>CM065719.1:37619279-37621779 GCA_033310375.1 Conus canariensis
CCACAGACGCTGCATGGAATGGAGTCCTGCAAGGATGGGCCCCGTTTTCTCCAATTCCTCTTTTCGTGGATGGCGACTGCTCTGTTGCCTCGAATGTCTGTGTGTGCCTTGGGTACACCGTAGCTTCCACTGTGTTCTGTCAAGGGCGACATCTTCCCAGGAAGCAGTGTCGATGTTGCAACGTCTGAGATCGGCCTTCAAGGTGTCTTTGTATCTCTTTGAGAGGCCTTCCTTGGTCACGTTGTCCTTCCTTCAGTTGTCCATAGAGCAGCATCTTAAGAATTCTGCTGTCCTTCATACGGACAACGTGTCCTGTCCATTGGAGCTGGCTTTTGATGAGTATATACATCCCCCCATCCCATGCCTTTGCCCTGTTCCACACACACATCAAGAATATTATGATTTTGTACTTCCCCCACATCTACCCACCCACCCCCTCCTCTCTCCGCGCCCCCTCCAGGGGAAAAAAAAAACCCAAACAAACAAAACAAAACAAAACGAAAAATCAGAACAGAAACCCATGTACATATTTTACCGAACGAAGAAGAAGAGACTTACACTGAAAGAAAAAAACAAAACAAACAAAAACATCCTTGGAGGACACCAACGAAACAACTATTGTAGTGTATCAAGATGACGTTTGCCGCTTAGTTCTCCTTCAATGCTCTGGCTTATACAAGAACAACTAATCAGCAGACTTCTCTCCCCTCTGCATCCCCTTCTCATGTCATTTATTGAACTCTTCATTCTCGGTGTAGGACTGCAGATATTCGTTGAGGTGATCCGGCTGAGACGGTCCTTGGGAAAAAAAAAAAAGAAAAAAAAAAAGGGAGAGTAGTCACACCCTCCTCATTAAGGCCTAACAGGTGTGTTGATCCATTATTAAAGTCTCTCATCTTAGTCATTAATTCATTTATCCATTATTAAAGTCTCTCATCTTAGTCATTAATTCATTTATCCATTATTAAAGTCTCTCATCTTAGTCATTAATTCATTTATCCATCAGCTTTAAATCATGCGCAGTGTGGTCTCGAAATTCAGCGGATGTGGTGTAGCGTGAATTGTAGACAGGTCCGCACGCAGTGACACCTCCTTGATGCAACTGAAACTGAGACGGGTCTGTTGATGAGAGAGAGAGAGAGAGAGAGAGTGTGTGTGTGTGTGTGTGTGTGTGTGTGTGTGTTGTGTGTGTGTGTTGTGTTGTGTGTGTGTGTGTGTGTGTGTGTGTGTGTAGATCTGAGGTGATATTTCAGCGTCGATAATAAAAGGTTTAAGGAGTGGATGGGAGTAGGGGTGGGGATGGGGGAGGGGAGGGGTCTATGGTTTTTTGTACTCCCAGTTCTTACAGGACAGGGAGTACTTTACAATGGGAACGAAGAATGCTGTCTGTGTGTCCGTGGTCAAAATGTGTTCCACTCGCTCCAGACAAAACTTGTGGGCCGATCTTTCTGAAAATTTGTAGCTATGTTCATTATGGGCCACGGATGATGCCTGTTGTTTTATTTTACCAGAATAGCCGTTACTAACGGCTGTAACGGCCCCAAACGGTTTTTATTCTCTATGGAATATCCCAGAAAGTACTTGTCCAGTGACGAAATACATTATGACGCATGTTTGAGTGTGACGTGTTTTTTTTTTTTATTATGACGCATGTTTGATTGTGACTTAAAAAAAAAATTTTTTTTTACACGCTTATTCAAGATAAACTGGAAGTACGTTTATATGCTTTGCATCTTGTTTTTTTTTTTTTTTTTTTTTTTTTTTTTTTTTAATTGGCACCATGATATACACAGACATACTAACTACAAACAAAGGCAAAACGAAACAATCAGACCATTAACTAGGGGTACAATGCCTTCCATCAACACATCAAGATGTTACAATTCTCCAACCCAGTTCATGTAAGTACAGCAACCTGTGGAAGAATTGTCAGAAGATATCAACATTTCTGCACGTCGTTATTTTCATCTGCTACTTTCCACAAGATTCTGCTCTGGATAAAACGTTTTCCCAAATTCTGTACATCGTATTTCCATGCAATTATGCATATCTTGTTTGTTTTATTTCATTTCATTTCATTACATTTTATTTATTTTATTTTATTTTATTTTATTTTCGCTCTTGAACTCATTCAAAACGTGTTTGAGATGAGGTTTGATGCTATTGATTTTGCGTTTATAGACACAAAATATTTAGCAAACAGGATAATTTGGTCAAACCCTTCGACTGTTTTGGTCCTGTCCTTCTTCGAAGGTCTTCTCCTCTCTTCTCCTTCGTGTCACCGTATTAATTCTCAGTTCGGAGGCTGGCACTCCGCCAACGGGGAGTCGGATGGCGTCACGTGACAGCTGCGTGTGGTTGGGTCAGTCCAAGCTGTGGTGGGTTCAAGGTGCTGTGTGTCATTCGTGGCCAAAATCTTTATTCCCACGCCCTCTTCTATGAATGGGTTAGGTTCTCTTGCGTTCAGACTGAACGGTTTAAATTCAGTTTTTGATATTTC
>CM065719.1:37629279-37639279 GCA_033310375.1 Conus canariensis
CCCGCCCCCTCCCCCCTAACCCCCTCCCCACCTTCTCCCACCTCTTCACCGGTCATCCGGAAGTTTCCTCCACCTCCCCATCCCCCTCACTCTCCCTTCTCCTCCCAAACCCCCTTCCTCCCCCCCCCTCACCCCTACCTCCCCCCTCCCCCCACGCACTATCCCGCAGTGAGCAAAGTTGAATAGTACGTGGTCCTTTAGCCCTGATTGACCACCCCCCCCCCCCACCCCCCGTCACCCCCTTTCCACCCTCACCCCCTTCCCACCGTCTCCCTCCCCCCCCCCCCCCCCCCCCCCCCCCCCCCCCCCCCCCCCCCCCCGTCTCCTACTCCTTTTTCAGACACTTTTTTTTTTTTTTTTTTTAAAGACACAAAGTACGACAGCTATAAAATAAAGACAGCTCTGGAAAATGCGGCTACGTCTAATCAATCAACGACGAACGGTACAATAATTATACAGAGACCACACGAATATTTTATGTAAATGGGCCGAAAAGTCAGCCGTTAATGTGTGAAGAAGGGGTGAATGTTTTCTCTCTCTCTCTCTCTCTCTCTCTCTCTCTCTCTCTCTCTCTCTCTCTCTCTCTCTCTCTCTTTCTCTCTCTCTCTCTCTCTCTCTTATGTTGCTACTCTTGTTGTGGTCTGAAAGAATACCACGGTAACGAAGTAGTAACGAAAAGAATGAAGAAATGGACAAAAGTGATATACTGGAGGACACGCGTAACAATGCATTCATCTTGGACATGGTTCGAAATATAAACTGGTATTTGATATTTCGTAGAGTGGGTCTGCTGGATAATAGTGCTATACTCTACTACGGTGTATTGCTGAGAAATGATGTCTTTGAGATAAAAGAAATATGAGGGATTTTTTTAAAATTCTATTTTATTATTTTTCTTTACTTTTTAAAAATTTTTAAATTTTTAAAATTTTTTTTTATTTATTTATTTTTTTAGCGGTAGGCCTAATACTACGTAAAATGATTCACGTTAACGTCTTCAGGAGACTATCATTGTATTCTCGGTATGAGACTTCAAGTGAAATGGTTCAGTCTTTTATTTCATCTGATTTGGAGTATTGGTCTATTCTTACTATGAGACATGAATTAATTTAAGTGAAATAGTTCCGTCTTTGATGTTATCTGAGTTGGATTATTATTGTTATATTCTTCATATGAGACTTTAAGTGAAATTGTTCAGTCTTTTTTATATTATCTGATTTGGATTATTATTGTTGTATTCTTAGTACGAGACATTTAGTAAAATTGTTCCGTCTTCTATATTATCTGATTTGGATTGTTATTGTTGTATTCTTAGTGTGAGACATTAAGTGAATTTGTTCAGTCTTATGTATTATCTGATTTGGATTGCTATTGTTGTATTCTTAATTTGAGACATAAACTGAAATTGTTCAGTCTTTTATCTTAACTGATTTGGATTATTATTGTTGTGTTCTTAGTATGAGACATTTAGTGAAATTGTTCAGTCTTTTTTTTTATATTATCTGATTTGGATTATTATTGTTGTATTCTTAGAATGAGACTTTAAGTGAAACGGTTCAGTCTTTTTTTTTAAATTTTTAATCTGATTTGGATTGTTATTGTTGTATTCTTAGTAGGAGACATTTAGTGAAATTGTTCAGTGTTTTATGTTATATGATTTGGATTATTATTGTTGTATTCCTAATATGAGACATTTAGTGAAATGGTTCAGTGTTTTATGTTATCTGATTTTGATTATTATTGTTGTATTCCTAATATGAGACATTTAGTGAAATGGTTCAGTGTTTTATGTTATCTGATTTTAATTATTATTGTTGTATTCCTAATATGAGACATTTAGTGAAATGGTTCAGTGTTTTATGTTATCTGATTTTGATTATTATTGTTGTATTCGTAGTGTGAAAACGTGAAGTGACATTGATCCATCTTTTAATATCTGATCTTATAGTGATATTACACAAAAAAAATAGCCAGTGTACAAAAGCAAAGGGATGGGGGGGGGGGGGGGGTTGTAGTCTCTCTCTCTCTCTCTTCTCTCCACTTCTCTCTCTCTCTCTCTCTCTCTCTCTCTCTCTCTGTCACTGTCTGTCTCTCCACCTCTCTCTCTCTTTCTCTTTCTCTCCCTTTCTTTCCTCTCTCTCCTTCTCTCTCCCTCCCCCTCTCTCTTCCTCTCTCTCTCTCTTCTCTCTCTCTCTCTCACTCACTCTCCGTCTCTCTCTCTCTCCCCTCCCTCCCTCTCTCTGGCTGTCTGTCTGTCTGTCTGTCTGTCTGTCTGTCTGTCTCTCTCTCTCTCTCTCTCTCTCTCTCTCTCTCTCTCTCTCTCTCTTCTTTCTTTCTACGTAACACTTTGGATCACTCCCAGAACGTTCGGGAGAAAGACTGGACAGGGGACAGTCGGGGTCACCACGCCAAGAGACGTAATAAGAGAGAGAGAGAGAGAGAGAGAAAGAGAGAGAGAGAGAGAGAGGAGAGAGAGAGAGAGAGGAGATCGCTGGCCAAGGGGACTGGCCACCCTTAGTCACTGTGTGCATCACAGGTGAATGAGCGCCACCGTGTTTACCGGGCTAAGTTTAGTTCGGAGTGACGCCCCTTACCTTTGGGTGGTAAACACTCAAGCTGGCTATTTTGAGAGCAGAGAATTGATCAAATGGGGAGGGGGGGGGGGGGGGGGGGGGGGGGGTGGCTGGTTTGCGTTTTTACCAAATATTGAACTGTTCGTTGTCCTCATCAACTGGTTTATAACGGAGTTTAGAGTTTCAGGAAGGGGGTGGAGGTGGGGTGGGACTGGAGACAGCGGATGAAGGAAATGGTGTGTGTGTGTGTGTGGTGTGTGTGTGTGTGTGTGTGTGTGTGTGTGTGTGTGTGTGTGTGTAGAGAGAGATATGTAGATAGATAGATAGATCAATAGATATTGAACAGTTTAGTAGTAGAGGAAAGCAAGTTCAGGCTAACAATTCCTCCATCATTACATCAATGTCTTGGCAAAGACTACCAAAAAAAAAAAGAAGAAAAAAACAAAAAACAGCAACAAGCAAACAAAACAAAGGGGGAGAGGTGGAGGAGGGGGGGTGGGGGGTGGGGGGGTCGAGTGAAAGAAAGAAATGAGAACGAAAAATGGGGTTAGTGTGTGTGTGTGTGTGTGTGTGTGTGTGTGTGGTGGTGCGTGCGTGCGTGCGTGCGTGCGTGCGTGCGTGCGTGCGTGTGTGTGTGTGTGTGTGTGTGTGTGTGTGTGTGTGTGTGTGTGTGTGTGTGTGTGGTGATATTATAGTCAATAGCGGCAAGAGCGTCAGTGGAAAATGGCAGTGGATCCGTTGCAGTCGCCGCAACAGTGGCATCAATCTTAGTGACGGTGGTAGTACCAGCAGCAGCAGCAGCAGCAGCAGCAGCAGCAGCGACAATGCAGCCGCAGAAACAACAAGGGCAGCAGCAGCACTAGCAGTAACAAAAGCAGCAGCAACAGCAGCAGCAGCAACAAGGGCGGCAGCAGCACTGGCAGTAACAAAAGCAGCAGCAGCAGCAGCAGCGACAATGCAGCAGCAGAAACAACAAGGGCAGCAGCAGCATTAGCAGTAACAAAAGCAGCAGCAGCAGCAGCAGCAAGACCAACAACAGCAACAACATATTCCTTTTGATAGGCAGAGGACTTATCGTCATAATCATCTGTCATTTAAGATCCTTATCATCGTCATCGTCGTCTTAGTCATCACTGGAAGCGGCAACAGCAAGTAACACCACAGCAGTGACGAACAAAAGGAGCAACATGCAGCGGTAACCACGGCTGTAACAGCACAATGTGAATGGTATTGTTATGGATCGCGTTACACTGTACCCTCAGCTGTATTTAAAAAAAAAAAAATTGTTACCTCTTCGTCACAATAGAATTCTATGTAGTAAATTCAAGCCGTTGGGACTTACACATGATGTGAGACATAAACATTTTGCAGCAGACTCCATGAAAAACCTTGTTCCCATCTGATGTGATCTTCGAATTTCTGAAGAGATGAAAACATTTTTCCATCTGATCTGAGATGTTACAGAAGATTTTTTTTTTAATTAAACGAAGTTTCCGGCGCGATTTTAGAAGGCGTCTTTAAATTAAAGGGTTGTGTGAATGAGGTGTGTTTCTTTTTTTTTGTCTGTGAGTGGATTTGGAGACGGTGACAGCCTTGATATGGATGGCCCTGTATGATCGGTTGGGCTGTATAAGCAACATGACCGTGCCTTGTTCAAGCCGTTGTTGCCAAAGAAACAGCGTCGGCATGCCTAGTACAACGCAATTAATTATCTCCCTTTGTTCCTCTTGCAGGGAGGCTTTGTCTTTAGTGGATGAGAAAGGCAAACAAACAAACAACAAACAAAAAAGATGCAAAGCATATAAAAGTGCTCCCAGTTTATCTTGAATACGCGTGAGATATTCCATAAGAGGAAAAACCGTTTTGGGCCGTTATAGCCGTTAGTAACGGCCTATTCTGGTGAACATCGGGCATCATCCGTGACCCATAATGAACATACCTACAAATTTTCAGAAAGATCGGCCAAGTACTTTCTGAGATGTTCCATAAAGAGGAAAAAACCGTTATGGGCCGTTATAACCGTTAGTAACGGATATAACGGTAAAATAAAAACATTCGGGCACCATCCGTGATCCATAATGAACATACCTACAAATTTTCAGAAAGATCGGCCATGTACTTTCTGAGATATTCCATAAAGAAGAAAAACGGTTATGGGCCGTTATAGCCGTTAGTAACGAATATAACTGTGAAATAAAATGTAAACCTCCCCTTGTTCCTACTGTAAAGAACCGCACAAGGGGAGATCAGGTTCGGGAGAAAGTTGGACTAGGTTCATCCAAAAAAAGACAAATGAGTCAGGCCCAGTGAAGATTTTCTTTCTTTTAATTTGGTCTACAGCTTTTTGTGCATAAAAGGGGCTGGTGACAATGCCCAACAAAAAGGAAATAGGAAAAAAAAAAAACAGAGGTAAAGGGGGAAAAAAATGAAAAAATAAAGGGCTCTAGCAACCGTGGCGTTTCTGGTGCCATCAGAACACCATCACCACACTTCACGGAATAAGGCGTAGTCCTCTTCGTTTGAGACTTGGGGCCTGACTGAATAACTCAGTAAATTCCCAAACCACCAACGCTTCCGTTGGCGCCACCTAGGGACGCCATCCTCTCAGATCCCTACGCCTCATGAATATTTATCAGGGCCTTACATATTTAACAGCAGCAACTAACTACAAACTTCATAACACATACACGTCCCTCTAACCTAAACATACAACATCTTCTCAAACATTGCGTGATCCTAGGTCTCACAAGTTTGAAATAAAAAATAGTTATCAGAACTATTTCCTTAAAAATTCCAGGATGACCAACAACCTAAATAGTAAGCCCCTCCCACAACTACTGGTCTTCCTCTTACATAATGGAGCTGGCACCTCCATAAACTTTCCCCGGTCTCTTCCCCGGTCTAGCCGAGAGTATTCCCCCTTTGGAATTTCCGGCCCGTCGCCGGTCAGTGCCCACAAAGGGATTCCTCCTTAGATCACCACACAACTGGGCGAACTCATCGGGGGTCATCAGACTACCTGCCTCGGTTATATTTAAACATCAGCCGTAGCACTCCACAGTGGAAGCACACAAGAATCTCTGATACACCACAGGTGGTGTACAAAAACATCGGGCATTATCCGTGACCCATAATGAACATACCTACAAATTTTCAGAAAGATCGGCCCAGCAGGTTTGTCTGGAGCGAGTGGAACACATTTTGACCACGGACAGACACACGCACATACAGACAGCATTTCTTCATTCCCATTCTAAAGTACTCCCTGTTCTATAAGAACTGGGAGTACAAAAACAGGTAAACTCCCTTGATGCTGTACGTGAATTAAGCGCATGAGACTCTGCACGTAGGGGCCTCGCATGGCATTGCAACAGGTCCCTCATTTCACTCTCAGTGTAGCTGTCGTCTGAGAAAACATCATCTCAATCATTTTTGTTGCGCATTTCTGTCTGTCTGTCTGTCTGTCTTCTTCTTCTTCTTCCTTCCTTCCTTCCTTCCTTCCTTCCTTTCTCCGCGTGCGTATGCACCTTTAACATTTTCTTTCTCAGCAGAAATGAATAGCCAATGACGATTCGTCTTTTGAGTTTGTTTTACACTTGATTGAACAGATGGCAGAGAGAGAGAGAGAGAGAGAGAGAGAGAGAGAGAGAAGAGAGAGAGAGAGAGAGAGAGAGAGAGAGAGAGAGAGAGAAGAGGATGAAAAAGTGAACTATAAGAACGGCAACGACGGTGATGGCAACTAAGACGATTAAGAAAAAGAATGGGAGAAAAAAAAAAACAGAAAAAAAAAGAAGAAGAAGAAGAAGAAGAAGAAGAAGAAGAAGAAGAAGAAGAAAAGAAGAAAAGAAGAAGAAAAGAAGAAGAAGAAGAAGAAGACGAAGGACGAAGAAAAAAGAAAGAAAGAAAGAAAGAAGAAAAAGAAGAAGAAAGAAGACGGAGGAAAAGAACAAAGAGAAAACAGAAACAGAAAAAAGGGGAGAACAGGAAAAGAAATGAGAATAGGAAAGAAGAGAAACTAGAAGTGGCAGAACAGGAAGAAGAAAGAAAGAAAGAAAGAAAGAAAGAAAGAACAAGAAGAAGGAGAGAGGAAGAAGGAAGGAGAGTGAGAAGGAAATTAAAAAAACTAAAAAAAGAAAGAAGGAGAAGGAGAAGAGGAAGATGAGAAATAGAAGAAAAGGGAAGCAAACTAAGAAAAAGTAAAAAAAGAGAAGAAGAGAAGATGAAGATAGAAGAAGAGAAGGAAGCACTTAAGAAAGAAAACAAGAACAGAAGAAGAAGAAGAAGAAGAAGAAAGCAGTAGCACGAAAGCACGAAGAGAAGAAGAAGACACAAAAAAGAAAGATTAGTGTGAAATCGGAAGACGCACAATGAAGTGCCTATGAGAAAAGCAGGTAGGCCACACGCACCTGACACAGACCCCCCCCCACCCCCCCCCAACCCCCCCTCCCACTCCACCACCCCTAAGCCCCCTCCCTCTCCTTCTCCTCCCTCCCTCCCCCTCACGTCTGTCCTCCCCCTCCCTGGACTTTTATACCCCCGGCCTCTTTCCGAGACTGTCCCCACCGCACCCCCCTCTCCCCCCCCCCCCCTTCATTCTCCCTCCATCCTGTGCTCCCCCCCCCCCATCCACCCACCCGCACCCCCTTCTTTGCACCCCTTTCAGCGTGCTCAGCATACCAGGCAGGCGCTGTGTTTAGTGGCAATTGCCTGTCGGATGTGTGTGCGTGGGGGGTGGGGGTGGGGGGGGGGTGTGGGGGTGCGGGGAGTGTAGGGGGGAGAGGGGGGTGGGGGAAGGGGGGCAGGAGGGGTGGGTGGGAGCGGGGGGATACCTATGGAGAGCGCGATGTGTGTCCGTGGGTTTACTCGTGTGTGTGTGTGTGTGTGTGTGTGTGTGTGTGTGTGTGTGTGTGTGTGTGTGTGTGTGTGCGCGTGCGTACGTATGTGCGTAGTAGTAGTAGTAGTAGTAGTAGTAGTAGTAGTAGTAGTAGTAGTAGTAGTAGTAGTTGTTGTTGTTGTTGTTGTTGTTGTAGTGGTAGTAGTAGTGGTGGTGGTGGTGGTGTGGTGGCAGTAGTAGTAGTAGTAGTAGTAGTAGTAGTATGTAGTAGTAGTAGTAGTAGTAGTAGTAGTAGTAGCAGCAGCAGTGGTAGTTTCATTTTAGGTCTTTTAAGAAATCTATGTGATTTTAGACGTGAATGAGAGAGAGAGAGAGAGAGAGAGAGAGAGAGAGAGAGAGAGAGAGAGAGAGAGAGACATACAGACAGACAGTCTGACAGAGAGAGTGTATGTATGTGTGTGTGTGTGTGTGTGTGTGTGTGTGTGTGTGTGTGTGTGTGTGTGTGTGTGTGTGTGAGAGAGAGAGAGAGAGAGAGAGAGAGAGAGAGGAATTATTGGTTATATATATAAATTAACATAACATTACCGATATCATGGTAATGATCTTTTCATAGTAAAATTAATTCTTTTTTTGTCATTTAACGGTATCTGAGTAAATAACTAACTGCGTGTACCCATCCCCTTTCAAAACAGGAGAGGTAAATTGCCTATGCGCCTCATGTGCCACGTGTGTGTCATGGTCTTATCAGGATAGCCAGTCCCAGACGAGATGAGAGTGTTGAGAAGCATAAATCAGCACTGTGTTATCTTTAGTTCAGTGGGGGTCGTTTACTTGCTCTGTGCTAACAAAAAGATATGTGTTCTGTTTAGGCTGTCAGTACGAATAAGGACAACACACACATAAGTGATGAAAGGGGAGGCGGTGGAGAAGAGGATTGGGATTGAGGTGTGTGTGTGTGTGTGTGTGTGTGTGTGTGTGTGTGGTGTGTGTGTGTGGTGTGCGTGCGTGCGTGCGTGCGTGCATGCGTGCGCGCGTGCGCGCGTGCGTGTAGAATGGAGAAAAAGCTCTCTGTTAATCGACACAGCGGATGAGTCATAGTTTAAAGCAAGCTTTTAGACCAGACATGTGTCCAAATGAAAACGTCATCTCCCTTTTGTCGTAATAGTTGGATGCCGTATCTTATTTGAAGCCTCCATTTCGGATTTCCCCACTTCATTTGATCCGGTCACAAAGGCAAATTTACTTATGATGATGCATGGGCATTGTTTGTGATATGCTGTGAAACCAAGCAGGAGTGGGCATTGTTTGTGATATGCTGTGAAACCAAGCAGGGGTGGGCATTGTTTGTGACATGCTGTGAAACCAAGCAGGGGTTGACATTGTTTGTGACATGCTGTGAAACCAAGCAGGGGTGGACATTGTTTGTGACATGCTGTGAAACCAAGCAGGGGTGGACATTGTTTGTGACATGCTGTGAAACCAAGCAGGGGTGGACATTGTTTGTGACATGCTGTGAAACTAGCAGGGGTGGGCATTGTTTGTGATATGCTGTGAAAACAAGCAGGGGTGGGCATTGTTTGTGATATGCTGTGAAACTAGCAGGGGTATCTAATTTAATGCACCCATGTGTTTCACATGCTTGATTCGCCACAATCGTACCTCCTGCATGTTGTATCTTTAAAGATCTATTCTTTCCGTTCTTTCTGCGTATGCAGGCTGATACTCCTGCGGACACGCCCTGTATAGAGACAGGCAAGGATTGAATCCCATCTACCCAACAAAGGGAGTGGAGTTTTGTGTGTATGACCGTGTTTTTAGCCCGCCATTAAGGCAGCCATATCCCAGCTTCGAGGAAGGTGCATGCTGTGTGTAACGTGTCATCCATACCAACGGCCAAACTGGCCTCTTCCGAAAGTTGGTGACGGAATTTTACGTGTGCGAGAGGTTATGCGTGCGTTCACACACGGAACCTCAATTATAGTCTCATTCTAAGGACTGCTGCGACTCGAACCCCCGATCTCCCAGCCCCCAGGTCGACGACACTAACCTCTGCATCGCTGGCGGCTAGTGAGTGGTGCCACCTGTCCACTTTCTCTGCTGTAGCATGGAGGCTCCTGTGTGTGTTGTCCAGCTAGACCGGTCAACAGCAGTCATGGTGTGACGTCATCACAGCTCCTTTCCCGTCTCCCTGCTCACTGGACTGTGCCCCTGAAGCTTTCTCAACGTGAAAGAAAAAACAAACAAACGAGTAAAACACACACACACACACACACACACACACACACACACACACACACACACACACACACACAGGGGGAGCTAATATATATATATATATATATATTAAAACAAAAAGTGAATGCGGTAAGGCAAAACCAAGGCGGCAAACAGGTTCTTGTCTTCACAAAGGAACCAAGTTACGGAAAGTTTACAACATACATCAAAGTCCTGTGGAAAACAAGCGAACCAATTCCCTTGATAGAAATGGAACTGAGCTGAGCTGATCTGAGATGGACCAAACTGAATTAAACGGAAAAAAAAAAAAAAAAAATCAAGTAATGTTGCACCCATCGTCCCTCCTACCCCACCCCCA
>CM065719.1:37651823-37656823 GCA_033310375.1 Conus canariensis
TGTGTGTGTGTGTGTGTGTGTGTGTGTGTGTGTGTTTGACATTTTCCTTCAATCTACGGTTCCTTTAATTTGCCATTCCTTCCATCTACTATTCCTTCCATTTACTCTTACCCCCCCCCCCCCCCCTCTCCCAGTCTTCCCGGCTATTGGCATAGCTGATGGATTTCTCCCCCCCCCCCCCTCCACCAGTGGCTCACGTGCCTACGTACTGTGTCAGTTGAAAGCGTTTTGCGCTTAAAAGGCAAACATGCCAGTGGATGCCAACAGTGCTCAGTGTTTATAGCAAAGAGTTACACCTGCCCGAATGGCTTTCACATCGAACCTTCCAACTGGCGAGCGAGGGGGCTCTTCGAGATGTTGGTGAGGGTCTTGAGGACCTTTTGGCAGCGGTAGTAGTGGTGAAGGGTTGAATGCACGTGTCCTGTCCGCAACCGCTTCGTCCGCGATCCTGCGGTTGCAAAAAAGGGCTGTGATACGTGTTTTGTGTGTGTGTGTGTGTGTGTGTGTGTGTGTGTGTGTGTGTGTGTGTGTGTGTGTGTGTGTGTGTGCGCACGCATGTATGTATGTGCAAAGTGACGTGCATAGCACAAAGTTGGTGTCACGCACTACACACACACACAACACACACACACACACACACACACACACACACACACACACACACATAGTTAATCATCGTGCCATTTTTGCCACCATGAATTTGCATCATGGCTACGTGTTTACTTCCTAAAGATGTGGATTTTTACTTTTAATGTAAACTTGTCTATTGATTGAAAAGTGGCCAGTCTGAGCCTGATGTGTACGTGTGTTTGATTTTCTAATCCAGTCTGCCATTCCCTCCTTCTTCGCATTGCTAGAGCATCAAATCCCCCCCACCCCCTCCCAGGCCTTTGGGCCTATAGGTCGGCCCACTGTTTAAGTGGCTAAAGTTTTCTCCTTATGAGGCAAACATGTCTGTGAATGCACGCTGTACTCTCTCTCTCTCTCTCTCCTCTCCTCTCTCTCTCTCTTTTGTCCGCAACATGAAAAAGCCTCCTCCCCCTTCCTGGGAAACACGCACAGACCTAAACAAACAAACCAACCAAAATCCAAACAAACAAAACGAGAAAAGAGAAAGAAAGAAACAGCTAGGGCCTATCATTAAGTCTCCTCACTCCCCCCCCCCTCCCCCACCTGCCTTCCCTACCTCACACACACACCTATAAACTGTCCGTCAACAATGGGTAAGGAGGAGCGAGGGGGAGGAGAGGAATCATTATGTAAACATAATGCGCGCCGCCGTCTGTCGCGCACTCAGCCTGTTATTGTTCAAGAGGGATTCCACATCGTAGCATTAGCTTTAATCCATGTCTTCAACAATCGACCGATAAGTAGTGACTCCGTTTCAATTTGAACGTCTGAGAAACCCTCCCTTACACGTTTCTGGAGGCTAAACAGTTTATTTTATTTATTTATTTTTTTCTTACCTCCAACCCCTCCCCCTCCACCCTTTCCCTCACTCCCTTCCCGTAACCGACGCTCTACACAGACACACACACACAGACGCAGACAACACACACACACACGAACAACCCCAGCCTTTCGCCGAACATCAATTACGCAGCCCCCTAGTACAACTTAATTCCATATTTACACACTTAAAGATAAAACAGCTCAATCAGTGACACGCAGGTTTCACGAAACTGCGCCACGGCTGGCAAGGCGGATGAAGTTTCAAACCTTTGATATACATCGGGCCGCGTCGGCGCGCCTGGTCCTCAGCCCTCCAAATGATTATACACAAACTCCAGCGTCTTGGGTGGTCCCTCTCTACCTGGGTGAGCCGTTGCTAAGCAACTAATGTCGGTCTGGTGTTACACGAGCAGTCCCACCGATAATTGACCAATCAGCGCAGCGATCCTCCACACATCAGTCACAGCGCGGGGCGGAGCCGAGCATGCAAATTAGAGGACACAGGTTGAGAGAGAGAGAGTCAGAACGAACAGTGAGCTTCATGGATTCGAAAGCGACAATGTGTGTGTCCCGTAAACTACGAGCCTTGTGCGATGGAGAGCTGGTCAGGCCCAGCTAACAGACCCTTGGAGGTATGTCCGAGTGGGGAACCGGTGGGATTTGGTGGTTTTCGTGTGTGTGTGTGTGTGAAATGCCGAGCCTGACTTCATGTAGTAGGCCACCATCTTGAGCGCAAGAGCACAACACACACACACACACACACACACACACAGCATCTTACCGCTTTTCCCTCCTTTCCGTCGGCAGGGTCTAACGATGACCAGGGGTACCAGGAGGGATTCCACCCCGAAGTCCGACCCCGAATTACTGACCAGGACGAGCTGGGTGAATGCTGCAACCGCCTACAGACAAGTGAAACGGGTAGGTAGCCCTCCCCCCCACCCCCTTCCCCCCTCCGGTTCGAAGCTCCGGCCATGGTGGGGATCGGAACATGTGCGTGTCGGTTGGACTGGCGTCGGTACACGGGGAGGCGTGATGTCTGTCGGCCCGAACCGCGTGTTTACTTTAGCAGGGTTTAGTCACTCAGTCTCTCTTTCTCTCTCTCTGCTTCTATCCCCCAGCCCCCCATTCTCCCCAACTACCACTTCCAACCGCACCTTCTACTGCTGGAAGAGGTCTCTTTCCGGTCTTTAAGTATCATATAGTGAGCACTGTGTACACTGATGATTTTTGAGCTGAAAACTGGTAAATGTTCGGGCTGTAGTAAATAAAGCTAGTAATTATGCTGAATGTGTGTTGTGTGTGTGTGTGTGTGTGTGTGTGTGTGTGTGTGTGAGAGAGAGAGAGAGAGAGAGAGAGAGAGAGAGAGAATAAATATTATCAGTGAGTGTATGTGTATTGCCCATGCACACAATTTGTGTGTGTGTGTGTGTGTGAGAGAGAGAGAGAGAGAGAGAGAGAGAGAGAGAGAGAGAGAGAGAGAATATTATCAGTGAGTGTATGTGTATTGCCCATGCACACAATTTGTGTGTGTGTGTGTGTGTGTGTGTGTGTGTGTGCGTGTGTGTGTGTGTGTGTGTGATTTTTGTTTTTGCAGTCTCCGAGAGAGCAGTATGCATGTAGTAAACATATATAGCCCCCCCCCCCCCCCACGCACACACATATATATATATATGTGTGTGTGTGTGTGTTTGAGAGAGCGGTATGCATGCAGGAAGGTAAGGTAATGTTGCTTATAGCCCAGCCGACTGCAAAGGGCCACATCAGGGCTGGCATGCAGTAAACATATATATTTATTTATATATATATGTATGTGTGTGTGTGTGTGTGTGTGTGTGTGTGTGTGTGTGTGTGATCTTTCAGCATTTTGGTATAATTGTGTATATATGCATGTGTGTTTTCTTTCTAAGTGTCGCTAGTGTAAGGTTTTTAAAATTTCAAAATTATACCACATTTCTTGTTTTATGTGTATCATTTTGTGGACTTCAAAAGAAATATTAGAATAATTGAAGGACCATTACTTAAATGATGTCTCCCCTTATTACAGACATTTTGTAATCTGTGTGATGTGATCATTCAGTGTGATACTGTTATTGCTGGAGTTTAAAGCAACATGGTAAAGTTAAGAAATATTCTAAGTGTACTGTTTCAAAGAAAAAATTGATATATTGTACCATATAGATTTATATTAATCTGTATTCCAGTGATACCTTCTTTTGAACATTTATAAGAAATCAAGATATTCTTTGTAAGACTAGAAGAAGGAAAATGTTTTGAGACTGTGTGTTGATACTGAGATCTGAGAAAAAAAATATTCCTACATTATTACTGTTTTCATCTCAGGGAGGTATTATTTTCTTTCGCTTCTTTAGATTCTGCCAAGCAAATGTGTTCAATAAAAATGCTGTACCTCTTTACCAATTTGAAGTTTATAATTTAGCTTTTGATTTGAAAGCCGAATTAAATTATGAAGAAATTGGTACAGTCATAGGAATGTACCCAAATGCGAAAGATCATCAAGAATTGAATAATGGTTTTTGAAGACAAATCAGAAATCCAAATGTCATGTGAAGTGATGAATTGCAGAAGTTTACCTGCTGTTTCAGGGCCGGGCGGACGGGAATAAATGTGCGTTGTGGTTGCGGCTGCACTTGCAAAGACATCTGTACAGTCTTGGATGTTTCTTACAGTTACACTGTGGTAAAGTGCTGTTCCTTGGATTATTACTGTTATCCCTGTGCTGTGTTGGATTAAAGACGACACACATCGAAACCAATGTGGAAGAACTGTGGGTTGAAGGTGAGTCGTTTGTTTTTCCCCCCATCCTTCGGATATCTGTGTGTGTGTAGGGGATGTGTGTAAACGTGCGGATTGTTCTAGACCTTTGTCCCGGGCAAAAATTCAAACCCCAGGTTTCTTTCTGCGTTTCTCGTGTCGAGTTAACACGCGGTTTCTCTGGGCCTAAGAACGTGCGACTGAGACTAGAGTAGTGAGAGCCAGCGTGTACGTGTGTGTGTGTGTGTGTGTGTGTGTACAGCCAGGGGCCCGCCATCTTGGATTCTGACCCAGTTGATCGGGCGGGGAGGAAAAAAGAAGGGAAGGAAGGGCCGGGCCGGGGGAGAAGAGAAGCCGTGTGTGGTCTCTCTGCCGCTGGCACGCTCCGTACACTGTACAGCCCCACATTCAGACTGGAGGAATGCGCTGTTCCCCCCTTTCCTTTTGGCCTCCTCGCCAGACTACACTCCCTTTCTCTCTCGCTGCTACGCCTACTCTCTCTCCCTCTCTCTCTTCTTCATTCCCCGTTCTTCTATTCTTCTACCTCGCGAGTTTTGTCCAGTAGCTTCGACTGTCCATGGACCTTGGCCAGTTCTTTCGCGCCAAACCATCCCCCCCACCCCCCACACCTCTATCCTTCCCACCCTCTCCCATCAAAAAAAAAAAAAGAGAGAAAAAGGGGGCTGTGCTTTGAATGCGAGAGCTTATCGATTTGAAGGGGTTGGTCTCCTCACCCCGACACAGCTTCGTGCCATCCGCGACCTCACAGGCTT
>CM065719.1:37659323-37661823 GCA_033310375.1 Conus canariensis
TTTGTGTTAGTAAAAACAGTGGTGTGTGTGTGTGTGTGTGTGTGTGTGTGTGTGTGTGTGTGTGTGTGCATGCACACGTGTGTGCCTGTGTGTGTATGTGTGTGTGCGTGCGTGCACTTGTGCATGCGTGTGAGCGTGTGCATGCAGGCTTGCTTGCATGTGTGCAAATGTACACGTGTATTGCATGAGTGTGCAATGTGGCTTTGTAGCTTGTGTGTGCATGTGCTTACAATTGATTTGTGTATCAATGCCAATAGACAAGGTGTGGGTGGTGGGGGGTGGCGGTGGGGTAATGGTGATAACTATAGGGGTCATGGGAGGTGGCATCATCAAATAAAGTCTGGAATTCTGTGTTGTTCCCCTCCTTCCCCCCCCCCCCCCTTCCCGCCCTCCCCTGTCACTCGCAAACCTTGATGAGCTTGGAATAACAGTCCACCCTAGAACTTCGGTTTTTCTTCCTTTGGGTAATCTCTCTCTGTCTCTCTCTCAGTCACTGTCTCTGTGTCTCTCTCAAATTTCTACTTTCTCTCTCTGTCTCTGTCTCTCTGTCTGTGTCTGTCTGTCTCTCTGTCTCTCTCTTTCTGTCTGTCTGTCTGTCTCTCTCTCTCTCTCCCTCCCCGCCCTCCCCAAACTTCTTCTAATTTTTCTTATTTGAAAAATCTAGCTGTATAGATAGGTATGTACGCAGCCCATAGCCTCCAAGTCAAGCCAGAATTGAGTTTTGCATGTACTGAAAGCGCTCGAGTGTTGTGGGTGTCATTGTGTGGTGTGTGGTGTGTGTAGGCGGGCAGGACCATCATCACACATTCACAAGTCATCGGTTCCCATTCACTGTCACTGATCTCTCTGTCTCTGTCTCTCTCTCTCTCTCTCTCTCTCTGACTTTCTCTGTCTCTCTCTCTCTAAGTCTCTTCGTCTGTCTGTCTCTCTCTCTGTGTCTGTGTTTGTCTGTGTGTCTGTGTGTCTCTCCACATATTCCCTCGCCTCTTTCTTATTTCTTCAGTACTCCCTCCTCCCCTCCCTCTTCCACTTTTCCAATGTTCCATCCAGGCTTGATGGGGGTGGGGGTGGGGGGTAGGGTTTATGTGGCGTAACTTCTGTGACATGCTTGTGAGGGCCTGGCTTTCTTCTTCTTTTTTTTTTTAATATTAATTTTGTTTTTCTCCCTGAAGTGCGTGAGTTATGTTGATCTTTGTGGTTCAGAGTATAGGAACCAGCCTAGGAACCACATTGGGGGGTGGGGGGATAGGAGGTCTGCCCACAGGATGGAAGAGAGAGAGAGAGAGAGAGGGGGGGAGAGAGGGATGGAGGGAGAGAGGGGGAGAGAGAGACAGAGGGAGAGAGAGAGAGAGGGAGAGAAAGAGGGGGGAGAGAGAGGGGGGAAGAGAAAGAGAGGGGGGAGAGAGAGGGGGGAAGAGAGAGAGAGGGGGAGAAGAGAGAGAGGAGAAGAGAGAGAGAGGGAGAGAGAGATAGAGAGAGGAGAGGTGGGGGGTGGGGGGGAGTGGAGTGACAGTGGTGATGCAGTTTCCCTGTGGAGGTTTTGCCTGATCCTTCTTCTACAGCCCCACCATGCCCCGCCTTTTTCCTAAGGGAAGAGTGGGAGGGACAGAAAAAGAAAAATCTCATGGTTTGTAAGAAAAAATAAATAAAAAGATGGTTTTCTTGCCCCGGCGTGGAAAGGGGTGTTAGGTGCAGATCGTTAGCGAATGTAGGCACGTGACGTTTGTTGTGTTGGCCTGCGTGAAACGTGCTTGTCTCTGCATTTGATAACCATAAATGTCTTGTGTCCTGTCAACTGTGTGTGTGTGTGTGTGTGTGTGAGTGTGTGTGAGTGTGTGGTGTGTGTGTGTGTGTGTGTGTGTGTGATGAAAATGCTGTATTCTTGCAGGTGTGTAACGTTAAATCAAAAAAAAAAAGAGAAAGATAAAAAAGCACCAAAGTTCAGAAGCGCTCTGATCAGAAAAAGTGTGAAGTTTAAGTAGGCTTTACTGTGCAAAAATAAATTATGCCCCCCAGCTGCCCCCCCCCCCCCCCCCCCACAAAAAAAAAAAAAAAAAAAAAAAAGAAAACAACAAAGAAAAAAAGAATAGATAAAGAAACCACACACACACACACACACACACACACACACACACACACACACACACATGTACACACACACACACGTACACACACACATAATATAGAACAAAACAAATGAAAACCACACACCACCCCTACGCTTATCCCCGCAGCATTACCAAACTCAGATTGAGGTATTCATACACTACATGTAGATCCTACATACATGACAACTTGTAGATTGTATGAGTATTGTCTGCACACTATCACTATAAACACTATCTTTCCAATGAGTGTATGATTCCACATCAGCAGTGTATCTGTTGACAATACAAGTGTATGAGTCCACAATCACCGAATCAGCAGCGTGTACATCTGTCAATGTATCATCCACAGTCACAATCAATGAGGAATCTCGCTGCCTAACACAACGCATGGG
>CM065719.1:37666823-37671823 GCA_033310375.1 Conus canariensis
TGTGTCTGAAAGTTGATTCTCCTCATTTTCTTTCCTGTAGGCGTCAAGGTACAAGCCTAGTTAGTTCCGAGCAGACAGATTAAAATCAAAGGAATCGGATTATTTTGTGCGCTTGAGGCTGGCGCGAAGACTCGGTCACGGGTGGATGCAACAGGCCTGAAATGTGTGTTAACTAAGAGGAAGGCCCCCCCCCCCCCACCCCCACCCCCAACCAAACAAACAAGGGAAAGAATTGGTGGGGAGTTGTTCTTTTTGATCAATTATTAGTTCAACATTAAATGCTGGCTCAAATTTGTGATAGGCCTCAAAACGCTCCCATGGATTATATATAGTGATATGGTGCCAAATTCTATATATATATATATATATCGCCACTCTCAAATCCCGTTGAAATGAACACCAGTGACGGGTGAACGGCCTGTAGGCCTAGCGGGCAGACAGCGAGTCCAGCGGGATGAACGAACGACGTAAGGGGCTGCGTGGGTTACACCACTTCTAGGTCTCTCTTGTCTAGATCTGTCTACTAAGCGTGACGCGCGTGACTGAGAACAGAGGGCCGTGGTAATGTAGACACCCCTGACCGCCCAAGCGTCCGGCGCGGCATCACTGCTGGCTCTTTGATGTGCGTGCGTGAGAGGGTGGGTGGGTGGTGTGGAGAGGGGTTGTGTGTGTGTGAGGGTGGTGGTGGTGGTGCGTGCGTGCGTGCGTGCGCGCGCGCGCGCGTGTGTGTGTTGTGTGTGTGTGCGTGCGTGCGTGCGTGTGTGTGTGTGTGCGCGCACGCGTGTGCGTGTAGGCATCCCGCAGTACCGCATCCATTGTCAAAATAAGAAAGCGCCCCCTTCACAAAAAATGATCAATTATCCATGCGTTTGAGGAATTTCTTTTCCACGGAATTCTATTCACCGCCACACTCTTCAAAATTCCGGGGACAAACATCCCGTAGATAACTGCCTGTAATTCAGATTAGACATGCAGCTTGTCTTCAGCGTCAACCGACTATCCACGTTATATCTCTATCTGTCTATTTATTTATTTATCTATCTGTCTGTCTATCTGTCTTGTATACATATATACTTATATATACATATCTGTCTAACTGTATCTATATATTTATTTTTATCAAACACACATACGCACGCACACGCACACACACACACACACACACACACACACACACACACACACAAAACACGCGCGCGCGCGCGCGCGCGCGCGCGCACGCACGCATACTTTCACACACACACACACACACACACACACACACACACACACACTCACTCACATTCACTCTCACACACACATCCACACACACACACACACACACACACACACACACACACACACACACACACACACACACACACATCTATCTACCTCAATCTGTCTATCACTGTCTCTATGTATCCATCTATCTATCTATCTATCTATCTATCTATCTATCTATCACTGTCTTTCTATGTATCTGTCTGTCTTTGTATTTATCTATCTACCTATTTTAACCGATTCGCAGTCTGGGCGGCTTGCGGGCCCGGGGAGCCACATCGCGTGGAATGTGTTTAAACGACAAACTGCAGCCTATTGTCATACACACACGCACACGCACACAACACACACACACACACACACACACACACACACACACACACACACAATGTGCGACAGGTTCCGCTTCAACCAGCCGTGCTTGTGAGATGGGCTCGCAAGCCGCACACTCAAGAGTATCAAGCGCTTAGAAGGCAGTGTCAGATTTCTTTATTATCTAAATAAATTATTATATGAATAGATAGATTAAAAAAAAAAAAAAAAACACCAACAAAACCGATAGATAACGACTAACTTGCAGTCAAGGGCCATAAGCTGGTTTGCTTCCGACTTGCATGTCTCCACTATAGACAGGCCTTACCCTTCTCCCGTCACGCTTAACCCCCACCCCACTTCCCCCTATCCCCCACTCCCTTCTCCCGACCTCCCCCCCCCCCTCCCCCCCTCCCTTCAGCAGTGTTCCTCTTCCCGCTTTCCTGTATCCGCGCTTCTCCGTTTTTGTTTTTTTTTGTTTAAAAAATTTTTTTTTTTTTTTTTTTAAAGGTTGC
Organism: Conus canariensis; assembly: GCA_033310375.1. Lineage (NCBI taxonomy): Eukaryota > Metazoa > Mollusca > Gastropoda > Neogastropoda > Conidae > Conus > Conus canariensis. Next base: position 37,668,914 of record CM065719.1, read on the forward strand.
TCTTTTCTAAAACGGCGGTGGGGTGGGGTGGGGTGGGGTGGGGTGGGGGCGAAGAATGAATATAAAACAGAAACCGAAGTACTTGAATTTCACTTAAGTATAAAACAGACACCCAGTGCTTAAATTTCACGTGTATTTTTAACGTGTGAAATTGAATAGAAAACTGACAACCAAGTGCTTAAACTTCACGTGTATTTAAACGCGTGAAATTAAAGATATAAAACAGACAACCAAGTGCTTAGATTTCACGTGTATTTAAACATGTGAAATTAAATATAAAACTGACAACCCAGTGCTTGAATTTCACGTGTATTTAAACGTGTGAAATTAAAGATATAAAACAGACAACCAAGTGCTTAGATTTCACGTGTATTTAAACATGTGAAATTAAATATAAAACTGACAACCCAGTGCTTGAATTTCACGTGTATTTAAACGTGTGAAATTAAATATACAACAGCCAACCAAGTGCTTAGATTTCACGTGTATTTAACATGTGAAATTAAATCTAAAACTGACAGCCAAGTGCTTATATTTCACGTGTATTTAAACGTGTGAAATTAAATATAAAAACAGACAATCAAGCGCTTAGATTTCACGTGTCTTTAACGTGTGAAATAAACTATAAAACTGACAACCACGTGCTTCAGTTTCACGTGTACTTAAACGTGTGAAATTAAATATAAAAACAGACAACCAAGTTCGTAAATTTCACGTGTCTTTGACGTGTGAAATTAACTATAACACTGACAACCAAGTGCTTCAATTTCACGTGTGTTTAACGTGTGAAATTTGACGTTCGGCTGTCATTTTAGGGATCTGTAGTTCCCAGTGGGGGTGAGGCGGGGGGGGGGGGGGGGGGGGGGGGGGGGAAGGGGGGGAGGGGAGGATTTGGAGAAGGCCAAGATGGGGTGAAGGAGGGAAGAAGGAAAGATAGAGAGAGGGGTGGGGGGAGGGGTGGGGTAGGGTAGGGGGCAGGTTGGAAGAATGGAAAAGAGGAAGAAAAGTGCAGTGATGATGTTCGACAAACCAAGGCTATACTGTGTGTGTGTGTGTGTGTGTGTGTGTGTGTGTGTGTTGTGTGTGTGTGTGTTCTCGCGCGCGCGCGCGTGTGTGTATGTTGTGTGTGTGTGTGTGTGTGTGGTGTGTGTACGCGCGCGCGCGCTCGTGCGTTTGTGAATGCGCAGGCGGTTAGGGAAAAGTTTGGACAAATTCTTGTCTTCATGGTTGTAATCTGTGGTATGGAAATCATCCATACAGGGGACAGAGAGAGAAGAGAGAGAGAGAGAGAGAGAGAGAGAGAGAGAGAGAGAGAGAGAGAGAGAGCTCTAGACGCACTACCACAGGAAAAATGGTACAACTAGAACGTGTTTTCAAGCCAGTCATCCGGAGGAGGAAGAAGAAAAGACGAACCCCCCCCCAAAAAAAAAACAAAACAAAACAAAAAAACAAAACAAACAACAACAACAACAACAAACAAACAAACAAAAGAAACAAACAAACAAAAAAGCCTGTGTCCTCCACTGACATCAAAAAACGAAACCCATCTTCTCATTTAGATTTAAAAAAAAAAAAAAAAAAAAAAGCGGAGAAGAAGACCAGAACAAACACCTTCTCGTTACATCTGTTGTGAAGAGGTGGGGGGGGGGGGGGGGGAGGGAGGGGCGAGGTGGGGAAGCGAGCGCGATTACATCACAGAGAGAGAGAGGGAGAGAGAGAGAGAGAGAGAGAGAGAGAGAGAGAGAGAGAGAGAGAGAGAATCGAGGGGGCTGGGTGGGGGTTGGGGGAAGTGGGGGTGGGTGGGTGGGGGGGGGGGGGGGGTTGGTCCGTGTTTCATGCGTTGTTGGATCAGAGAATGTAACAGTACGTGTTTTGTTCAAGTGGAGGCGCTGAGGAACTGGAAAGGGGGTAGGTAGGCGGGGGTGAGGTGGGGTGGGGTGGGGTGGGGTGTGTGTGGGTGGATTGGAAAAGCTTAGGGAGAATGCCCCCTTACCCGTCGAACCCCCCTTTCCTCCAGGTTCTCACCTCCCCCCATTTCCTCCCCCCCCCCCCCCTTCTACACTCTTCCTGCCTTCGGGCTTCTGCAGTTGTGGTGGAAAGGCTTCCATCTATGAAAGAGAGAGAGAGAGAGAGGGGGGAGAGAGAGAGGGAGAGAAAGGGAGGGAGGGAGAGAGAGAGGAGGGAGGGAGGGAGGAGGGAGAAAGAGAGAGGGAGGGAATGAGAGAGGGAGAGAGGAGAGAGAGAGAGGAGAGGGAGGGGAGGGGAGCGAGAGAGAGAGAGAGAGAGAGAGAGAGAGGGAGAGGAGAGAGAGAGAGAGAGAGAGAGTGGTTGTGTGTGTGTGTGTGTGTGAGTGAGAGAGAGAGAGAGAGAGAGAGAGAGAGAGAGAGAGAGAGAGACCAATGTGTGTGAGCCACTCTCTTTTTGACGCGATTCTCTCTGTCTCTCTCTTTGTCTGTCTGTCTGTCTCTGTCTGTCTCTCTGTCTCCGTCTCTCTCTGTCTCTGTCTCTATGTGTGCGTGCGTGCATGCGTGCGTGCGCGCGCGCGCGCGGCTGCGGCGCGTGTGTGTGTGTGTGTGTGGCGGAGTTGTTTTGTGCTGTGGTTCGTTTGTCCACGTTGTTTAGCGGAGTTGTTTCAAACACTTTGAAAGATTTGTTTAGATTTCCGCCAGCAAGTCGCCTCACTTTGCCACAAACTTGGAAAAGATCCGTTTGTTTATTCATTTATTTATTTGTTTATTCATTCTTGTTAAAGTGACAAAGTGTAGCGAGGCGGATGGCATTCTTAGTAATCTCGGTTGGAAAAAGAAAAAGAAGAAAAAAGTCAGAGCTTACTGCCAGATACCATGGTGACTGTGTTAACATTCTTTTACCAGGAGGGGCAATATTCAGTGCTTGAGGCGTGCCAGACTG
>CM065719.1:37679323-37693577 GCA_033310375.1 Conus canariensis
GGGTCACGGGGATCGGTCTGTAGCATGTGCATCCGAGCCTGAGAAGAGAGAGAGATAGGGAGGGAGGGGAAAGAGAGAAGAGAGAGAGGAGGAGAGAGAGGAGAGGGGAGAGAGAGAGGAGAGAGAGGAGAGAGAGAGAGAGAGAGAAGAGAGAGAGAGAGAGGGAAAGAGTGAGAGAGAGAGAGAGAGGAGAGAAGAGGAGAAGAGAAGAGAGAGAGAGAGAGAGAGAGGAGAAGAGAGAGAGAGAGTGAGTAGAGAGAGACAGAGAGAGGATAGAGAGAGAGAACGAAGAGAGAAAGAGGGAAGAGAAAGAGAGAGATAGGAAAGAGAGCGTAAGAGAGAGAAGAAGAGAGGAGAGAAGAGAGAGATAGAGAAGGGAAAGAGAGAGAGAGAGAGAGAGAGAGAGAGAGAGAGAGAGAGAGAGGGGAGAGAGTGAGAGAAAATGAGAGAGAAGGGGAGGAGAGAGAGAGAGAGAGAGAGAGAGAGAGAGTAGAGAGAGAGAGAGAGAGATCAGTCAGTCAGTCAGTCGGAGTTGAAGGTGGGTGCTTTGATATGGATGATGACAGTCTTAGGGTTCAAGTCGGACGTGTTGTTTTTGGACACAGTCCCGAGGCGGGGGGGGGGGGGGGGGGGGGGGCACGCACGCGAACGTGGAAATGTGGGGAATTTTCAAACACTCGCAAAGATCTACAAACACATATATCGCTCTGACGTGCTGTCTGTCTGTCTGTCTGTCTTGAGTCTGTCTGCTTGTGTGTGTGTTGTGTGTGTGTGTGTGTGTGTGTGTGTGTGTGTGTGGTGTGTGTGTGTGTGTGTTCGTGTCTCAGTCTCTGTGTCTATGTCTCTCCCTGTCTCTCAGTCTGTCTTGTCTGTCTGTCTATTCTTCTGTTTGTCTGTGTCTCAGTCTAGAGCTGTGTCTCTGTCTCTCCCTGTCTCCCTCTGTCCCTGTCTGTCTGTCTGTCTATGTCTGTTTGTGTCTCATTCTCTGTCTCGTCTCTCCCTGTCTGTCCCTGTCTGTCTGTCCGTGTCTATGTCTGTCTGTGTCTCAGTCTCTGTGTCTCTGTCTCTCCCTCTTCTCTTCCTGTCTGTCCCTGTCTGTCTGTCTGTCTTCTGCCTGTCTCGTCTTTCTTTATCTGTCTGTCTGTTACTCTGTCTTTCTCTAGCTCTCTCTCCCTCAGGGTCTGTCTTTCTGTCTCTGTCTGTAAGTAGTGTCTGTCTGTCTGTCTGTCTGTGTCTGTCTTTGTCTGCTGTGCTCTGTCCTCTCTAGCTCTCTGACCTCAGGGTCTTCTTCTGTCACTGTCTGTAAGTAGTGTCTGTCTGTCTGTCTGTCTGTCTGTCTGTCTGTCTGTGTCTGTCTTGCCTGTTGCTCTGTCTTTCTAGCTCTCTGACCTCAGGGTCTGTCTGTCGGTCGGTCTGTGTCTCTCTGTTTCTGTTTCTTTCTCTCTTTTTGTCTTTGTCTCTGTCTCTGTCTGTCTGTCTTTCTCTCTGTTGTCTGTGTCTTTCATTGTCTGTCGTCTGTTGCTCTGTCCTTCTCTAGCTGTCTGTCCTCAGGGTCTGTCTGTCGGGTCTGTCTATCTGTTGACTCTCTCTCATCCCCCTCTCCCCTCTTTCCGCAAATTTAACACCACACACACACACACACACACACGTGTGTGTGTGTGTGTGTGTGTGTGTGTTGTGTGTGTGTGTGTGTGTGGTGTGTGTGTGTGTGTGCGCGCGCGTGTGTTGTTATAGAGTCTGTGTCGGTATTATGTTTCTGCCTCCTCTGTCTCCTGCATCTCTGTCTTATCTGCCTGATTCTCTTCTCTCTCTCTCTCTCTCTCTCTCTCTCTGCATCTTTGTCTGTCTTGTCTGTCTGATTATCTCTTTCTCTCTCTCTCTCTCTCTCTCTCTCTCTCTCTCTCTCTCTCTCTCTCTCTCTCTCACAGAGCATCTTTGTCTGTCTTGTCTGTGTCTTCTTTTCTGTCCTGTTCCCTCCACTACGCTGTCTTTCTCTTGTCTACCTGTACATTTTCATTTTCCTCTACTCTGTCTGTTACAGTCTCTCTCCGCGTTTCTGTCTCTGTCTGTCTATAGATCTATTCTGTGTCTGTCTGTCTGTCTCTGTCTCTCTCTGCCTGCCTGTCTGCCTGCCTGCCTGTCTGTCTATCTGTCTGTCTGTCTGCCTGCCTGCCTGCCTGCCTGCCTGCCTTCTTCCGTGTCTGTCTGTCTGTCTGTCTCTCTCTCTCTCTGTCTTTCTCTCTGTCTCTGTCTCTCTCCTCTCCACTCTCTCTCTCTCTCTCTCTCTGCACGTTGTGTCCTCCCTCTCCCCCCCCCCCCCATACCCCATCTCCTCCATTTCTACTATTCCATCCTCCACCAACCATCATTTTATACAAAAAATTGAATGAACTGATCTTCTTCGCACGATCCCGCTGTCTCCCGGAGCACACGTCTCTCTCACACACACACACACACACACACACACACACACACACACACACACACACACACACACACACACTCACACACTCAGTTTATCTATGTTATTTATTATACATAGTGTAGCCAGCCGTGAAGGTCAGCATGATCAGAATTGTCTCCATGGCCTTCAGCTGGCAAAGAGGTGGACTCCCTAGTTTCTATCGCTCAGGCAACAGAACAGAATGAGGGTGGGGTTGGGGGTGGGGGGATGGGAATGATGTATGTTCTTCCACTCCCTTCCCTCCCCTCCCCCCCCCCCCCCCCCCCCCCCGCCGTCTACCACCTTTTCCCCCCTGATCTTCCACTCTCAAAAGCTTCAGTTCACCCACCAACCAACCACCACCACCCCTCCCTCCTCTCTCTCTCTCTCTCTCTCTCTCTCTCTCTCTCCTCCCCCTCCTCCACTCTCTATCTGTCTATCCCACACGCCACCACACCACCACCACCACCAACCAGCAATGATAATATTAATGATAATAAGCAGAGCGGCGGTGGAGGAGAGACCGCACATGATCTGAATATTATTATTTTATATAGTGAATGTGATCCACCCGCTTGCGGGGTCAACCCCCCCTCCCCCCTCCCCACCCAACCCTGTACCCGGCGATTTACGGGTTGTAGGGTGGGGGGGGGTGGGTGGGGGGGGGAAGAGAGAGAGAGAGAGAGAGAGAGAGGGGGGGGGAGGGAGAGAGAGAGAGAGAGACGGCAGCGGTCCTGGTGGGAGGAAGGAGGGGAGGGAGGGATGGAGAGGATCACCACTCATCATGCGGTCGGGTCGATGCTATCAAGTGCCTGTGTGCTGAATAAAGGGGGGGGGGGGGGGGGGGGGGGGGGGGGGCTGGGGGTATCGGGGGGGGGGGGAGGGGAGGGCAGGGAGATAATCCTGTAATAAATTTATCCCCAGCCCTTTTTCTTCCTTCCTGTCCTTCCCTCTCTCCCCTCTACCCCCGTTCCTCCTCTCCCCCCCCCCCCCCCCCCCCCCACCCCACCACGCTTCTTCCTGTTGTCGGAGCTGTGTGCGTCGGTTCGTGTCTTTCTTTTTTTTTTCTTTCATTTTTTTTTTTGTGGTTTGTTTTCTTCTTTTTGTTGAAAAAAAAAAAGAAGTGTTTTTCATCGAAAACAAAACAAACAAAAAAAGGACTACGGTTTGGCTCGGTGAAAATGAGTGCTAAAGTAGACAACATAGGTACTGACATGATTTTCAAGGCAGTATAGTTTATATTGTGATTCTGTCTCACCTGCCTCTTTTTCTCCCACAGAGAACGCTGCGTGCCGTGCTCTTGTCTGTCTGTCTATCTCTCCGTGTCTCTCTGTCTTCTGTCTGTCTGTCTCTCTGTCTGCCTGTCTCGCTCTGTCTCGCTGTGTTTGTATGCGTGTTTTAGGTAAGCGCATGCTAATATCATGCACTTGACGAAATCCAGCGACTTCAGTTCCGTGAGGACAGTCTATTTTCTCTCTCTCTCTCTCTCTCTCTCCTCTCTCTCTCTCTCTCTCTCTCTCTCTACACACACACACCACACACAGACATACACACACGCGCGCGCGCGCTGTGTGTGTGTGTGTGTGTGTGTCTGTGTGTGTGTGTGTGTGGAGAGAGAGAGAGAGAGAGGAGAGAGAGAGAGAGAGAGAGAGGGAGTCGGAGAATGGGGGAGCCAGGAGTTGAGGGGTGGGGTGGGGGGTCGGGGAGAAGTGGGGGGGGGGGGGGGGGTCATAAAAAGTAACAAAAGAGGTGATCCGTTTCCTTCATTTGCAAGTTCACGAGCAGGGTGGCAATTCATACCGTCACGGTGCGCAATTCGCACCCGTCCACCCCAACCACCTCCGTATGCCCCACTCCTTCCCCCCCCTCCCCCCCCCCCCTTTCTCGTCATTTGCACTAGAGGGGGGGGAAAAAAAAAGCAACAAACGAGAAAATAAAAAGAAGCAACAAACCCTCCCCACCATCCCCTATTCCGCACACCCAATCGAGGCGTGTGTGTGTGTGTGTGTGTGTGTGTGTGTGTGTGTGTGTTGTGTGTGTGTGTGTGTGTGTGTGTGTGTGTGTGTGTGTGTGTAGTGTGTGTAGTGTAGTGTAGTGTAGTGTAGTATAGTGTAGTGTAGTGTAGTGTGTGTGTGTGTGTGTGTGTGTGTGTGTGGTGTGTGTGTGTGTGTGTGTGTTGTGTGTGTGTGTGTGTGTGTGTGTGTGAGAGTGAGAGAGAGAGGAGGAGAGAGAGAGAGAGAGAGAGAGAGAGAGAGAGAGAGAGAGTTTAATTACTGCACTTAAACGACGCAATTTGATCCGAAACAGGCAGTGACATTCTTGTCATGAGCAACCACTATGTGTTGAAACATAATATAGGGGGGGGGGGGGGGGGGGGGGGGGGTAGTGGGGGGGGGGGGTAAGTTTTTTTTTTGTCTCCCTACCCACCTTCCCCACCTCTCCACCCCGCACCCACACCTCCCGTCTCCTCTGTGCTTTGTTTGTTTGTTTGTTTGTTTGTTTGTGTTCCTTCCTCACCAGTTCATAATGCTGTTAATGAACGAATGAAATCTGTTTAAGAGGGAGGAGTACTCGCGTCAGTTGGCATGTTTACATTTGGGGATGAAAAGATTCTGAGTATAGAGTGTCAGTGTTCACTTCCAGTCCAGTTTTTTCCCTCTTTTTTTTTATCAAATGATATTAGAGCTTACAAGTGCGCGAGAAAGAGGACAGTGCGCAAAGTTGTCATCATTTTTTCTTAAAGAGAGACGTAAAGAAACAAGACAAGCACATAAAAAAAAAAGATCAAGCATCTATAGAACCATGTACACACAAAAGGGTATTAAAAGAAAAAAAAATAATGCATCGATTTGATAATTTACTTGATAATTTACTTGACGCTGATCTGTATACAATTTCTGCTAGGTGTGATTATTCCCCAAGGAGGATTGCTAATCCAGAATTAACACGGTCGGCTGGGTCCACTCCAGTCTTGACTGTGTTGTCGTTCTGGTGGCGCGTGTTCACTGTCCATCTGAATGTGCTATGGTTCTGTGGTGCCTTTCCACTGTCTGTCGTAACATGTTGTTGTTCTGTGGTGCCTTTCCACTGTCTATCGTAATGTGTTACGGTTCTGTGGTGTCTTTCCACTGTCTATCGTAATGTGTTGTTCTGTGGTGCCTTTCCACAGTCTATCGTAATGTGTTATGGTTCTGTGGTGCCTTTCTACTGTCTATCGTAATGTGTTGTTGTTCTATGGTGCCTTTCCACTGTCTATCGTAATGTGTTGTTGTTCTGTGGTGCCTTTACACTGTCCGTCTCACATACACACACACACTCTCGAGCTCTCTGTGTCTATTATTCTCTCTCTCTGCTTCATTGTCTGTAAGTCCCATGCGGAAGAGAGAGAGAGGAGAGAGAGAGAGAGAGAGAGAGAGAGAGAGAGAGAGAGGAGAGAGAGAGAAAATGACAATGACAATGACGATGATTCTGTATTTTATAACGGTAAAAGTGTTGGCTTAGTTAGCCATTTCTTCATGTTGTCTGTACTGTTCTACGAAGCTGTGACTCACTAAATGATAGAGAGAGAGGGGGGAGGAGACAGAGAGAGGGGAGGAGAGAGGAGAGGAGAGGAGAGGAGAGGAGAGAGAGAGAGAGAGAGAGAGAGAGGACGAGAGAGAGAGAGATGAGAGAGAGGAGAGAGAGACAGGACAGACAGACAGACAGACAGACATGGAGAGCGAGCAACAACAACATATGCTGCAGCTCAACACCGCACAGCACACCCGAATACAACATTCGCGGAACAACACTAATATCCCCCACATAACAATCTTCGTACAAGTACACCACCTACGCTGCAACTCACTGTAACGCACTGTACCGTAATACCACCAAAAGTTAGGACATTTATCCGTCGAAGAAAGTGTAGTCATCCGTTCTATGTCAAGAACAACACTTGTATCCCAAACCCCACATAATAATCTTCGTACAAGTACACTTCCTACGCTACAACTCACTGTGTAACGCACTATACCGTAATACCACCAAACGTTAGGACATTTTCCGTCTTACAAAGTGTATTCGTCATTTCTATGTGAAGAACAACACTAATATTCCAACCTCACATAACAATCTTGGTACAAGTACACCACCTACGCTACAACTCGCTGTAACGCACTATACCGTAATACCACCAAACATTAGGACATTTTCCGTTCAAACAATGTGTATTCGTCAGTTCTGTGTGGAAGACACACGAAAAAGACCCACAGGGGATGTGGTAGGGCGTTAGTCGGTCGAGCAGAGGGCAGTAGACAAAGAAGCCCGAACGTCATTGGAATGAATGGTCTGCAACGGTCCCACCTTCTCTCTCTCTCTCTCTCTCTCTCTCTCTCTTCTTTTCTTTTCTTTTCTCTTCCTTCCCATCAACTTTGGTGACCTTGAGGGGCTCCGCCCTGTTTATCCTCCACCTTCTTCTTACTCCCCCCTCCATCCCCCCCCCCCCCCTCCTCCCACATCTCCATCACCTCTCTCGGCACCCTTCTTTCCACTCCTCTGTACTATACAGATACACACCCGTTGTTTCGTCCTATCAGACCCCCCCCCCCCCCTCTCTCACTCTTCTCCACTGTCCGCCCCTCCGTCCCTTCTCTCTCTCTCTCTCTCTCTCTTCTTTTCTGTGTGTGTTTTTTTTTTTGAAAGTCCTGCCACTCAGCAAAATGAGGACTAGGCCCCGCCCAGTGTGCGTGCGTGTGTGTGTGTGTGTGTGTGTGTGTGTGTGTGTGTGTGTGTGTGTGTGTGTAGTCCTGATCCGGTTGGTGTGGTAAACCATTCTCGTCAGAATGATGGAAACCTGGTTTTACTGACAGATCTTTAAATTAGTTAATTGTGGACGGTTTGTTTGTTTGTTTGTTTTTTAAACTCTGTATCGTTATTATCATTGTTTTGTCTTTGATAAAATGACTCTTTTTTGTGGGTCAGTGCTATATACTCAACAATAATTCTCGAGATTTTAGCGAGAGAGACACAGAGAGAGAGAGAGAGAGAGAGAGGAGAGGAGGAGAGAGAGGAGGAGAGAGAGAGAGAGAGATAGAGAGAGAGTGCACACTCTCACACATAAACTCAAGACTGTCTGTCTCACTCGCATACACATTCTGTCAATCACAATATTCACATACATGTACACATTCTCTCTGTCTCTGTCTGTCTTTCTCTCTGTCTCTCTCCGTCTCTCTCTGTCTCTCTCTCTGACTCCCCCCCCCCTCTCTCTCTCTCTCTCTCTCTCTCTCTCTCTCTCTCTCTCTCTCTCTCTCTCTACGCACACATGATCTATCAACTTTGCTTTTAGATGTGGGATATGGTTACTGGTTTCTTTGGAGAGTTCAATTTTCTCATGCTTAAATTACGAGCCTCGTTTGGTTTTACACTATCATCCTTTTAGTTTTACCCTCTCTTCGTTGTCTTCATACACTCAGAAACGCTCGCGCGCATGCACGCACGCACGCACACGCACGCGCGCGCGCGCGCGCACACACACACACACACACACACACGCGCCTCTTTCTGTCTCACAGAGGCACAGACAGACAGACAGACAGACAGACAGACAGACAGACAGACAGACAGACCCCACACACACACACACACACACACACACACACACACACACACACACACACATGTACTCGATGCGGGCGGCACCATCGTTCACGTACGCGTGTGTGACTCATGTCTCTCAGTCCAGCACAACAGCGGAGCCGTGGAGTAGTATAGTTAGTAGGGGCATCGAAAAGACGCCAGGGTAGATAGATGCGATGCGGGGGAGCGGGGAAGGGGGCAAGGAGAAAAGTGTGTTGGGGTGGAGGGAAGGGGGGGGGGGGGTGAAGGGCGAGGGCGGAGGGCGGAGGGAGAGTAGGGGGGGGGGGGGGGGGCGCTGTCAGACCATTGTTGCTGTGTGACCTTGTGTGGTGACAGCTAGCCGCCCACCCCGTGACAGACCACACTCCTCACCACCCTCCTGCCCTCCCTCCCTCCCTTCCCCCTCCTTTCCCCACCCCTCTGTTCCGTTTTTTTTTCTCCCTCGACAACCTTCTTTCTCTCTTAAAAAAAAAAAAAAATTTTGTACCAGCCCTCTCACCCTCTGATGGTCCCGCTTTCTCCCCCTCCCCTTCCGCCCCTTCATCCTCCTGTGACTTTTCGTACGTGTCCTCCTCCGCTGCTAAGGTTCGTGGCGCATACAGAGAGAGAGAGAGAGAGAGAGAGAGAGAGAGAGAGAGAGAGAGAGAGAGAGAGGTGGGTGGGAGGATGGGGACGGGGTAGAGGGATGGACGCTGGAATGAACTAGCGGGGGTAAGGAAATGGAGCAAAGAGAGAGAAGGAGGAAGAGAGGAGAGAGAGAGAGAGAGAGAGAGAGAGGAGAGGGAGAGAGAGGAAGGGGAGAGAGAGAGAGAGGAGAGGGGGGGGGGGGACCGGTATTTTCACCGCACACCACCGCTTTTTAATGGACGACACCTGCTGTATTATAGAATCAGTCAGATCAGTATTATAAGCAAGACTCGCCTCAGTGAAAAGTGCCCCACTCTGTGTGTAGCTAGGGTGGCAGGAGGGAAGGGTACATCACGATTTGCTCCCCCCCCCCCCCCCCCCCCCCCAAAAGGGGCATATCAGGGCTGTCCCCGCGTTGAAGTCAACTCACAAAGTCATTAAAAAAAAAATCACACAGTCCTTTGAAAAACACCTGATGAAAACACACCGGCAAAAAATTCACACAGTCCTTTGAAAGACACCTTCCAAAAACACACCGGAGATACGTGTTGAAAATCTTTCTTCTGTAAAAATCTTAGATCAGCTGAGAAACGTTGATCTCTTTCAGGAATTCAAAAATCACATCAGGTGGGAACATCTCTGAACAAGGTTTTCATGGAGTCCGCTGTGTAAAATGTTTATGTCTCACATCATCGTGCAAGTCCCGACACTCTGAATGAATATGTTTCACTGTGAGTGATACATGAACATGACGTGGAATGCACCACGGAGCTTCTTCACCTTTTAAAAGATGAGAATGGGTGTAAAAGGAGTGGCCTGTATGCGAACGGCACAAGACTGTTTCTTCTTTACGGCCGCCTAGGGAACATCGTAAAAAGTATTTCAGGTTACCTAGGGCACGTGAAATTCCTAAGAGTAACAACACTTCACCAGAACTTTTACTCACAGTTCACCCAAAATATATATATATATATATATATATATTTCTTTTTTATATGGTGGTTCGAGTTTTAATGATCGCAGAGAGTGTGTGAGCGTGAATGTTTAACATTTAGACCATTACTCGGAGTGAGTGAGAGGCGTGAACGCACTTACCGCGGACTGACGTATGGGGCCCCCAGAGTGAGAGTTTTTTTTTGCTCATCCGTCGGCAGAATGTGCGGAACGGTTGCTGACGTGGTCAGTTTTGGAGGGTGGTTGTTGCCGTTGTACAATCACCGTCATCATCATCTGCGTGTTACCTAGCATCATCTGCGTGTTACTGTCATCATCCGAGTGTTACTGTCATCGTCTGCGAGTTACTATCGACGTAAAAAACAATGTGTTCATGTCTTCTGTCGAACCCAGGATAGATTTATCGGGTACAGCTAATGATGTTTAACAGCTTGATTCTGTCAGCTTCGGGCAAAACATGATGGATGTTTCGAAATGAACACACACTGGGTGAAACGGATTGTGCAAAATGTGATTAGGCAAAACGTGATTTTGCAAAACGGGATTGTGCATAACGTGATTGAGCAAAACGTGACTGGGCATAACGTGATTGAGCAAAACCTGATTGAGCAAAACTGATTGGGCAAAAAATCTGAATGGGCATAACGTTGATAGGCAAAACGTGGTGCATCTGTGGTAGATCACCAAGTTCGGGGACAGTCGTTTTGAGTTTGCATCCCTCAAGTGTCGTTACATATAAACGGGCATTTTGGCTGCCCCTCTTGCCGTGTGGACGTTCTCGATGGCATTCGTATCGTGTCAGACCCCCCCCCCCCCCCCCCCCCCCCCCCCCCCCCCACACACACACACACACCTCACTCCCACTCAGCGCGCTTGTTTCATTGTTTATCATGCAGTCGCTGAGAAAAGAAAAAGATACACCCGAAGGTGCGGGTGGGCCTCACAGAAGCACTGTCCTCAACTGACCAACAAACCAGCTGGGAGCAATCCTGCACCCACTCTTGGAACCTGCGCCGTGTTCACGTAGGGTGCAGGCACGCACAGGGCGTTCCATGGGACATAACTGTTCCCTGGCAGGTGCCCTTCAGCTTCTCTGGATATCATGCAGTCGCTGACTTTCCTTTTCAGCAACTGATATAACGAACATTAACCAGTGTACGCTGACAAAATATAACGGAAAAACTATCCCAGTATACGTTGTTTCCTCTTTTTCTCTTTCATTTCTTGCTTTGTACTTTCGTTTCTGGGCTTCTTACAGAGCAGAGCACGCGAATCACGACCCCCCCCCCCCCGTTTTTTTTCATTTTTTTTTCTCTCCAAATGTGTGCATAGTTTACTGCTGTATTCTTGAGTTTATGATTTTGTTTTCTCCAGTTGTCGGGAAAACAAAACAAAACAAAAACAACCACCACGGGAGGGGAGGAGATCGTAGTCTTGAACAGATGTTTTTTTTTTTTTTTTTTTTTTTTTTGCGCCGGGGTTACATCCCGTAGGTTTGCTAACTGTTCGTGCGGTGTGCTGAGTTTGAACTGATTAGAATGGTGTGATTGAGGAATTGTAACATGTGTAATGGAGTCTTTGAAAAGCCATGGCATGACTGTGGTGGCTTAGACGAATGTGTACATGTTTTTTAATTGGTTCTTTGAAAAGCATGCATGATTTTGCACTTACGTGGAATTGTAACATGTTCCAAGAGTCTTGAAACGTGATGACTGTGGCTGGATTGAGGGACATTGTAAACTCTAGTACAATAGTCTTTAGAAACCCGTGCGATAACTGTAGGGTTATTACGATATGTGAACACTGTGTAATTGGATTTTGAAAAGCCATGGCATGACTGTAACGGAAACAGGCTAGCGTCGTTCAAGTGGCCTGGTCTTTTCCTTTATGTTTCGTTTCATCTTGTTTGTTTCTGTTAAAAGTCTGATTTTTGCCCACCGTTTCAAGTGGCCTGGTCTTTTCTTTATGTTTCGTTTCATCTTGTTTGTTTCTGTTAAAAGTCTGATTTTTGCCCACGCTCACGTGCGAAATGTACATTTTCCCACACTCTTGCAAACAGAAACTGAACTGGGCAGCACTGGAGTTTAGGGGCCGACAGTTCAAAACCTCCTCCAGACAACTTTCTTTCAGAGATATCTCCTTTTGTGTCAGATAAGCCTGCATATAGGCCGGATTATTACGATATGTCGACTAGCGTGTTTGTTGGCATTTGTAGAATATTAAAGGCGCTTTTGGTTGAAATATTTTACGCCGACTAGCGTGTTTATTGGCATTTGTAGAACATCTAAGGCCATTTCTACACAAAATGCATTTGATCTTTGATTGAACAGAACAGGAAATCATGTTTGAAGGCTAATGTCGAAAATTGGGGGGAAAAAAAGTAAACCGTTTCAAAACGGCAGTGATAAACCGAACAGTAATGATTGAAATCATGCAGTTTGGGAACAAATATTTTTGCGCGCGTAGATCATTCGATTCATGCAGTTTGGGAACAAATATTTTTGCGCGCGTAGATCATTCGATTCATGCAGTTTGGGAACAAATATTTTTGCGCGCGTAGATCATTCGATTCATGCAGTTTGGGAACAAATATTTTTGCGCGCGTAGATCATTCGATTCATGCAGTTTTGGAACAGATCTTTTTGCGCGCGTAGATCATTCGATTCAGGCATGGATTTGCTCCCATGTAGAACTAGGTGTACTACACATACTCCTTTTTACGTCCAACGAAACTTACAACATTCTGCTGTGTGTGTGTGTGTGTGTGTGTGTGGGGTGTGTGTGTGTGTGTGTGTGTGTGGTGTTCAGAGGGGGGCCGGTTGGAACAGGAGCTGAAGTACACGAGGGACACCCTGGGGGAGGGCAGCGGCACGCTGTTCGAGGTGCTGATACAGACGCCCAAGAAGGTGAAGAACCTGCTGAACCTCGAGTCCATCCTGCTGCACTTCAAGGCGGTGTACGAGGCCACCCAGGTGCAGGTGGAGGTGGACGGAGTGTGAGTAGCCGGACCTGCGCCGGAGTTGTTCTATTCTTTTCTTTTCTTTTTTCCATGGCGTGTCTTTTTCCTTTGTGTGTGTGTGTGTGTGTGGTGTGTGTGTGTGTGTGTGTGTGTGTGTCTCCTTTCTTCTTTCTTTTTGTTTCTTAGTCGTTATTGTTTTCTCCCTGTCTCATAAATTTGCGATTGCACATGGCGTGTGTGTGTGTGTGTGTGTGTGTGTGTGTGTGTGTGTGTGTGTGTGTGTGTGACTTTTATTTATGTGCTTTGCCATAGTAATGTAATAAACGAAGTTACTTTTGTATGTCTATCTGTCTGTCTGTCTCTCACCCCCTCTCTTGTCTGTCTCTCTCTGTCTCCGTGTGTGTGTGTGTGTGTGTGTGTGTGTGTGTGTGTGTGTGTGTGTGTGTGTGTGTGTGTACACGTCTCTCTCTCTCTCTCTCTCTCTCTCTCTCTCTCTCTGTCTCCCGTCTCGTGTCTGTCTGTGTGTATGTCTCTCTCTCTCCGTTTGTCTCCCCCCTTTTCTCTGTCTCCTGTCCCCCACCCCTCTCTATCTGCGCCCCCTTCTCTCTATTTCAACACCTCCCAATTTCCCTCCGTTTTTGGTTTTTGCGCTAAATGGTGATCCTTCTTGTGTGTGTGTGTTTTTTTATTTCTTTCTTGCAGAAAGTGGAAGTTTCGGGACATTTGTTACGCCGCTAACTTTCCACTGGTGGAAGATAAATGGTCTGATCGTGTAAGTTTTTAAGATCTCTCGAGACTTCAGATCTTTGGGGATTTGTGTGTGTGTGTGTGTGTGTGTGTGTGTGTGTGTGTGTGTGTGTGTGTGTGTGTAGAGAGAGAGAGGAGAGAGAGAAGGGAGAGAGAGAGAATAAAATGTCTTGAGTGGTGTGTGATCAGTCAATGGGTGTGTGTGATGTGTGGTGGTGTTGGGGGGTGGTGTGAGGAGAGAGAGGAGAGAGATAGAAAATGTCTTGATACGCTGCTGTGTGTAGATTTACCAGTCAAAT
This sequence comes from Conus canariensis, assembly GCA_033310375.1. Classification (NCBI taxonomy): domain Eukaryota; kingdom Metazoa; phylum Mollusca; class Gastropoda; order Neogastropoda; family Conidae; genus Conus; species Conus canariensis. Next base: position 37,692,972 of record CM065719.1, read on the forward strand.
GTGTGTGTGTGTGTGTGTGTGTGTGTGTGTGTGTGTGTGTGTTTTGCGCGCGCGCGCGCGTGTGTGTTTGTTTGTATTTGTGTACTGTGCATTTGTCCTAAGGTTTGTTTCTGACATAGATTCTTTTTACCAGCGGGTATCAATAATGGAAATTGTTACGATATTGAACACGTGTGCAATATTTTTGCAAAATTAGTTGATCATGTTTTGTTAAAAAAAATGTCTGTTACGTTTACATCACGGTGTTATTATCGTTCAGTCCACGTATTACGTGTGCCTTTATCGTCGCACGAAGTATTAGTTTTTTTTTCCTCTTCATTTTGACGTAATCAGCAAACTATTTTTCATCTGAACACAACGTTGTGTTTGTTGCAGATATTGTATGGGTGTTACCGTGCGTGATAATTACTCCCCTTGACTGTTTCTGGGAAGGCAGCTTGCTTCTTGGGCCCGACTACCCGCTGGACACAGGGTAAGGTGGATATGTGTGTGTGTGTGTGTGTGTGTGTGTGTTGTGTGTGTGTGTGCCTCTGTGTGTGTGTGTCCGTGTGTGTGTGTGTATGTGTGTTGTGCGCGTGTGTGTATGTGTGTGCGTGTGTGTGTGTG
>CM065719.1:37693677-37703677 GCA_033310375.1 Conus canariensis
TGATTTTTTCCTCTCTCTCTCTCTCTCTCTCTCTCTCTCTCTCTCTCTCTCTCTCTCTCTCTCTCTCTCTCTCTCTCTCTCTCTCTCTTCTCCCCTGTCTCTCTGACTGTCTCTGTCTCTGTCTGTCACTCTCTCTTTGTCTCAGTCTCTCTGGCTTTCTCCCCTTCTCTCTTTGTGTCTCTTTGTCTGTCTGTCTCTCAGTCAGTGTGTCTTGCCCTCTCTCTCTCTCTGTATGCGTCACACACACACACACACACACACACACACACACACACACACACACACACACACACACACACACACACAGAGCGCGCGCGCCGATCTGTCCCTGTCTCTCCGTTTTTCTTTCCATCTGTCTGTCTGTCTCTGTCTGTCTTGCTGTTTCTCTTTCTTCCGCCCTCCCCCCCCCCCCCCCCCCCACCCCCTTCCCTAGTCCCAGTTATTCTCATCACCAATTCCTTTTCTTCTTCTTCTTCTTTTTAAACGCCAGTGGAGAAGAGCATGGTGCAGTTGAGTTTTGGGAAAACGGAAGAGGAGAAACGGGATTTCGTTTTTTTGTTTTTTGTTTTTTGTCTTTGCAGTCCTTGTTTCTGTGAAAGGTTTCTGTCAGCCTTTCTTTGTGTTTGTTCATGCCGGTAGGTTATAGCGCAGGGTGGAAGAGGTCGGGAGGGGGGTGGGGGTGGGGGGGGGGGTGTGGAAGAAGAGAAAGGCGGAGGCGGCTTCAGTGCCAGCACGTTTGTGTTGCTGATCTTAGAAGGGGTTAATTAAAACCGCTGATGGAGTCAACACCTGTGGGGAGCGAAGGAGTGTGGTGGAGGGAGGGAGGAGAAAGAGAGAAAGACAGAGGGAGGGAGGGAGGGAGAGAGAGGGAGAGAAAGAGAGAGAGGTAGTGTGTGTGTGTGTGTGTGTGTGTGTGTGGTGTGCGCGCGCGCGCACGCAAAATAAGACTTCATTACAGGAATTACGAAGGTGAAAACAGAATCCAAGCAAAAAGTGAAAGATGAAGCGAGTTAATAGATATGTGTAGATTTCTTCACTAACGTGCAGAAAAGGAAATTGTTCCTGGGAGCTTTGACGTGTGTGTGTGTGTGTTTGTGTGTGTGTATGTGTGCGTGCGTGCGTGCATGCGTGAGAGAGAGAGAGAGAGAGAGAGAGAGAGAGAGAGAGGAGAGAGAGAGAGAGAGAGACGCTTCAGACGCTTCAGATACGTTTTTATTGACAACGGCCTACATAGCCTTTATGTCAAGGGGGTATACATGAATATTTGCGGCCCCGAAAGAAGAAAGTTTATGATGCAAAGAAGCATACATTGTAACGGATTACGTAAATGTTAATAATGAGGCTCGAAGCCATGTGGAAGAAAAAGAAAATAATGTCGTGCTTTTTCGTCACTCAAATGAATATGTCATGAGAGAGAGAGAGAGAGAGAGAGAGAGAGAGAGAGAGAGAGAGAAGAGAGAGAGAGACACGCAGTCAGACAGGCGGTCAGTCAGTCAGTCAGTCAGACAGACAGACAGACAGACAGACAGACCGAGAGAGAAGAAGAAGAAGACCGTCCCTCCCAGGCGATGCAGGCAGGCCTAATCGAAGTGACTGACCCGGGTGGTCCCTTTGGCACTCCTCGCCTGGTTCACAGCTGCCGGCTTAATCGGGTGGGAGGTTCATCCAGGGTTGATGGGGGGGCCGGGGGGGGGGGGGGGGGGCAAGATGATGAGGCATACACACACACACTTATATACACACACACCACACACACACACACACACGCACACACACGCGCGCGCGCGCACCGAGATTCAGATGATTTATTCATATAAGAGGCCAAGGCCCCTAATGAAGCGGTGTGTGAAACATTCATTGCCCATAGTTGTACGCAATGGAATTGAATTACTGAACGAAACACGGATATTGAGAGAGAGAGAGAGAGAGAGAGAGAAGAGAGAGAGAGAGAGAGAGGAGAGAGAGATAACGCAAATTTATTCAGTAAGGCCACAGCCCTTTTGGAGTCTCTCTCACTCTCTCTCTCTCTCTCTCTCTCTCTCTCTTCTCTCTGGGGTGGGTTATGATCATTGATTTCTCTCTCTCTCTCTTCTCTCTCTCTATCTCTCTCTCTCTGGGCTGGGTTATGAATATTAGCTTGACCCCCCCCCCCCCCTCTACCGGTTTGTCTGTCTTGATCGTCATTGTAATGCTTTTTGTTCGCTTCAAGATTGCATGTGATATTTACGTAACTATGTTGTTAAATTGCTTCGCACGTCTTGCATGTCCTGTTTGTGTAATCTTTTTTTTTTTTTCATTATTGTAGATAACTAGCGTTTTGATGCATATATGTCATATTCCATCATATGAGGCTCCTCTCTGTCTCTGTCTCTTTGTGTCTCTGTCTGTCTGTCCCCCCCCCCCCTCTCTCTCTCTCTCTCTCTTCCAAACAGTCTCATGCATTGATTGTTGCATTTTCCCCCCATGTATATTGTTTCATTTTGCTTCTTACTACTTACATTTTTTCTTGCCCAGAGGGATGGATGTGAAAAAAAAGTATTTATGCTTAATCCACAACCCCCTTCAAATTCGTTTGTTCTCTCTCTCTCTCTCTCTCTCTCTCTCTCTCTCTCTCTCTCTTCTCTCTCTCTCGTCTCTCTCTCTCTCTCTCTTCTCTCTCTCTCCACCCCTCTCTCTCTCCCTCTCTCTCTTTCCCTCTCTCTCTCTTCTCTCTCCTCACTCTCTCTCTCTCCTCACTCTCACTCTGTCCCTCCCTCTCTCTCCCTCCTTCCCTGTCTGCATTTCGTTCCTTATGTTGGCCATCTCCCCGCCCTGGAATCTGTGTTGTTGTAACCCTTCCCCAGCTCAGCGCGCGGGGTGGAATCATCTGGTGTACATCATATCTGCATCCCCACAAACGCCGGGTTACTGAGTGCGTTTCTGATAGGCTGTGTGGGTCGGTCGGTTGGTTGCTTGGTTGCACGAGCGTGGTCGGTTTCGGGTTGCCTCGCTATGGCAGGCAGCCGCTCTTCGTCTTCGCTTGAGCTGGTCTCTGTTTACAAGTAAGTCGGAAGACTCGAAGTGTGTTTCTTAACCTCGAGACCGGCTAGATGTCTCTCCGCGAGGTGAAGACGGCGAAGACTGTCGACAGAAATGACAGAGAGACGGCGCTGAGCGGAAGTTGATTTGATTTTAGTCGTCGTCGTCATCGTCGTCGTTATTGTTGTTGTTGTTGTTGTAGTTATTGACAAAGTTAGATTCCAGTCTGGATCCAGATACGATGAATAGGATGAACCTTTCAGTTTTTCTTGCTGTTTGTTTTTGTTTTGAGAGGCGTGATAATGACAACGCCAAACAAGTGGATTGATTTAGTGGATTCATTCTACCACATAACAGCGACAAATTCCCTGACATTTTTTCCTAAAACACAGTCGAAGCTCACTAGTTGAATAACTGATCTGTTGTGCGACCATCTTTGTCTAACGTACAAAACCAGACAGCCAGAGTTGGCCCTCTCTCGCCAACATGTAGCGTCTTTCTTCTCGAGAGGTCAAACAGGAACTGTACCAGTAGTCTGTAACTCGGGGAAATCGAGGCGTCACGCCGTCTGTGAAACAGCCGCGTTACGTTCAGTTAGTAGCTTGCCGTGGCAGACGAGAATCAACCCGCTTGTAACTGAACCTGACATAGTCACACTTTTGACGAGGGCACCGCCGCATGTAACTCAACCTGACATAGTCCCTGTTTGACGAGCGCACTACAGCATGTAATTGTAACTCAACCTGACATAGTCCCTCTTTGACGAGCGCACTACAGCATGTAACTCAACCTGACATAGTCCTGTTTGACGAGGGCACTATAGCATGTAACTCAACCTGACATAGTCCCTGTTTGACGAGGGCGATACAGCATGTAACTCAACTGGACAAAGTCCCTGTTTGACGAGGGCGCTACAGCATGTAACTCAACTGGACATAGTCCGTGTTTGACGAGGGGACTACAGCATGTAACTCAACCTGACATAGTCCCTGTTTGACGAGGGGACTACAGCATGTAACTCAACCTGACATAGTCCCTGTTTGACGAGGGCACTACAGCAAGTAAATCAACCGGACATAGTCCCTGTTTGACGAGGGCGCTACAGCATGTAACTGAACCTGACATAGTCCCTGTTTGACGAGGGCGCTACAGCATGTAACTGAACCTGACATAGTCCCTGTTTGACGAGGGCGCTACAGCATGTAACTGAACCTGACATAGTCCCTGTTTGACGAGGGCACTACAGCATGTAACTCAACCTGACGTAGTCGCTGTTTGACGAGGGCACTACAGCATGTAACTCAACTGGACATTGTCCCTGTTTGACGAGGGGACTACAGCATGTAACTGAACCTGACATAGTCCCTGTTTGACGAGGGCGCTACAGCATGTAACTCAACCTGACATAGTCCGTGTTTGACGAGGGCGCTACAGCATGTAACTGAACCTGACGTAGTCCCTGTTTGACGAGGGGACTACAGCATGTAACTCAACCTGACGTAGTCGCTGTTTGACGAGGGCACTACAGCATGTAACTCAACCTGACATAGTCCCTGTTTGACGAGGGCGATACAGCATGTAACTCAACTGGACATAGTCCCTGTTTGACGAGGGCACTGCAGCATGTAACTGAACCTGACATAGTCCCTGTTTGACGAGGGCGATACAGCATGTAACTCAACCTGACATAGTCCGTGTTTGACGAGGGCGCTACAGCATGTAACTGAACCTGACATAGTCCGTGTTTGACGAGGGCGCTACAGCATGTAACTGAACCTGACATAGTCCCTGTTTGACGAGGGCACTACAGCATGTAACTGAACCTGACATAGTCCCTGTTTGACGAGGGCGCTACAGCATGTAACTCAACTGGACATAGTCCCTGTTTGACGAGGGCGCTACAGCATGTAACTGAACCTGACATAGTCCCTGTTTGACGAGGGGACTACAGCATGTAACTCAACCTGACATAGTCCCTGTTTGACGAGGGCACTACAGCATGTAACTCAACTGGACATAGTCGTACCGCCGCATTGACTCAACCTGACATAGTCCATGTTTGACGAGGGCAGCTTGTAACGCAACCTGACATAGTCCCTGCTTTAACGAGGGTACCGCCGCATTGACTCAACCTGACATAGTCCCAGCTTGAAGAGGTCATCGCCGCATGTAACTCAACCTGACGTAGTCCCTGTTTGACGAAGGCACCAAAGTCCAGCTTGTCTCGACGTAGTGTGATGTCGTTTGGGAGAACCTCAGGATCTGTTAAGTGTCCCTGTACGTTCGTTGAGATGGAGGAGAGATGGGTCATGTGGATTGGGACTATGTGATGAATTATAACCGTTACCGTCAAAGAAGATCAGATGAGGTGTCAAATCTGCAAAGTACACATGTCTGATTTATCCTTCTACTTCCTTTAAAGACATAAGTACATGCATCTTCACATTGATGCACGTGCACACGGCGCGCCCGCACACGCACACGCACGTGTACACACGGCTATTTGAACATTAAGCCCTGTAAGGGGAAGTACTTTTTTGACAGAAAGAACCTCAACGAATGCTTCAGTAAGTTTGCATTCGTCACTTGAATATCTTCTCTAACGGGGGATAAATGTCAATCTAGCCATACACGCATGCGCGCGCGTTCACCCCCCTCCCTCCCTACCCTCTGTCTGTACTCTTCAGCCCCATGTTCCCTCCCTCCCCCCTCCCTTGACAAATGTGCATAACTGTTTTTTTTTTAGTGTCTGCGTGTATCTGTATGTGCGTATTTACAATGTATGGATGCGTTTTGTTTTGGAGTGTCTGTGTGTGTATCTGTATGTGCGTATTTACAATGTATAGATGCGTTTTGTTTTTGAGTGTCTGTGTGTTTTTGTATGTGCGTATTTACAGTGTATAGATGCGTTAAACATTTTTGTTTAGTGTTTGTGTTTATCTGTATGTGCGCATTCACAGTGTATGCATGCGTGTGTGCAGTGATGGTTCTTGGGTGGTGGTGTGGTCAGACTGTATATTATGTCTGTCAATGGGTGGTTGTGATGGCTGTCAATGGTGGTGGTTGTTGCGGCAGTTGCCGGACCTGGGCGGCGTGCTGACGGGCGGCTGCAGCGGCTTCTCCAGCAAGTACATGCAGTGGCACGAGGACCTGCTTTTCGGAGGCCTCATGAAGAACAAGACAGGGCACATCAGCAGGTAAGATGATAGAGCACAACCGTTCTGTTCCGTACGTTGATCCAACGTCCATTTTGCGGCCCAGTTTGAGAGGATGAGTGTGATTGCTCGTCCTTCGTTTTCTTTCATTGTCCTGAATGTTGTTCGTCGTGGCTTGAAGAAGACCAAAGAGGTCGAAACGCGTCGTGTTTTGTCTTTTAATTTGGTCGTCCCCTTTTGTTCGCGGCGGAATAATCACCATTTCTCTTCTCAAATTTGTATCAGTTTCCGCCTGCAGTCACGTCACTTTGAAACGAGAGATCGCATTCATAACTTCCTGTGCTTTGGCGACACATACACTCTCCTTTCGGAGTGAGTGAGTGAGTGAGAGAGACGGTTTTCTCTATGCAGAGAGAGAGAGAGAGAGAGAGAGAGAGAGAGAGAGAGAGAGAGAGAAGAGAGAGAGAGAGACGGTTTTCTCTATGCAGACAGATCCGTAGTGACGAGAACGTTACACAGTCGAACGCAGCGCTAGGCTAATATTGACATTTGTGTGGTCGCCTCAAAAGTTACCCAACTGACTTGCAGCCCCCCCCCCCCCCGCCCTCTCCCCCTCCCCCACTTCATTCAAGCTGAAGTCAGAGACCCCGTTATTCAGCGACACGTTCACATCCTCAGGCCTAGTGACCTGCTGCAACGCGTTTCGGCCGATGGATCCTGAAAGAGCTAACGCCTGGGGAAAGGCCCTTTGTCTTCTTGTCCTAAAGCGTTCGATCAACGATATGCAATACTGTCGTTCATGCAGAATTTCCTTTATTTCATTTGATTTCATCTTATTTTGTCTTGTTTCATTTTATTTTATTTTATTTTATTTCATTGTCAGAAAGGCTTGTCTGCAAACGTTTTCATCAACTTGGTGATGTTGTGGTTTGCCACTGGAAAATGTAGCTTCGTAGAAGGGAGAGAAGGGGAGGGAGGGGGGGGGGGGACAAGGAAGGAGGGTGGGGTGGGGGGTGGGGTGGGGTGGGGTGTGGTGGGTGGGTTTGAACCCGTTCAACCTCGGTTTTATCAGCCAGCTACTTACCGCTCACGCCAGGTTAGCTGCACTTGTAGGTCGGGTGAGGTGCACGTTTAATTATCGTTGCTGCTTATTCAGGTGCACCTTTTATTTTCTACTGCTGCTCATTCGGAGGCCATTTCAATTTTCTGGAGTGCTGATTTAAGTGCGCTTTTACTTTTATTTGATTTGATTTTATTATTGTTATTTTTTTTTTTTTTTGATGGTGCTTATTCGGGGGAACTTATTTTCTAAGGTGCATTTTCAGGTACACTTTTAATTGTCTGTGGTGCTTAGCTGAGGTGCTGTTCTTATTTGGTTTATGAGACTGAAGTTCAAACGGAGAAAGAAAAGTAAGAAGAAAAGGAAAAAAAAAAAAGAAGGAAATGCTGTTGCTGGATTTTTAAAAGTTCAAATGACAAAAAAAAAAAAAAAAGAAAAAAAAAGTGGAAATGCTCTTGCTGGATTTTTTAAAGTTCAAACGAAAAAGAGAAAAAGAGAGAGAAAAAAAAAAGAAATGGAAATGCTGTTGCTGGATTTTTACAGTTCAAACGACAAAAAAAAAGAAAAAAAAAAAAAAAAAAGAAAATGCTGTTTCTGGATTTTTTAGTTTAAAGGACAAAAAAAAAAAAAGACAAAAAAAGAAAAAAAAAGGATGAAAAAGAAATGGTTTGCTGCTACTGCACGCCTCTTTTTTCTTGGGATGTTCATCCACTGCACGCATAGTTTTTGTACACGCGCATCACACGTTTGTCTTTGTTGTTATCATACCAATGGTTTCCACGGAGCAGCTCGCCACCCGATTCACCCACCCCCACTCAGTGCTGTGACGATGCCTGCTCTGTGTGTGTGTGTGTGTGTGTGTGTGTGTGTGTGTGTGTGTGTGTGTGTGTGTGTGTGTGTGTTGCAGGGTGGAAGCCTACCAGTCCGTGCTGCAGCTGATGGGGGAGCAGAACCTCTACGACTTCTGGTCCGACACCCAGAAGACCTCGGCTACCAACTGGAACGTGGACGCCGCCAGAATGGTTCTGGAAACCTGGCAGCGGAAGTTTGTCTCGGTGAGTTGGGGAGCGTGTGTGGCGGCATGTTGTTCGCCGAGAGAGAGAGAGAGAGAGAGAGAGAGAGAGAGAGAGAGAGAGAGAGAGAGAGAGAGTGGTGGGTCGTGTGGTGTGTGTGTGTGTGTGTGTGTGTGTGTGTGGGTGGTGATGTGAGAGAGGAGAGAGAGAGGAGAGAGAGAGAGAGTTCAGTTCGACATCTTTTGACTAAAATTTTGGACCAAAGAAAAATGGGGGTGGGGGGGGGGGGGGGGGGGGAGAGAGACGAGTGATTTTTAGATCCTGTGTCACCAGTTCCCCCCACTCCCTTCCCACCCCCATTCCCCCAAGAAAAGAACGAGATGATTGATGATCCTGGCGATAACTACAATGATGATGATGACGATGATGATGGTAATGATGACGATGATGATGATGACGACGACGATGATGATGATGATGATGACGACGACGACGATGATGATTGGCAGGTGGTCAACGGCATCAGCAACAGCACCACCAGGGACAACGTGTACTCCTTCTCCTACACCTCCCTGATGGACATCATGGAGGACTTCTCCAACATCTCCGTCACCCGGGTGGTCAGCGGCTACGTCCTGATGGTCAGTGGTCTGTCTGTCTGTCTGTCTGTCTGTCACCCTCTGTCCCATTGGTCCGTGCCCACTTCCGGACATCACGTGTCCTTTGCTCTGATTGGTTCGTGTGGACTTCCGGACAAATAGTTCTTGTCTTCTTCTCTTTGACTGCTTCGTGCCAACTTCCGGGCAATCTTTTGGGTTTCCCTGCTTGTGAGGCTTTTTGTTGTTTTTTTTTGGGGGGGGGGGGGGGGGGGAGGGGGGGATTTCTCATGGGAAACTTTGTTCCTAACCCAAGCTTGACAATAGATGCCATCAGTTCATGAAGGCTAACATATCTCAGTGTGGTCTGTCTCTTTGTTTTAACTTATATAAAAAGAAAAGTAGTCGCTGTGTTGTTCTCTGTGCATTGACGGAATTTTTTTTTTTTTTTTTTATATCAGCTCTGACTTGAGAAGAACATAGCCATCATTTCAATGAAAGGAATGCACAGTACTGGGGGAAAAGTAGACTAACGTGCATTGTGTGTGTGTGTGTGTGTGTGTGTGTGTGTGTGTGTGTGTGTGTGTGTGTGTGTGTTTTAATTGAGCGTGTGAATGTTTAGATTGTTGGCAAACGTGAAAAAGACAGTTTTTTTAATGAACAATTTTGTTTCTACTTTGTTTTCTTACTTTACCGTCATTTAATGTGGACTGAACTTTTTTGTTGTTGTTGAAACAAGTGCCATCTGTGTATATGAACGACTGTCCGTGTATTTTGTGACGAACAACACAGTGACTTGTGAACAATGCACACACACTCATCCTTTTGTTTTCCTCGTGATTGTCAGCAGCATGTTCAGTTATTGGTGTTTTTTTTTTTTGTTTCACTGAACAGTTCATCTACGCCTGCGTGTCTCTGATGCGGTGGAGCGACACGGTGAACTCGCAGAGCGGGATCGGGATGGCGGGGGTGATGGTGGTCTCCTTGTCCGTGGCCGCCGGTCTGGGCATCTGCTCCGTGCTGGGCATCCACTTCAACGCCTCCACCACGCAGGTAGGCGTTGCGCCCGGGCCTGTGTTGTCTTGACGGTTTTGACGGGGGTGGGGGTGGGATGGAGAGAATGAATGTAATTGACCCCACAGGTAGGCGCTGCTCCCG
>CM065719.1:37713677-37716177 GCA_033310375.1 Conus canariensis
AAGCGCAGTATTGTGCACGCTTCATTCTGGGGGTGAGAACCCAATCCCTGGTGTAGTGAAGCGCAGTATTGTGCACGCTTCATTCTGGGGGTGAGAACCCAATCCCTGGTGTAGTGAAGCGCAGTGTTGTGCACGCTTCATTCTGGGGGTGAAACCCAATCCCTGGTGTAGTGAAGCGCAGTATTGTGCACGCTTCATTCTGGGGGTGAAACCCAATCCCTGGTGTGGTGAAGCGCAGTAGTTGTGCACGCTTCATTCTGGGGGTGAGAACCCAATCCCTGGTGTGTGAAGCGCAGTGTTGTGCACGCTTCATTCTGGGGGTGAAAACCCAATCCCTGGTGTGAGTGAAGCGCAGTGTTGTGCACGCTTCATTCTGGGGGTGAGAACCCAATCCCTGGTGTGGTGAAGCGCAGTGTTGTGCACGCTTCATTCTGGGGGTGAGAACCCAATCCCTGGTGTAGTGAAGCGCAGTGTTGTGCACGCTTCATTCTGGGGGTGAGAACCCAATCCCTGGTGTAGTGAAGCGCAGTGTTGTGCACGCTTCATTCTGGGGGTGAGAACCCAATCCCTGGTGTAGTGAAGCGCAGTGTTGTGCACGCTTCATTCTGGGGGTGAGAACCCAATCCCTGGTGTAGTGAAGCGCAGTGTTGTGCACGCTTCATTCTGGGGGTGAGAACCCAATCCCTGGTGTAGTGAAGCGCAGTATTGTGCACGCTTCATTCTGGGGGTGAGAACCCAATCCCTGGTGTAGTGAAGCGCAGTATTGTGCACGCTTCATTCTGGGGGTGAGAACCCAATCCCTGGTGTAGTGAAGCGCAGTATTTGCACGCTTCATTCTGGGGGTGAGAACCCAATCCCTGGTGTAGTGAAGCGCAGTATTTTGCACGCTTCATTCTGGGGGTGAGAACCCAATCCCTGGTGTAGTGAAGCGCAGTATTGTTGTGCACGCTTCATTCTGGGGGTGAGAACCCAATCCCTGGTGTAGTGAAGCGCAGTATTGTGCACGCTTCATTCTGGGGGTGAGAACCCAATCCCTGGTGTATGAAGCGCAGTATTGTTGCACGCTTCATTCTGGGGGTGAGAACCCAATCCCTGGTGTAGTGAAGCGCAGTATTGTGCACGCTTCATTCTGGGGGTGAGAACCCAATCCCTGGTGTAGTGAAGCGCAGTATTGTGCACGCTTCATTCTGGGGGTGGAAACCCAATCCCTGGTGTAGTGAAGCGCAGTATTGTGCACGCTTCATTCTGGGGGTGAACCCAATCCCTGGTGTAGTGAAGCGCAGTATTGTTGTGCACGCTTCATTCTGGGGGTGATGAACCCTATCCCGGTTGTAAGTGAAGCCCCGAGTTATTGTTCTGCATTCGCTTCATTCTGTGATGAACAACACAATCCTGTGTGTGAAGCCGCAAGTATTGTGCACTGCATTCCATTCTGGGGTGAGAACCAAATCTGGTTGTAGTGAAGCGCCCTATTGTGCACCGCTTCATTCTGGGGTGCTGATGAACAATCCTGGGAGTGATGAAGCGCAGTATTGTGCACTTCCATTCTGGGGTGTTGAGAACCAATGTGGTGCCTGGTTGTAGTAGTAAGCTACAGTATATTTTGTGCACGCTTCATTCTGGGGGGTGAGAACCCAGTCCCTGGTGTAGTGAAGCGCAGTGTTGTGCACGCTTCATTCTGGGGGGTGAGAACCCAGTCCCTGGTGTAGTGAAGCGCAGTGTTGTGCACGCTTCATTCTGGGGGTGAGAACCAGTCCCTGGTGTAGTGAAGCACAGTTTGTGCACGCTTCATTCTGGGGGTGAGAACGCAGTCCCTGGTGTAGTGAAGCGCAGTGTTGTGCACGCTTCATTCTGGGGGTGAGAACGCAATCCCTGGTGTAGTGAAGCGCAGTGTTGTGCACGCTTCATTCTGGGGGGTGAGAACCCAGTCCCTGGTGTGGTGAGCGCATGTTGTGCACGCTTCATCTGTCCAATCTGTGTAGTGAATGCGCAGTATGTGCACGCTTCATTCTGGGGGGTGAGAACCCAGTCCGTGGTGTAGTGAAGCGCAGTGTTGTGCACGCTTCATTCTGGGGGTGAGAACCCAGTCCGTGGTGTAGTGAAGCGCAGTATTGTGCACGCTTCATTCTGGGGGGTGAGACTGTGTACACCGGCCAGGTGGTGGTCATAAAAGTGACGGGGGTTGTGCCCCCTTTTCTTTCTTTCCTTTTTTTTTTTTTTTTTTTCTTTCTTTCTTCCTTCCTTCCTTTCTTCCTTCCTTTCTTCTTTCTTTCTTTTCTTTTTTTTTTTCCCGTTCTTTCTTTCTTCCTTCCTTTGTTCGTCTTCTTCTTCTTCTTCTTCTTCTTCTTCTTCTTTCTCCTTCTTCTTCTTCTTCTTTTCTTCTTCTTCTTTTCTTCTTCTTCCTTCTTCTTTTCTTCTTCTTCCTTCTTCTTTCTTCTTTTTTCTTGTTGTTGTTGTTGTTGTTGTTGTTGTTGTTGTTGTTGTTCTTCTTCTTCTTCTT
>CM065719.1:37726177-37743677 GCA_033310375.1 Conus canariensis
AGGCCTTCAGTCTTGTCTTGCCTCGCAGGGGGGGGGGGGGGGGGGGGGGGGGGGGGGGGCGGCGATGGTGGGTGGATGGGAGGGGCTGGGAGGTAGGGAAGGCAGCAGTAAAGTTATTAGGGGGTTAAGGTGAGAGGGGATAACGTCAAAGTGCATGTAACAAGATATACTACAGACACCACTCTTTGGTTAGAGAACGAGGCAGCGGAACATAACGTCATTCGGCCTACAGGCTTGTCATGCATTGCGCGCGCGGGGGGGGGGGGGGGGGGGGGGGGGAGGGGGGGGGTCTGGGAGGTAGGGAAGCCAGCATTAAAATCATTACGGGGTTAAGGTTATAGGGGATAACGCCAAAGAGCGTGTAACGAAGATCTACTACGGAGTCTTGGAGTTTACGGGATGTCAAGGCAGCGGAGCCGTAACGTAATTCGGCCTTCAGCAGGCTTGTCTTGCTTTCGGGGGGCAGGTGGGAGGGGACCGATTGGGGGTGGCGGCTAGGAGATAGGGAAGGCAGCAGTAAAGTTATTAGGGGGTTAAGGTTATAGGGGATAACGCCAAAGAGCGTGTAACAAGATATTTCTACAGCCTCGACTCTTTGGTGAGAGAACAAGGCAGCGGAACATAGCGTAATTCGGTCTACAGGTTTGTCTTGCCTTGCGGGGGGAGGGGGTGGGGCGGTGGGATGGGCGGGGGTGGGGTGGGGGTGGGGGTGGGGGGTGGTAGTTTGGAAGTAGGAAAGGCAGCAATAAAGTGATTAGGGGGTTGAAGGTGAGAAGGGATACCCCCAGCGAGCGTATAACAAAGATCTACTACGGAGTCTTGGAGTTTAAGGGAAGCCGTAACGTAATTCGGCCTTCAGGCTTGTCTTACCCTCCTTGCGGAGGGGAGGGGGGGTGGGGGGGGACGATGGTGGGTGGATGGGAGGAGCTGGGAGGTAGGGAAGGCAGCAGTAAAGTTATTAGGGGGGTTAAGGTGAGAGGGGATAACGCCAAAGAGCGTGTAACAAGATATACTACAGACTCCACTCTTTGGTGAGAGAACAAGGCAGCGGAACATAACGTAATTCGGCCTACAGGCTTGTCTTGCCTTGCAGAGGGGTGGGTAGGGGAAGGTAGGGAAGGCAGCTGTAAAGTGATTGGAGGTTAAGGTGAGAAAGGATAACGCCAAAGAGTGTGTGTGGGCCCCCAGCGCTGACAGCAACACCGTATGCTCGCAGCACAGTCCTCAACAGACCATTTTGTGTGTGTGTGTGTGTGTGTGTGTGTGTGTGTGTGTGTGTGTGTGTGTGTGTGTGTTTTGGGGGGGGGGGGGGGCATTTTTGTCGATTGATAACAACACTTGTGTATTGTAATTCATGCTCTGAGTACGGGAATCCACTGCAAAGAAAGGATGTTTTAGAAAGAAAATCCGATTTCCGTAATGAAACACAGTGCTGTAACCTCCTCCCATCTGATGAATGAAGGCATACCGTAGTATCGTCGTGCTTCAGGTGCGTTCAATGAGAAGCGGATCAGTGCCTCTTGTCCACACTATCCCTGATCATTCTGAGAGAGAGAGAGAGATGAGAGAGAGAGAGAGAGAGAGAGAGAGAGAGAGAGAGAGAGAGAGGACACTCTGCCGGTACAGTAAACAGCATCTTCCCATCCCGTGCGTTGGGAATTTTGCTGAGGGCGCGAGCTAGCTGGAACTGGCTCTGTGACGGACAGCACGTGCCATGCGCGCAGCTATGGGGAAAGAAGAGAAGAAGACTGACTATACTCGCAAGGGAGTGTGCATTACTGTCAGCGTACCGGTCACCTGTAAGCGTAAGGGCCCCCACAAGCGTGTAAACCAAGATCTACTACAGGGGTCCCATATAGTACAGTAATAGAGGGCTGATGTTTATTATACGTAATGTATATTTTTTTCCCTTAACCTTTACGTGTTAAGTATCCACGACCTTGGAGCCTGATCAGAACAATGTGATGCTGAAATTGGTCAGTGTCATTTGCCTTCTCCAAACGTCATGATTTGATGGATTTGAGATCAGGTGTGTGACGTGTTTTTAATGATAACCTTTTATGATGTTCACTGTACGTTATTCATGTGGGTCACTGGATTTGTTTTTCTTCATGTGCGCCCATCAAAAAAAAAAAAAAAAAAGTACTACAAAGTCTTTGTCAAGCATATTCAGCAGAACGATTAAACGCTCTTGTTGAACTAAAGTCGCTCTTGAAAGAAAACGGAAGATTAATTTATTGAAATAAAGCTGAATGACTGATTAAGAACGAAGATGCTGAATAAATAAATGAAGAAACAAAGATCTGTGTAGAGAGAGAGTACGCAGAACGGAGATGCAGATACTTGGAACTGAACTATGATGCCAGACAAATGAACCGGAACACTGAACAAGACTGAATAAAACAACGTCCGCACTTTCTAGCACACTGGCATAGCCATCCAAAACCTCTAGTAAACAACAACCGATCGACGACGTCTGCCATAGGAACTGCGTGACACTTAATGACGTAAAACTAGGAGTTGACGAGACACTCGGAACAAAAAAAATATCTAAAGTAAACCAAGAGACGATAACATAAACTATAGGTAAGCTCAAGCAAAAGTTTGGCGACTGACGGCGAAACTAACGAGTTTGATGATTATTAAAGGATACGAACGGGACAGTAGTGAAAATGGGATTTAATGAAAATAATAGATACTCATTTCAACGCTGACAGTCTTTGAGTAAGGGAAGCCACGGCAGCGGGCACGTGAGGTAAAGCAGCCTGACCTATCTAGTAGCTCTTTGCTTCGTTTCCAGCGGGGGGGCCGAGGGGGGGTCCCAGTCCAGCACCTCCTCCCAGCAGTGCCTGACGCACGAGGAGGGCGTGTCGTGCCAGGAGCACTGCGCCCAGGCCCGGCGCCACTGCCAGACCCTGTCCCTCACATGCCTGGCCGTGCGCCTCTACACCTTCCTGCTGGAGCACACCTTTGTCAAGGTGTGTGTGTGTGTGTGTGTGTGTGTGTGTGTGTGTGTGTGTGTGTGTGTGTGTTGTGTGTGTGTGTGTGTGTGGTGTTTGTGGTCGATGTGGTGTCCTCTTGGTCTGTCTTTTGTCGTTTTTTTGTCTGGTTTTCCATTTTCTTTTTTTTTCGTTTTTGGGTTTTTTTTGTCTTCTTTCTCTCCCCCCCCCCCCCCCCTCTCTTTCTCCCTGCCCTCTTACTCCTTTCTTTCTCAGTGCGTGTCTGTTGGTTAGTATGTTAGTTTGTTTGTCTGTTTGCCGTCGTCTGTTTCTTTCTTTGTGCGTGTCTGTTTGTTAGTATGTTCAGTCGGTTTGTATGTTCTGTCTGTCTAAATGTCTGTCTGTCTCTTTGACTATGTGTCCGCTCTTCTCTTGTCTCTCTCTTCTCTCTCTCTCTCGTCTCTTGTCTGAGGGAGGGGAGGGGGAGGGGGGGGGGGGGGGGAGAGAGAAGAGAGGAGCAGCGCGAGCGACGTAGGTGAGATGGGAGAGAGACGATGAGATGGCTCAGGTCCTGTGTGGTAACGATGATTGCTACATCGATATTATACGACACCCCCTGAACGTTTGAGATCAAGACACTCACACCGCCCAAATCCCATGTCCTTCAGCGGCGTAAACATTCATCATATCATTGGTTACATCAACTATACAAGTCTAACGTCGCTTTTTGCCGTTGTAGGTGATGGTGATCATCTCCTTCGTGGTGATGCTGGTGGTGGGGGCCTGGGGCTGTGGCTCAGGTCAAGGACGGCCTGGACCTCACCGACATCGTGCCCAAGAACACCCCAGAGTACAGCTTTCTGGAAGCCCAGGCCGAGTACTTCGGCTTCTACGGCATCTACGCGGTGACCAAGGTAAGGCTGGTGGAAAAGGATGGAGGTTTCTTTACTGTAGTGGGTGATCGCGGTCTATGGTACCATGGCAAAGAACTTAAAAAAACTGAATTTGACAAAGCAAAGTGATTGCTCGTACTTCATTTTCGTTGTCCAGAGTGGTGTGTTGTTTTTATCTTGCTTGAAGAAGAGCTTAGAGGTCGAAAGGCGACGTGTTTTGTCTTGTGGTGATTTTGGCACGCACGTATACAAAATCGCGCATGTCGCATGCGCTTGGCATGTTTACCACGGGTATTTACGTAAACAAGCGTACGTCTCAAGATTATCACTAGTTCTAATAAAATACGTTGTGTTTTACCGTGTAAGCTTATCTAAGATGTTTATCATTTGCATTGTAGGTCAGCTGTTTTTCATTTACATTTTTCTTCTTCCTCCTCTTTTGTTTTCATTTGAATTGCTGTTAAGTTTTATAATGAATACTTTGTGTATATGCGTGTTTGTGTCCGTCCTACAGTTGTGTGTCACTTAGAAGCTGAAGTTCTGCGCGCTGCCTTCTTTTTTTTTGCGCATCTGTAAACTCTCGACTTGTTTGAGTCAAATTCGATATAAGGGAGGAAAAAAAAACACACACACAACACAAAAAAAAACGAACAACAAAAAACAGAAATGATTTTTGATCACCGATCTTCTGTGAACAATACAAACTGTCTTTGAGGATGCTCAGAAGATTTGAAAATAGGAAAGAAAAAAGCAGAGCAAAGATCTTCAACGTTTCGGTCATATACCGTCTTCAGGACTGATGATATTAAATGAAAGACAAATAAATACGTATAGGCAATGACGTATCAAAACAAAAACAAAAACCAACCGACCGAACAAAAAACAAAAACAAAAAGCAAAACAAGAAACAACAACAACAAAAAAAAAAAAAAAAAAACCCAAGCGTACATGTCAGCAAGTGCCCCTTCACATCATTGCGATCTCCCTGGTGGCAGGGCGACTTCGACTACCCGCACAACCAGCGGCTGCTGTACGAGTACCACGCCGCCTTCCAGCGCGTGCAACGCATCTCCAAGCGCGAGGACGGCACGGTTCCCACCTTCTGGCTGGACATCTTCCGCCAGTGGCTGCAGCAGCTGCAGGACTCCTTCGACCGGGACGTGGCCCAGGGAGCCGTCACCGCGGCCGGCTGGGCCCGCAACGCCTCCGACGAGGGCATCCTGGCCTACAAGCTGCTGTCGCAGACTGGGGACGTGGACAACCCGTTTGATCGTAGCAAAGTGAGTCGGTTGGGCTTTTTCTTGGTGGAGTGGGGGTGGGGATGGGAGGGGGTGTGGGGTGGGGATGGGGTGGGGTGGGGTGTGCGGGTGGGTGTGTAGGGTGGGGTGTGGTGTGTGTGTGTGTGTGTGTGTGTGTGTGTGTGTGTTGTGTTGTGTTGTGTGTGTGTGTGTTGTGTGTGTGTGTGTGTGTGTGTGTGTGTTTAACAGATGGGCATTCACTTGCTGATCTTCGTGTTTGAACGTTTGATACAAAGCGTCTGGGGAGACCAGTGTCTTTTTTTCATGATTTCTGGATGTTCTCTTTGCCAAGGGAAATGCCAGAGAAGAAGAAGAAAAAAGCAAGGTGTGAAACGATCGTTGCAGATGATGTGAGGAAAAAAAACCAAGGTGTGAGGTAACGGTTGCAGGTGATATAAGAAAGATTCAAGGTGTGATGTCATGGTTGCAGGTGATGTCCAAACGGCTGGTGAGCTCTGACGGCATCATCAACACGGCGGCCTTCTACAACTACCTGTCGGCCTGGTACGCCAACGACGCCATGGCCTACTCCGCCTCCATGGCCAGCCTCCACCCCGTGCCCAAAGAGTGGAGACACATCCCCGATGACAACGACTTCCACGGTGAGGGCATGGGGATGGGGCTGGGGGGGGTGGGGGGGGTGGGGTGGGGACTGCTTAGTCATTCACAAAATGCCTATGATGGTCTAAAACTTTTATGTGTGTGTTTGAAAGGAAATCTGAAATGAGGCAGGGAACAGAAGACAGTAAATGAAACCAAGTAGGGTAGTACTTGCTCCCATGATGAAATAAATGCATGGTAAGGTGGTCAGGTAATGTTGCTTATAGGCCAGCCGACCGCAAAGGGCCATATCAGGGCTGTCACCGCGTTCAAAAAAGTACATGTCCATAACTCCAAATGAATGCTGCTTTCGACACCAAATCACCTAGCTGAAAATATAACAACACAGAGCATACAGAACAAAAACAAGGAGACATCCCCTATTTTTCCCTACTGTTGTTGTTGTTGTTGTTGTTGTTGTAGCCTGGCTAAAAGACTCCAGGGATCATCCGAACAGCTGAAGTACTTGAACACTATGGTACAAATGAATCAGCTGGGGATGAGAACATTACGTGTGTGACCGTTTTTTGATTACCCTGCTACGTGGGCAGCCACACTCTGACTTCGGGGGATTTGTTTCTCCTACTGTGAAAGATGCAGTTCATGAGATATGGGTTTTTTTTTTTTTTTTCATTAAAAGAAGGTATCCTAAAAAATATCATGGTTAAGAAGTTCAAAGGTTTTTTTTTTTTTATCATGGTGCAGCTTGCTCATTCACGAACCCTCTCAGTCCTTCAAAAGAAATCCTCACGCTTGTTCTTGAGCTTAGCAAGAAGGTTTTTGTGCTATCCCGTGGCTCTCCTCATGCAGTGAAACCAAACCGCCAGCCTCACCTGTGTGTTGGATATGCCATGTGTTTGTGTTCATACGTTGTTCAAAGGAATAAAATCTCTCCGAGTTGTAGCGTCTCCGGAACCTGTTTGTAACGTGTATTGGCCGCGACCTTAGCAGTCTTAACTGCAACGGGATGTAACACAAGGGGGGTGAACGGAATGGATGTGAACGGGAGGTGTTGGCTTGTTGCAGTGCTGAAGTCGCCGCCCATTGTGTACGCGCAGATCCCCTTCTTCCTCACCAACCTCACCTCCCACGAGGAGATCATCGATGCCGTGGTGGTAAGTGTTGGCGGAGCCTTAAAAAAAAAAAAAAAACTTTTTAAAGTTTGTTGGAAGAAAGGACATAGGCGTCCCCATGATCATGATAATCATAATTATCATCATAACCATTATTATCATGTTGTTATATTATTATTATTATTATCATCATTACTGGTTTCACTCGCATTATCTCCATCCCAAAAGCCTCGTTCTCATTCACGCCCTTCTTGCGCCGAATTCGAGAAGATAAGCGATTCCTTGTTCGTCATTTTCATTGTCCTGAATGTTGTTCATCTTGGCTGAAAAAGACCTAATAGGTCAAAAAGCGTCCGCTTTGTCTTGTCATTTGTTTGTCCATGTTATCCGGCGGACTTACGTTTAAATTTCCCTTCTAAAATTTCCTTTCAAAACTTATATGACGTGACCTACTCTCCCCTCTGTACCCTCGTCCAGGCCATCCGTGGACGTGTGTGAGGAGTTCTCGGCGCGGGGTCTGCCCAACTACCCCAGCGGCTACCCCTTCACCTATGGGAGCAGTACATCAACCTGCGCTTCTACCTGCTGCTGGCCCTGCTGTGCGTGCTCTCCACCACCTTCCTCGTCCTCACCATCACCCTCATGAACCCCTGGCTGGCCGCTGTCCTGGTGAGGAACATATAGTCTGTCTGTCTGTCTGTCTCTCTCTTATACGATATTCCCTCTTTTATGTATTGTTT
Source organism: Conus canariensis (assembly GCA_033310375.1). Classification (NCBI taxonomy): domain Eukaryota; kingdom Metazoa; phylum Mollusca; class Gastropoda; order Neogastropoda; family Conidae; genus Conus; species Conus canariensis. The sequence continues at coordinate 37,733,721 of CM065719.1, forward strand.
TAAACTCCAGTATACTTACCTGTGTCCATCAAGTAAGTTGTCATTCATTTTGTTAGTCGCTCTTCCTTGCTTAAACTCCAGAAAATGGTCATTTATTTTGTTAGTCTCTCTTTCTCGCTTTAAACTCCCATGATATTGTAATTCATTTTGTTTAAAGCTCTTCTTTGAATTCCAGAACACTCTCGTTTATTTTGTTAGTCTTTCTGTCTGTGTTTAATAAACTCCAGGATGCTGTCAAATTTATTTTGTTAGACTCGTCTTTCGGCTTTTAAACACCAGAACATTTGTCATTTATTTTGTTAGTCTCTTTTTCTTTCGTTTCTTTAAACTCCAGAACATTGTCATTTATTGTATTTAGTAATCTCTCTGTCTTCCCAAAAATTCCAGTACATTGTCCATCAGTTCTTCAGTCTCTGTGTGGTTTGTGAGCTGTGTGGAGACATGTGGCCCCGTGTGTTCATCAGTCGTGGGCCACAATTGCCTATGGTTAGAACACTTTCGGTTTCCTGTTGACGTGGTGTGGTGCTGTCATTGTCTATCAGTACTTTTCATTCTGTGTGTTTGTGAGCATGGTACCGTGTGTTCATAAGTAGTCGTGTCCACAATCACCTACGCTCAGAATGCTTTCCCTCCTAGTCAACGCGGTGTCTGTTCTATCGTTGTCGTTGTCGGTGGGGTCAGGTGGTGATCCTGGCCATGCTGGTGGTGGAGCTGTTCGGCTTCATGGGCGTGGTGGGCATCAAGCTGAGCGCCGTGCCGGCCGTCATCCTCATCATGACCGTGGGCATCGGGGTGGAGTTCACCTTGCACGTCGCCGTGGTGAGTAGCGAACCGTCAGTCAGTACTGCCCCTAGGGGTGGGACAGGAATAATGCCTCTATAAACGTATCATGGTTTGGGGTGAGGTGCTCACAGTTGGGGATGAAGTGCTCTTAGTTTGGGGTGAAGTGGTCACACAGTTTTGGGGTGAAGTGGTCACACAGTTTTGGGATGAAGTGGTCACACAGTTTTGGGATGAATGGTCACACAGTTTTGGGGTGAAGTGGTCACACAGTTTGGGGTGAAGTGTTCACAGAGTTTGGGGTGAAGTGGTCACACAGTTTGGGGTGACCTGGTCACACAGTTTCAGGGGGAGGCGATCACAGTTTTGGGGGTGACCCCCACACAGTTTTTGAGGCGAAACGGCAAACACATTTTTGGGGGTGAATTCCACAGCTTCGGGTGACTCCCACACAGGTTTTTGAGGGTGAAGTGGTCACCACAGTTTTGGAGTGAAACGATCACACAGTTTGGGGTGAATCACACACAGTTTTTTTTTTCGGGGGGTGGGGGGAGGGGGGGGGGAACTCCCACACAGTTTTGGGGGCGAAGCAGTCGCACAGTTTCGGGGTGAATCGATCACACAGTTTTGGGGGTGAATTCCACACAGTTTTAGAGGCAATCACACACAGTTTTGGGGGCGAAGTGGTCACACAGTTGTGGGGGTGAAGTGGTCACAGTTGTGGGGGTTGAAGTGGTCACACAGTTTGCGAATCACTCAACAGTTTGGGGTGAATCCCACACAGTTTTGGGAAGGGGGGGGGGGGGGGGGTAAAGTGGTCACACAGTTTTGGGGTGAATCCCACACAGTTTTGGGGAATAAGTGGTGACAACTTGTCTATCGTTTTTTTTTTTTTTTTTTTTTTTTCAGGGGTTCGTGACGGCCATCGGCAACAGGAAGCGGCGGGGTGCTGATCGCCACGGAGCACACCTTCGCCCCCGTTATCCACGGGGCCACCTCCACCTTCCTGGGCATCATCATGCTGGTCTTCACCCAGTTCGACTTCATCATCAAGTGAGTGCATCAGCACCCCTCACCCCCACCCCCACCCCCACCCCCATCCCACCCTCAACCCCCCTCCCCTCTGCGTCGATGTCTTGTCTGAGCTGCTGAAGCACTGATTGATTTGTTGTTGTTGTTGTCTTGTGATTCGTTTGTCCGTGGTGGTTTGGCGGGGAGTTATTTTAAAGACTTTTAAAGATCTGATTCTCTCGCCATTGTCGTAACCACCAGCCCTCACTCCGTACCCCTTCCCCCGGAAAGTAAAATGCGGGTTTAGAATGAGGTAGGGAGTGTGAGTTTTGTGTGGTTCGGATCTCGTTTTGTGGAGGGATTTCGTTTGTGTGGAGTCGGTCGTTTTTGTTCTTGTCTTGTCTTGTCTTGTCTTGTTAGCCGATTTGCATTTTCGTCTAGTGTCGTTGTGGTGTGTGTGTGTGTGTGTGTGTGTGTGTGTGTGTGTGTGTGTGTTGTGATGAAGAAGGAGTGAGAGAGAGAGAGAGAGAGAGAGAGAGAGAGAGAGAGAGAGAAGCTTATCCTTTTCTCTGTCTTTTCCTATCTCCCCCCCCCCCCCCCCCCCCCCCCTCACATTTCCTTTCGTCATCTTCTTTTTCTTCTTTTTTTTTCTTCTTGAGAAAATCTTCTTCTCTTCTTCTTCTTCTACACTTAAAGCTGGAACAGTCTGGTTTGTCTCGAGTTCTTCAGCTCGATTAGTCATGCGTTTTGGCAGAGAGAAAACCCGTCGTTTAGTCTGTCCCTGTCGGTGGATGTCTGTCTCCCTGTCCCTGAGACTGTCTGCTTGCTTGCTTGCTGTCTGTCTTTTCCTCTCTTTGCCTCTGTGTGTGTGTGTGTGTGTGCTGTGTGTGTGTGCTTGTGTGTGTGTTTGTGTGTGTGTGCTTATGTGTGTATGTGCTTGTGTGCGTGTGTGTGTGTGCGCGTGTTGTGTGTGTGCATGTGCGTGTGTGTGTGCGTGTGTGTATGCATGTGTGTGTATGTGTGCATGTGTGTGTTTATGTATGTGTGCCTGTGTGTGTGTGTGTGTGTGTGTGTGTGTGTGTGTGTGTTTTTAGCGAGGGAGAGTGAGGATGGGGAGGGGGGGAGGGGTGGAGGAGAAAGAAAGAGAGAAGAAGTTAGAGATGGGTAAGAAACAAAGTGGGTATACCATGTAGGCCTACTGTGTAATAATAATTGGTCGTCCAAGAAGTTGTGCGGTTGAAAACAGTTTTTAGTTGTCTGCACTCTCTCCTTTCTTTCTTTCTTTCTTTCTTTTTTTTTGTTTTGTTTTGTTTTCTTTCTTTCTTTTTTTTTTTTTTAAATTTTAGCTCCGGATTTGTGGTGAGAAACATAGTGCCAGCCCGGATGAAAAATGTGCACGCGTGTCTTTGGGGTGGAGGAAAGCTGGTGAATGGAAAGAAAAAGTAGGGTGGGGGGGGGTGGAGTGGGGAGGTGGGGGGATGGGTGGGTGGGGGTAGATCGCTGTGGGAGGGGACGCCAGGCTATTAACAGCAATTGGTGCATCGTTTGTTGTTGTTGTTTTTTTCAACTGATGTTGCAGGGAGCGGGCGAGAGAGAGAGAGAGAGAGAGAAGAGAGAGAGAGGAAGAGAGAGAGAGAGAGGGAGGGAGGAGAAAAGAGGGAGAGAGAGAGAGAGAGAGAGAGAGAGAGAGAGAGAGAGAGAGAGAGAGAGAGAATGTATTTTAAAACTGCGTTACACAAACACAAACACAAATCTTTAACTAAAAGAAAAAGTACGGGGGAGTTTTGCAGGCATCTAATTCAACTACAAGGATAGAGACTAACCCCCCCCCCCAAAAAAAAAAAAAAAAAAAAAAAAAAAAACCACCCTAAGGCAGCAAGCAACATGGGGAAAGTGGACTAGCTGGCTAGAAGCCGACTGATGATGAACGGGAAAGAAGAAGAAGAAGAAGAAGAAGAAGAAGAGGAGGAGGAGGGAAGGAGAAGAGGAAGAAGAAAGAGGAGGGAGAGGGAGGAGGAGAAGAGGAGGAGAGAAGAAGAAGAGAGGATGAAGAAGCAAAATCAAGAGAGAGAGAGACAGAGAGAGCGAGAGAGAAGGAGAAGAAGGAGGAGAGGAGGAAGAAGAAGAGAGAGAGAAGAGACGGGGCGATGATACGTACATTTGCAGGATAACCCGCCCCCCCCCCCCCCCCCACCCCCACCCCCATCTGTCAAGGAGCTATTTTGGTCTAAACAAGCTCCTGGTGGCATCCCCTTTCAAACACGCGCGTTTTTCATCCCCTCTGTAGAAAGGGAAAAAAAAAAAAAAAAAAAAAAAAAACCACTCCGGGGGGATGGGGAGACTAGGGTAAGGGTGTAGGTTCTCTCTCTCTCTCTCTCTCTCTCTCTCTCTCTCTCTCTCTCTCTCTCTCTCTCTCTCTCTTCTCTGTGCCGCCGTGTAGTGGCGCACTTGGGTCTGATAGATGGCTGTCAGTTTGCGCTGGACTGATAGCTAGCTAGCTAGCCCCCCCCCCACCCTGTCACTCCCACACCACACACACACACACACACACACACACACACACACCACACACACACACGCACACACACACACACAGACTGGCAGACTTGACTAGACGGTTGGACGCACGGACATACGGAGAACGGACGGGCTGGTGGGCACGTTTGCAGGCGCCGACGCGCGGACTCCCACGTGAAAGCACCTACAGGGATGTGGTGGACAGATAGAGTGCAGATGCACGCACTCTCTCACACCTTTACGCGCTTGCATACTCATTCACGCACGCACGCGCACGGACGTACGTACGCATGCACACACGCTCATACAAACATATGTACACACACACATGCACGCACGACGCACGCACGCGCACACACACACACACACAACACACACACACACACCACCACATTCACACTCGCACACACACACACACCACAACACCCACACACACACACACACACACACACACACACACACACACACACACAACACGCACACACATTCTCCCCCCCCCCCTACACACACACACACACACAGACATAGACACGCGCACTCACGCATGCACGTACACATGCACGCACGCTCATACACACCTATGTACACACACACACACACTCATGCACGCACTTACGCACACACACACGCAGGCGCACGCGCGCGCGCACACACACGCACGCACGCGCACAACACGCACACACACGAACACACCACACCAACACACACAGACCACACCAACCACCACACACAACAACACACACACACACACACACACCCCACACACACACGCGCACACACACACACACACACACACGCACGCACGCACGCACGCACGCACGCACGCACGCACGCACGCACGCACGCACGCACGCACGCACGCACGCACGCACGCACGCCGCACGCACGCGACGCACACGCACGCGCTAACGCACCACAGGAACAGAAGCAGCTTACAAGAAGAATCACTTTGATGCCCGAAGAAGTGGGTTAAGCGTCCTCTTCCATTCTCCCAGTTCTCATCTCACACAGTTCAGGTCTGACTGAATCAGTCTTGATTCCTTTCAGGAGAGAGAGAGAGAGAGAGAGAGAGAGAGAGAGAGAGAAATGTGCGTGTGTGAGAGCTAAATAAAGGTGGGGGGGGGGGGGGGGGAGCGGGGAGAGGTGAGTATTAATGTTAGTTGAAGATTGGGAAAGAAAATAAGAGAGAGAGAGTGGAGGGGGGGGGGGGGTGTAAATGGTAAAAACTTAGAGAGGTGAGAACACAAAGAGAGAGAGAGAGAACAGAGAGAGAGAGAGAGGAGAGAGAGAGTCAAACGGGGAATAGGATTGTATTGACGTATGTCAGTCTGGAAGCACAAATGTTTCTTGTCTCACGGGAGGGAAATGGATTGTATTTACCTGACAGGCAGGGAATAGGATTGTTTTTATTTCAACATCTGCCCCCCACCCCCCAACCCTTCAAAATGTCGGTGAAATTTTATCCACATATATACAAAATGAGTGCTGTCCTATTCACCGTCTGTCAGGTAAATTCAATCCATTTTCCAGTATGACAAGGAGTGTTTTTCTTTCCAGTCAGACACATGTATTAAAAACCCCGTTCGTTCCCTGTCTGACATGTAAAGAGAGAATCGTGTTCCCTGTGTGACATATAAATACAACCCTTTTCCCCCGTTGGACTCACAAATGTAGTCTCTTTCCCCGTGTGACACGTCAATACAAGCGTTTTCCCGGTCTTCACACGCTATAGTGCAATCTTATTCCATGTCGGACACATAAATACGATCTTTTATTCTGTGTGTGACGCTCGACTACATTCTGTTCATCGTCTGACACGGAGTTATATAATCCTTTTATCCTTCCCTGACACGTCAGTATAGTTCTGTTCACTGTTTTACACGTAAATACAGCATAATTCCCTGACCTGTAAATGCAATTCTATTCGCTGTTTTACACGTTAATACAGCTCCATTCCCTGACATATAAATGCAATTCTATTGGCTGCTTTACACTTAAATACAAGCCCCATTGCCTGACACGTGAATGCTGTTCTATTCACTGTTTTACACGTAAATACAGCCCCATTGCCTGACAAGTGAATGCAATTCTATTCGCTGTTTTACACGTAAATACACCCCCATTCCCCTTCCGACACGTAAATGCAGTTCTGTTCACGGTTTTACACGTAAATACAAGCCCATTCCCTGATAGGTAAATGCAGTTCTGTTCACTGTTTTACACGGAAGTACAAGCCCGTTGCTGACCGAAATGCAGTTCTGTTCACTGTTTTGCACGTAAATACAGCCTTCCCTGACACGTAAATGCAGTTCTGTTCACTGTTTTGCACGTAAATACAGCCCCGTTCCCTGACACGTAAATGCAGTTCTGTTCACTGTTTTGCACGTAAATACAGCCTCATTGCCTGACACGTGAATGCAGTTCTGTTCACTGTTTTGCACGTAAATACAGCCCCTTCCTGACACGTAAACGTTGTCATGTTTACACGTAACATCATATTCTGTCCTGTTTTACACATCTAGTATCATTGTATGTTTTACACGTAAATACAGCCCCATTTCCCTTCCGACACGTAATGCTGTTCCCCGTTTGACATGTAACTACAATCCCGTTCCATGTCTGACACATAAATACAATTTTGTTGTTGTTGTTGTCAGAAGCGCGAATACAACCCCAGCCCTCGTCCAACACGTAAATTCATTCATTATACCCATCGCTCTCAGTGGAGCGTAGGCCATCGACGACCCTTCGCCATCGCGCTCTGTTCTGGGCTGTTCTGGCCATTCCAGTCCAGTTGAATAACACGTAAATGCACTCCTGTAACCCGTCCAACACGGTATTCAATCCCATTCCCTCCCTGTCTGACACGTCAGCACAATCCCATTTCCTATTTCCCACTAAATACCAGATTGTCATTCCCCATCTGACACGTTAGTACGACCCCATTCCCCATCTGACATGTAAACACAATCCCATACTTAATCTGACACGGGAATAACATTCCATTCCCCATTTGACACATAAATACAATCTCATTCCCCCTTCTGACACGTGAATACATTCCCATTCCTGCATTTGACACGTAAATACATCATTCTCTATCTGCCACGCAAATGCAATCCGTTTCTCTATCTGCCACACATATACAGTCTCATTCTCTATCTGATGCGCATGTGCAGTTCCATTCTTCTGAGAAAAACAAATGTACATTTAAAAGCCCATTCTTTATCGGACACATACAAGCAATTTTGTTCCCCGTCTGACACGTAATTACAACCCCAAACCCTGACACGCAAAATACAATTCCAAACCCTGACACGTAATATACAATCCAGACCCTGATACGCAAAATACAATCCCAAACCCTGACACGTAAAATACAATCCCAAACCCTGACATGTAAAATACAATCCCAAACCCTGACACGTAAAATACAATCCCAAACCCTGACACGTAAAATACAATCCCAGACCCTGACACGTAAAATACAATCCCAAACCTTGACACGTAAAAAAAAAAAAATCCCAGACCCTGACACGTAAAATACAATCCCAACACTGACACGTCAAATACAATCCCAAACCCTGACATGTAAGAAGACAATCCCAGACCCTGACACGTAAAATACAATCCCAAACCCTGACACGTACAAGAAAACAATCCCAGACCCTGACACGTCAATACAATCCCAAACCCTGACACGTCAAATACAATCCCAAACCCTGACACATGAAATACAATCCCAGACCTGACACGTCAAATACAATCCCAAATCCTGACAGGTGAAATACAATCCCAGACCATGACACATAAAATACAATCCCTTTCCCTGTCTGGAGCGTATATATAATGCTGTTACTGACTCCCTTTTTCTTCTTATTTCTGTCCCCCCCCCCCTCCCCCATCTCCAGATTCCCTCACTCCAAATCTCCCCCCTCCCGCTTCCCCCCGCCCCCCAAATCCACACCCAATCTCCTTCAACACCCTCCACATTTAGTTTAAAGCAGTACGCAACTTAATGTGTGCTGGTTTTAAAGGGGGCGTTTATTGAAAAAAAAAGAAAAGAAAAAAAGAAGAAAATATGGTTTTCAGTTCTTTTTCTCTCGTTCCGTTTGTTTCTGTCTGTCTGTCCGTCTTCGTCTGTCTGTCTGTCTGTCTGTTTTCTGTCTTTCTGTCTGTCAGCCCTCCCCCCCCCCTCTCTCTTTTCATCCTTAGCCTTCAGTTCTCCCCCCCTCTATCTCTCTCTCTCTCTCTCTCCCTCCCTCTCTCTCCCTCTTGTTTCTGTCTGTCGGTGTGTCTGTCTGTCTCTTTCTCTCGCTCTATCTCTGTCTGTCAGTCCGTTTGTCTATCTACCTGTCTGTCTGTCTCTGTCTGTCTCCGTCTCAGTTCAGTTCAGTTCAGTGGTTTGTTTAATGTCTTTTCATCGCCAGATGATATTAGACACTTATTTAAAAAGAAAGAAAACACCTCCACACTTAACTTATCATCCACGTTAGTACTTTCAAACCCACATCTGATATATGCACTTTACATAAGTGAAATACCCTAGTAGTACACAAAATTACTGATCTTTATAAAAAAAATTTTCAACCGTGACTGCGAAATAACCATGGCAATTTCAGCAACATATGAACCATATAAGACAGTATTGACATTATCAAAGTTAATGAAGGGTGGGACGAGGAAGATGCAGGAGGGGTGAGTGTCTCCGTCTCTCTCTCTCTCTCTCTCTCTCTCTCTCTCTCTCTCTCTCTCTTCACCCCCCCCCTCTCTCTCCCCCAACCTCCCGATCTCTTTGTGTGTGGTGTGTGTGTGTGTGTGTGTGTGTTGTGTGTGTGTGTGTGTCGTGTGTGTGTGTGTGCTGTGTGTGTGTGTGTGTTGTGTGTGTGTGTGGTGTGTGTGTGTGCGTGCGTGGTGTGTGTGTTGTGTGTAACTCTTCGATCTTTTGCTGTAATTCCTGCCATTCTTACTCACCCTTTCTTTCCATTATTTCTGGTTCGATTTCTCATGGTGTTTTCTTCGTTCTTGATTAAAAAAAAAAAAATTCCATCCCTGCCCCCCCCCCCCCCCCCCCCCCCCCCCCCCCCCCCCCACCCCTTTTCCCCCCTTCTTCTTTGAAACCGCCCGTCTTCTTCTTTCTCCCTTTCTTTCTTTTTTTTTTTTTTTTTGAATTCTTCTGGTCCCTTCGTCGGTGTCGTTTTGATTTTGCTTTTCTTCCGGAGCAGCTTGTCTTCAACTTGTGTCTTTATTTTGAAGGTAATGTGGATGCTTTTTCGGAAGGGGTGGGGTGGTGGTGGCGGTGCGGGTGGGTGGAGGGATGGTGTGGGTTGCTGACGGGAGAGCAGAGGGGTTGTGTTCTTTTTACGCCAGTAGTATATACACCCTTCTTCTTTCTGCAGGGGGTGTGGGTGTGTGGGTGGGTGTGTGGTGGTGTGGAAGGTGGTGGTGTGTCGGCCTGACCCCCCCCCCCCCAGCCACCACACACACGTCCTTTCTTTTTCCACCGCCATCGCCTACTGTCACTTTCCCTGCTCGCCTCTCTGTGTTCTTTGCCAGCCTGTTCAGTGTCGCTGTGTGTGGTGTGTTGTGTGTGTGTGTGTGTGTGTGTGTGTGTGTGTGTGTTGTCCCCCCCCCCCCCCCCACCCCCTC
>CM065719.1:37746177-37748677 GCA_033310375.1 Conus canariensis
CGTGGCGCTGACCATCTGTCCTATGCCGCCGGTCGTTGCTGCGGTCTTCCGTCGGTGGGTTCGGTGCCTGGATAAGGCTGGTCTATATCATCCGTTGGGGTGGAAGCACTCATTTAAGGACAGTGGGAGGTGGGGGGGGGAGGGGCTCAGGATGGATGCTGACGGTGTGTGTGTGTGTGTGTGTGTGTGTGTGTGTGTGTGTGTGTGTTGTTGTTGTTGTTGTTGTTGTTGTTGTTGTTGTTGTGTGTGTGTTCCTATTATTGTTTTCTCTTGTTCTTATCTAGTTCTTTTCTTTTTTTCTGATTCCTCGTTTCCTTCTGCAGGGTCCTCTTTTAGATTTTCTTGTTTCTCTTTTCATCTTCAGATTCCTTTTTTTTTTTTTCATCTTCTTGTTCCTCTTCCTCTTCTCATCGTGGTTCCTGTGATTCCTCTTCTGGTTCCTCTCCTTCATCTGGCTCATCTTCTTCTTTTTCTGGTTTCTTCGTTCTCGTTTCCTCTTTTCCTCCTTCTTTCCCTTCTGTATCATGTTCATGTTTTGATCTTTTTTCCGTCTTGTTTTTCTTCTTTCTCCTTTTCCTTTTGTTCTCCTTTTCCTTTTGTTCTTCTTTTCCTTCTTCTTCTTCTTCTTCTTCTTCTTCTTCTTCTTCTTCTTCTTCTTCCTCTTCTTCTTGTTCTTCTTCTTCTTCATCTTCTTCTCCTCCTTTTTCTTCTTCTCTCTTGTTCTTGTTCTTGTTCTTCTTGTTCTTGTTCTTCTTCTTCTGTATTATTTTATTTTTTTTTTTTGGTCATGTTTTCTTCTTGCTGTCGGTAGGCGTTCTCTTAAAAGTCCGTGTGTTTCCATGGCTCACCGAAAGCGAACGTAGATTACGCAGAATCTTTTTTTTTTTTAACCCCGTACTCATGAACGAGATTCGAACTTCAGACACGGTGGATGAAAGAAACGTGGCGGGAACCGCTCGGTTTTATCGGCCGGCGCCTGTGTGTATGTATGTGCCTTTGGGGTTTTGGGGGGGGTGGGGGGGGGGGTATGGGGGGGGGGGGGGGGGGAGTCTCAGCGAGTGGTATCGGCTTCCGTCCGATAGTTGGCTCTCATTGGCTGCGTCTGTGGCTTGTTTATCTGCAGCGCCCCCTGCGGGAGACTGATTCTGATGCACGTGCCTTCTGGAACTTTTTTTTTTTTTTTTTTTTTTAAGTCTTGCTTTTTTGGGGGTCTGCCCGGCGGCCTCCGCGGGCGATAAATTATGGGGTCTCCTCGCTGATTTGTGTTTCTTTCTTTTTTTTTTTTTTTTGGACGTTTTCTTTCTTTCTTTCTTAAATCTTGATTTGGTTTTGTTTCTTTGATTCATTCTTTGCTTTTTTTTTTTTTTTACCCTCTCCTATTTTTCGTTTCTCTCTCTCTCTCTCTCTCTCTCTCTGTGTGTGTGTGTGTGTGTGTGTGTGTGTGTGTGTGTGTGTGTTGTGTGTGTGTTCCTGTCTTGCTTTTTCTTTCTTTGCGTTTTTCTCATCACTTCCTCGATTTCTGCCTTTTCTTTTCTTCTTCTTCCTTTCTTTTTTTTCTTTTTTTTTTTCAATTTACCTTAATTATGTCTGTCATTCTTTCTCCTTTCTAAAAATATGCGCTTGAAAATTTTATAAGGAGGAAAGTTGTGCGGGTTTTTATTAGTGAAAGAGAAGAGAGTCACAATAAAACACAGCAGATGCAAGACTTCAGGACACTCAAGATACACGCACAGACGCAATACTTTGGGACACCCTCACACACACACACACACACACACACACACACACACACACACACACACACACAACACACACACAATCACACTGTTTCTCTCTCTCTCTCTCTCTCTCGCTCGCTCTCTCTCTCTCTCACACCACACACACACACATACACACACACACACACACACACACACACACACACACACACACACACACACACACACACTGTGCAGTTCGTCCACTAAATTTCAGAGAAGAGACCTGAAACTGAAGACGACCACTGGACAGTAAGTAGCACTAGCAGCAGAGGTTAGGCGCAGTCTTTGACCCCGAAGATGTGGAATCGTCGTCCAGTCACTGCTCCAGGCAAGCTGCATTCAGGGAAGCGCTACCTTTTCATAGAGGTACAGCCTTAGTATACACGCCAGTGACGCACACAACAATGTTGTCAGGTAAAACTTGGCATTCCATAGAGGCAGAAACCGTCTAGAACAGTGAGAATGTCGAAGTTGTTGAATAAAGGCAGACACGCGTAAAACGCCTATGGTTAAAATTGCCACTGGTTCGAGCAGTTGCAACTGTCCTGCCGACTGCTTGAGAAGACTAATTAGTTTCAGTGTGAGGTGACCGCTGGCGGAATCTATGGCAAATCCGCCAGTTGACACGGACAAACAAATCACAGACAAAACGCAACGCGTTTCGAACTCTCAGGTCTTCTTCAGGCAAGGTAAACAACATTCAGGGCAATGAAAACGAAGAACGAGCAATCACTTAGCAT
>CM065719.1:37751177-37773677 GCA_033310375.1 Conus canariensis
TCGCGGCTGTGAATCCTCTGCCTGCCTCCCTGTCCGCTGGATTGTCGCCCTTCCATTCTCCCTCTTCCCCCCCCCCCCCCTACCCCCCCGCCCCCCACCCACCTACAACTCCATGGTTTGAGATAGGCGAAGGGATGGGTGGATGGGACGGGTGGGATGTAGGGAAGGGGGAAGGAGGGGGGTGGGGAGGAAGGTAGGAAGCTTCCAGGTGTGATCACAGAAACCATACATTACGCAGACATTATAATGTAGACACTCATGATAGACGAGGGGAGGGAGAGTGTGGGGGTGGGGGAGGAGAAAGGGGGTTGCGACGGGAGAAGAAGGGTGGTGGAGAGGGGCGTGGGGTTGATGTGGGATGGAGGGAGGTATTGTCCCTCCCATGGCACGCCTTCGGATTTATCGGCAATCTTTTGGTTAGCGAGATGTTTAGAGTTGAAAGGTAACGCCATGCAATGACGTCGTTTGTCTGGGTTCAGGGACAACCATTCGCCTGTCGTTGTTGAATCGTCTATGAGCTCTGCACAGAATGAGCACCTTGATTGTCGGCATCTCTTTCGGACGAGGGATCAAAACCTGAAGTGCTCTCCGGAGTTGCGCAGACGACAGCAGCGCTAGCCAGACTGTGACCCATCTGGAATGACAGAAACATCACAGTCAGTTCCATGATCAGACGGATGCACTCCAAGGTCATTGCCGTATTTCTCTATACCTGTGAGACGTGGACTTGAGAGAAAGACTCAGGCATTCGAGAGGAGATGCTTCCGCAAGATCCTTGGCATCTCATCACAAAAACCACATTACCAACTTGCGAGGTCCAGACCAGAGTAAGGCAAACCACTGGACCTTACGAAGACCTGTTGTCCACGGTGAAAAAAAAAAGGAAAATGAGATGGTATGGTCATGTATCAAGATCAACAGGACTTGCCCAAACCATTCTGCAAGGAACAGTGCGAGGAAGCAGAAATAAAGGAAGAAAGAGAAAGAGATTGGAGGACAACATCAGTGAATGGACTGGCCTCACACTCAGCGCGACTGCTTTAAAAGAGCGTCTGAGAACCGGGAGGAGTGGAGGAAGCTGGTTGCGAAGTCTTCTGTGGCGCCCCAACGGTCTTCAAGACTCCGGGATGGGTGATAAGTGATATCTTTCGGGTTGATAAATACCAATGAGCTGATTAAGTTATCCTACAGGTACGCGATGTTCGTTGAAGGGTATGGCTCATTAGCTTACAAGCCGCGTATGACGTCTCCCGAGCATTTAATTGTCATTGAGCGGTACACGTGACAAGCATGATGAATAGCCAAGAGAGGAGCATATAGTATGGCCGTGTAACCCATTCGAGAGGTGCGCATTCCGTGAACATTCAGTCATATCCCAGTCCGACAGATCACGTCCCGCCATGACATCTTTCGGTTGTCATTATGATTTTGAGGGGCCAGCATACTTTCTGATCATTGCAATCGTTTGAGGACAGTATGTTCTCGTGCCCGTAGGGTGTTTTGGCGATGTCGAATATATATTTTGAGGTTATGAAATTCTTGCAAGCATAGCGTACTGTGAATAGAGTGTCTACTGTGTGACCATCGAATCAGCAGCGGTCAGTATGGTAAGGTTAATGTCCAGTTAGCCTGAGTCAGTGTTATGAAAAGGTCGTGAAACATATCGGTTATCGTTAACAAAATGGTCACCATGTGATGACCATGTCACCACGTCTTCTTCTCATTCCAACAGCCCATGCACAATTCAGTTCTCCCTACCCGTCTTTTCCATCGTCGTCATCAACTTGGTGTGTGTGTGTGTGTGTGTGTGTGTGTGTGTGTGTGTGTGTGTGTGTGTGTGTGTGTAAGGGGGGGGGGGGGTGTAAATTCACCTCCTTTCATGGACATGACGTGGGCTGCCTTTTTATGGTCACCACAGGGCTAGTAGTACAGCCAGGACCCCGGCCCACCTGACCCTCATGCTCTTTCACCCCAACCCAGCCCCCCACCCTACCCCTCACCCCGAACACACACACACACACACACACACACACACACACACACACACACACACACACACACACACACACACACACACTCCTCAGCCTCCTCTGAACACTGTCCCCCGTTTCCCCCGGTCTTACAATCGATGACACGCGTGGTTGGAGGTGGCCAGCTTTGGCGGACACGTTCACTTGGGCCGGACAGGCGAAGTGTTTGTGGAAGGCGTGGAACTGGCGTCTTGGTGGTCGGTCGCGGGTGGTGGGGGGGGGGGGGGGAGGGGGGGGGGGGCGGATAAACGGAGCGGTTCAGTAAACCGGAGGGGGGGGGGGGGGAGAGAGCTGGACCCAGGCCCCTCCCCTCCTTGCTATATACGGTGCGTGTCACGACCTCTTCTTGCCCCTCCCGTCTGTACTAGCCCTTGTCCATCTTCTTGCCCTTTTCAACCCCCCTCTTCTCCCCCCCCCTCCCCCGCCCATCCATCCACCCTGTGGGTTGGTTGTACGTGAGTCACCTTCCTGGCCGCTCAGGTTCATTCACGTTTGTGTGTGTGTGTGTGTGTGTGTGTGTGTGTGTGTGTGTGTGTGTGTGTGTGTGTGTCTGTGCGTGCGTGCGTAGAAAATGTGAAAGTTCACTCTGGGTGGACATGGGCCCCCATCTGTGTGTCGTTTCTACCCAGCTCCTCAACGCCCCTCCCCCCCCCCCCGGTCCCTCCCTCCCTCCCCCGATGCACTTCAGTGCACCACCACCAGCAGCTAGCTAGCTAGCTAGCTTAGGCGCAGTCAGAACAACAACGGCAGTAAACAAGTGCACCTCAGAACACGGTGAAGTCGCATTGCGAGGGAACGAACTGGTCCGACAGCGTTGTACTTGTTTTTTTTCCCCCTTCTTTTCTTTCTGTCTTTTTCGTCTCATAAGAAGTCTGTCTCTGTCTTCCTGCCTGTCTCTTTCTCTCTCTCTCAGTCTCTCTGTTTCTCTCTCTCTCTCACTGTGTGTGTGTATGTGTGTGTGTGTGTGTGCGCGCGCGAGGAGAGAGAGAGAGAGAGAGAGAGAGAGAGAGAAAGAAAGAGAGAGACCTCTACAAGGGGCAGTTCCGCAAACTTGCCGAGCAGAAAGCAAAGACATAGAAAAAAGAAAAAGAAAAACGGCACTGCGAGTTGTATGTGGGCTTTTTGTAACATCTTCATGACGGCTGATAACATCTCCTACGACCTGGCAACAACAGAACGGCAGAGGGGGAACAGCGCGTGGTGGGCCCGGTGCTGTCATCTGTTCGTCCGTGCACGAGTCTGCACTGCATGATTTGTGTGCTACAGCTTCGTCGGTGGGGTAAGAACTCGCTCGTTGAACTCAAGTCTGCTCCGTCATCGTGTATCTGAAAGGCTTGAAATCCATGAAACCGATTCGAGTTATGAGTCTCAAAAAGGACGCCCCCCCTCCCCAGTGAAATCAATCGGAAAGTTCCACGCATGTGAAAACAAGTAGAAATAGATCTAGTTGCAAAGTGAGACGACTGCAGGTGGAAATCTAAACAAATCTTAAGTAAATGTTAGCGAACCGCCAAGAGAAAGTCGCAAGACAAAATACTCCAACCCAGACCTCCACCCACTCCCATCCACCCCCGAACATTATAAATGAGGTCATGCACGATGACTGTGTTCTGTCTTGTGACTTGTTTGTCCACGTTTCTCTTGGCGGTTCGCTAACATTTATTTAAGATTTGTTTAAGTAAAAATAGGCCTAGTAGTTCAGAACAGGCATATAGTAAGAGTCGATCCCTCTGTGGTAATTCTTTTTTTTCCATAGTGAACATAGTGATCGTGACACCAGTTGGACTATGACCTCATTTATAATGTTCGAGAGTGGATTGGATGGGATCAGGTGGAGGGTTGGGTTGGGTTATGAGGGGTACATAATGAAGACAAGGTTTTCGTTTTGTCCTGTATTTCTCCACATTTGCCTTGTTTGTAGTGATGCTTTTTTCTGGATTTTGTTTTTTGTTTTTGTTTTAACAGAAACTGCGTCAGAGAGAGAGAGAGAGAGAGAGAGAGAGAGGGAAATTCGCCGAATTCGGTTACATTTCATTCAACTGGTACTTAAATAAAACTGCTATTCAAATGGTGATTCGGGGAGACAATTTAGATTCACCCAAAGAGAAGACAATTAGTCTAACCTCTCCTGCGCCGGAGAAAAAATTTGCGATGGTCTAATTATCTTACACAAGCGGAAAAAAGGAGCAAGGATTTGCACTCTCAGTTTGAGTGTTCCCATTGATTCGATACGGCTTAATGATTATTCATAGTGAGAACTTTGAAGAGAAAAAAATAAGTGAAATCCTTGGACAAAAGAAAATTGATTCTATGGCGTGTTTAACAGTTGCAAGCTTCGACAACACACGTACACGGACACACACACACTGAGTGGTGACGTCAGCATTGAACTTTTGACCCGTTCTTCAGTTGTTACAGAATCATGGGTCACAAGACATCGATCAGCGCGGATCAGATTGTGATTTTCACGGAGTTCAGTTAAAAAAAAAAAAAAAAAATCTAGGGTTTGTTATAGATCCACAAGCTACATTCACGAACCAAACAGTTCTCTGCATTGTCGAGCCGAGATCACGGCCATGGTGTTGAAGGTATGCACCATGTTGAAACGGGAAGTCACAACAGGAATTCCGCATCAAAACATGACATGAATTTGGTGAAAAAAAAAAAAAAAAAGAAGAAAAATCAAACAAATATCCATTTTCCTCCCTCTCAGAAACAAAAAGGAAAATCAAGCAAATGCCCCCTCCCCTCCCTTCCACAAAGACAAAAAAAAAAAAAAAAATCAAGCAAATGCCCCCTCCCCTCCCCCCTCAAAAAAAGAAAAAAGAAAAACTGTATGCTGGATGGAGCTGTCGTGAGTGTCGCGTCCAGGTTTCAGTCGATTTTGGACATAGGTAGGCGAGTATCGGAGGCCAGGGCCAGCGTGGCACAATGGTGAGGGGAGAAACTAGAGACGTGTGAGCACGAAAGACCTCAGGGCCCTGCTGCGTCCAGTCTGCATCAGACTTAGTTCGATGATTGATCGTCGTGTGAAGGGGAAAAAATCCACAACATGAACACCAGAACACCAACAAAACAAACTGGAGTTATGTTTCCTTGTGGGAGCAAGAGTTACCCTACATGGGAAATGCTCCGTTGAGCGGTTTGGGTCTAACCCCTTTTGGAATGATCGTTAGGAGACATGAAAAACATTTTTTTTTGCTTTTAGTTTCATAAACGAAAGGAAGTTGATGCTTGCATCGGTGACTGGATGCACGGTATGTTTGTGGTCACGTGTTGGTATAATAATGAGTGTGAAGGGACTTAAAGAACTTCGAAAGAACTCGCTGTAGACAAAGCACACATGAACACATATGCGTGCGCACACACCCATGCACACACGCACGCACGCACACACACAAACACACACACACTATCTCTCTCGCGCCACACACACACACACACTTACACACTCTCTCTGTCTTCTGTCTCTCTTCTCTCTCTCTCTCTCTCTCTCTCTCTCTCTCTCTCTCACACACACACACACACACACACACACTATACCACACCACACATACTACACCACACACACACACACACACATACACACACACACCACACACCACACCACACATACTACACACACACACTACACACACCCCACACACACACACACACACACACACACACACACACATGCTCCCAGAGAGACACGCCAGTGCCTCGGGGAGGACCACCCAAGAAGTTGTAGGCTAGGAATTCCTCCTCCTTCCTTTCCCTTCTCACCACCCAGCTCACCCCATTCTTTCTCCCCCCTCCCCCCACCCCCTGCTCCTTCACAGACCCCTTTAAAAGAATCTGCTGAGCGGGATGGGTGGTGGGAAAAGGTGCGCCCCTTCTCCCCCCTCCACCTCCTACCTTCCCCCTTCTCTCTTCTCTTCTCTTTCTCTCCCCTCCCTACCCATGCCCCATCCCCTTCCAACAATAAACATACTTCCGTGTGCCAGGGGGGGCCCTGTCGAGGGGCAGAGGAATGTGTTTTGTTGGAGTTGGCGGAGTTTGTTCAGTCCTTCTGTGGGAGCCCCCCTCTGCTTAGCTCTACTGCATGGAGGAAACACACAGTGCCTCGGTGTTGGTTGGTGTTTGCCAGGGGGGGAGGGGGGAGAGGGGGTAGTGGGGTGGGGGTGGGGGGTGGGGTGGGGGGCGAAAGGGATGCACATGTTTTGTTTGCTCTCCTTCACCAGTTCTCTCTCTCTCTCTCTCTGCCTCTGCCCCCCCCCCCCTCATTCTCTCCCCCTATCTCTTCCTCTCTCTCTTCTCTCTCTCTCTCTCTCTCTTTGTGCTTCTCTCTCTCT
This sequence comes from Conus canariensis, assembly GCA_033310375.1. Classification (NCBI taxonomy): domain Eukaryota; kingdom Metazoa; phylum Mollusca; class Gastropoda; order Neogastropoda; family Conidae; genus Conus; species Conus canariensis. Next base: position 37,757,542 of record CM065719.1, read on the forward strand.
CTCTTTGATGTTTTCTCTCTCCTCTTCTCCTCTTTAATCCAGTCTCTCTTTGACTGCTTTATGTCTGTCTGTCTCTGTCTGTCTGTCTGTCTTCTCTCTCTCTCTCTCCCACACCTTCCTTCTCTCTACCAGCCCCTCCTGTCCCCTCTCCCCCTCCACACAGTCACATCCACACAGTCACATATACTGTCTTCCCCACTCTAACTATCCCATCCCCCCTTCGTCTTGACAACGTTCTTCCTTATGTATTCACTCACTTTCCTTCAAACAGGGTGGGTGGCAAGAGGGGGTAAGAGAGCTGGCATGCCAAGCAACTATGTGCAGTCCCAACTGATTACTTTTGATGTTGTAACATCCAGCGCGAAGATGTGGCAGTGATATATGATGAATACCGTCCGGCAACAATGATCATGTTTCCTGTCTTGTCTCTTATTACTACTAGTTTTGTGTTTGTTGTTGTTGTTTGTTTGTTTGTTTGTTTGTGTTCTAGCAGTTTTAGCAATGTAAAGATCTCTGTACAAGAATAAGAAACAAACAAAAAAAGATAATGCATTGATTTTAACTTCAGAAATATAATCAATCATGCCATGTTGTTTGTGCCAGCCATTCCATTTTGATCATTCCAGTTGCTTTTTTTTTTTCCTAAGTAAAGTGTTTAAAAATCAAACCAAAAATGTTATTAAAATCAGTCCAAAAAGATTTGAAAGATTTGTTGTTACCATATTAGCAAATGGCACTGCAGAATGAACAGCTTGTGCCCTTTTAAGTAACGGTCATCAAAACTGAATCTTCATAGTTGCCAGACTGCAACTCAAAAATCTTGTCTTTAGTAGATTGCAACAATAGAAAATGAAATGTAGATTATCATGAAAATGCAGCTGAGTGAATCACTAAGTTAGAAAAACACTAGACTAATGGAATACTAGATTAACGGAATAAAAAGACTGAGTCGAAGAAAGTGAGAAAAGAAAAACGATTTTACTAGCTCGGAATTTCCAGAAAGAGGGGATACAATTCATACTGAGAGAGCTCTCAAGAGTCTACTAGCAGGAAGACAACATAGTAAAGACTTCATACTGCCACAAAGGTAGAAAGTGTAGAATGTAACCACAGTGAATTGACTGCTTATTTCTTGGTGAACAAATCAAGTCGTAGAGGAATTTTGGAATTCAGAAAGCTGTGAAGTAAATGTTGAGAAAAAGATACCAAATACTTCTCTTTAGTTGGAAAAATTGATGTTGATAAATGAAAAAGAAAAAGAAAAGAAAAAAAAAAAGGAAAAACAAACATTCAACAATAATATAGATTTAATTTCTGACTTCGGTAGTTAAACGGAAGACACAAACAATTGGTTATACTAAGGATGATCAACAGCTTTGCTTCAAACAGACAAACAAGAAAACTGAGCAAAACTCCCATGAGTCTCCCTGCAAGTCTCCCAGGGGGAAACAAATTAGGCCCATGCTGTTTATAAGGGCTTGAAACAGGAAAAGGTGGGGGGGGGGGGGGGGGGGTGTGGATGAGATTGTGTCTAGGGAGGGGAGTGTGCAGAGAAGGGGGAAAGGATTCCGAGGAGAGGAGAGGAGAGACAATGAGGGAAGGTGGGGAGAGGAGGTGGGTACCTGAGGGAGTGGGGGGTGAGGTGTCATTGGCCAGGGGTATGTTTACACAAGTGGCGGCAACCCTCACTACCAGGACCCCACTTCTGATGGATGTTGCTTGTTGGTTGGCCTTGGAGGAAAGTGAACAGAGAGAGAGAGAGAGAGAGTGTGTGTGTGTGTGTGTGTGTGTGTGTGTGTGAGAGAGAGAGAGAGAGAGAGAGAGAGAGAGAAGAGAGAGAGAGAGAGAAGAGAGAGAGAGAGATTTGTTCAAAAGAATGGAGGGAATAAAAGCAACTGTCAGTTTTTAAGAAGGTTACATTGAATCAATATATCCACAGCTACGTCCCTTTTCTTTCATTTTTAGTCTTCATTTGATGTTACATATCATGATTTTGGTTGTGTGTGTGTGTGTGTGTGTGTGTGTGTGTGTGGTGTGTGTGGTGTGTGTGTTTTAAGTTTCATTCAGTTGCTTTTGTATCAGTTACTTGTTGAAGAAGCATGTTCATGCCATTTTTGTCAGTGAACCACTTACATGTACACTGACAATTCTGACTAATATACACAAGGTATACTAAGCAGTATGTGTTATACAAATTTTTCATATGAACATCAAATATGTGTATAAAAAATATGGAGGAACCACTCACCTGCTCCCCCCCCCCCCCCCACTTCCCCCCAAAAGTAATATGCCCCCTCCCCTCCCCTCCGCTCCCCTCAACGGGAAAAAAAGTACTTGATCATGTTGTCTATTTTAAATTAAAGGATGAAGGTTATTGTAATTGGATTAATATTACTCACACATGCACTATATGTATACTGTTAAAAGTGTGAGCAGCTCTGTTTTGTTATCTAGTCCATCAAACAGATTTGTTTATGCATGTTCTTCACGGTCCATTTGTGAGATATTTCATCAAACAAAGAGTAGTAGAATTGAATGTTTAAAAAAAAATCGCTTTGCAACGATAGAAAAAAAAAGAGGAAAGAAAAAAAGAAAATGTAAGTGGTCTTAGTCACACTGTGTAAGGGAAAGAACTGAACTTTTCAAAAGAGCATTGGATCATGAATTACGTCCCTTGACTCATCAGGTGGACAAGGTTCAGGACATCTGAACACTTCATTTTTAGTTTCCGTGTAGTTGTTGCCATTCCATTATTATTCCATTCTTATTTTGGCACCGCCAAACATTTCCTCATTGCTCAGTGAAATGCCTCGATGGAGAGTCAGGACTGCAATCACCATCTTGTGTGGTGATGAAGAGTGAGGAAGGAAACCTCTCGGTTGAATAACTGAATGATGTGCAGATTGTTGATGATGTTGATGGACTTTGCCATGCAAGGATAGGGCAGTGTATTGTGGCGTGTTGTTGCAGGTATTTCTTCACTGTGCTGAATGACTGAATGCAGTGGGCAGTGTATTAACCTTTCCTGTGCTTCCTGGGTCTTCCATGACCCAGTGACTCAATAAAAGCATCATATCTTCTGACCAGATAGAGCTATGCTCACAAATTCTTAGAAGTTTGTCAACGATCTTAAAAGCCGTTGGTCACAGAGATTTCATGTATGGGCACAATCAATTAGCAGCGTAATTAGTCGCGGTTCCCCCAGGACCTATACATTTTAATGGGTCGCACATGACTCATGCCATCAGGTGAAGAATAAGCTGCTGAACTGCCCTTTATCAGGTGTTGGTCTTACAAGACCCAAGCAATCTGAATAGGGATAAGCAATAGGAAAAGCCTCAACAAAATGTGTGGGTCTTGGGTGACCCGCACGATCAGGTCTGTGTAGTCAAAAACGCCATCCGGTAAAGGTCAATGATGTGGATGGACATTGCCATGTGGATAGTGAGCAGTGTGTTGTAGTGTGTTGTTGCAGGTATTTCTTCACTGTGCTGAATGACTGAATGCAGTCTGTTGTGGTGGGTTGTTGCAGGTATTTCTTCACCGTGCTGGCGGCCTTGGTTCTGCTGGGGGTGCTGAATGGACTGCTGCTCTTTCCTGTCCTCCTGTCCTACCTGGGACCTAAGGGAGAGGTCAGTGTGTGTGTGTGTGTGTGTATGTGTCTATGTATGAGTGTGTGTGTGGGCACACGTGTGTGTGTGTGTGTACACATGTTGAGGAAGTAAATATGTGTGTGTGTGTGTGTGTACACATGTTTGAAGAAGTAAGTATGTGTGTGTGTGTGTGTGTGTGTGTGTGTGTGTGTGTGTGTGTGTGTGTGTGCACAAGTGTTAGAGGAAGTATGTGTGCATCCATTTCAGTTTGTGCATGTGGTTCCAAGTTTCTTGCACCAGAGTTGTTTGCGTTGTTTTAATATTGTCTGATCTATATGATGAGAGAGAGAGAGAGAGAGGGAGTTAAGAGTTAACTGAGCTACTGCACCAACATGAAAACGAAAATCATCTGGTTTCGTCAGAAGGCTGACAGACACTTGTCTTCATTTTCAGGTCATCCCTAAAGACAACGCAGACCGTCTGTCCACCCCGACGCCCGAACCCTCACCCCGCATGGCTCTGCGTGATCTGCGAGCCTCGTCCGTTTCCTCGTCGTCACGAGGTCGCCGGGTGGTTTACCCACGAAGAAACTCTGACATTTCATTGTCCACCATCACCGAGGAGTCCACGCAGTACTCGTCGCACGAGATCATCGTTCAGCCCGAAGTGGTTGTGGAAACCTCCACGGTTCCTAGCTCGGGTGCTGCTGCTGGCGGTGGTGGTGACGGTGGTGGTGGTGGTGGTGGTGGAGGTGGCGGCGGTTGTGGTAGCTGCAGTGCTGGTAGCAGGTCAAGCCGAATGAGGGACTATGTGGAGGAAGATACCATCAGTAGCAGCAGCTGTGATAGTGGCGTTAATGTGAGTGCATATTAGAAATAGGATCCGGAAATCGGTTTGTGGAGAGGAGCAAATATTGACGAATGTGTGTGTGTGACTGTCGAAAAATGTGTAAATGTGACTGTCGACCAGTGTGTGAATACAAACATTAACAAACATGTGAATGGGACCTTTGAAGAATGTGGGAATGTAACCATTGCTGATTGCGAGTTTTGACAAATGTGTGAGTGCGATTGTCGACCAATGTGAGAGCTGTGATTGATGAATGTGTGAATATCTGTACTCGTGAATTTGTAAATGCATGCATTGATGGATTTGTTAACGTCAGTGACAAGTGTGTGAATGCAGCTAGCGATGAATGTAAGCTTCCTCTTCCTCTCCCATCTGCATTTTTAACTGCTAACATTCATGTAATTTGAGAACAGTTTGAATCCGATGTGTCTGTTGAGTGATGACTCATATCTCATTGTTTCTGATGCCTCAGAAATTGGATAGTGAGTTGTATCAGACGTAGGCACAGTGGTACTTTAAAAAAATATCTTGGCTCAAAAGAATGGACTCTTACGTTATGATCCAAGGTTTCATTGAAGTTGTGTATTCTGACTGGGTGTCCCACGCTGGCATGTTCTACTACACACATGACTGGATGTTGTTGTTTTTTCAGAAAAGCTAGCAATTTTCAAATTCTTGTTAATTATTCTGAATAAGAGCAGAGTGCATGTGTCTGTAAATGGATTGTGTGTGTGTGTGTGTGTGTGTGTGTGTGTGTGTGTGTGTGTGTTTTATACCTTAGTGATTCTGTTTACAAGGCTGGTGATGCAGTTTTTCTTGGAAACTGCATGATTTTACCGGTAATATGCACAGACGTCAATTGTAGGCTGTGCAGATCTACTGCTACTCTCAATTTAAAAGAGACATTACCCACTTCTGTTTTCCCTCTTGAATATTTACAGCAAAGTAACTTTAAAAAGAAAGTGCATTTCTTTCTGTCAAATTTTTGTAGAGGTGTTTTTGCAAGGGACTTTACACATTTGATAAGTCTGTAAGAATATGGCCGGAGCAAAATTTTACCAAGATCTCACTCAAAAGGAACATTCTTTCATTTGCAGGCAATACCTGTCACCCTCTTACAACTGCCCTCAACCAGTAGCAGCGGACAGCCGACCACCGTCACCAAGGTCAAGGCCACTGCGACGGTGAAGGTGGAAGTGCACACACCTGTATTAGGTCTGTGGTCTTGCCAGTGTGTGTTGAGATTGGTTGTGGTTTGTGGGATACGGAGAATTGATTGTGGAGTGTATCGTAGTATGGTTTAGTGTTTGGCTGTGGTTTGCATGATACGGAGAATGAATTGTGGAGTGTATTGCAGTGTGGCACAGTGTTGTGTTGTAGGGTGGTGTAACTTTCTTTGGTGTGGTAAAACGAAACCAGGGGAGTGTGGTGTAAACTAGTGAAGTATAGAAAAGGATTCTATGCATAATTAAGTACAATATGTAAAAGCATGTAGAAGTATTGCATTGTGTAGTGTAACATCGCACTGGATTGTATAAACAGATAGTGCAGTGAAGAAGTGTGGTATAGTGTGGTATAGTGTGGGAAGATGTGGTGTAGTGTTGATGGTATGCTGTAGCATAGAGTACAGTGTATTTTATGGGAATCTAGCATGCTGTTTGTGGTATAGTGTATGAGATATAGTTCACATGGTAATAATGTGTGGCATGGTATCATGTAATGGAATGAAGTATTGCATGCTATGGTGTATGATTATATTTTGGCAGTATCCACTTCTTTTCCACAAGAGAAGGTTATTATCTGCTGGCATGAAGTTTTTTAAAATTATACATTGCTACACTTTGCGTTTTAGAGGCCTCTGCAGCAGAGGAAGTCTTGTTTGTCATACGTAAACGCTGTGATTTTCCCCCAGATTAATTTCTTGATCTTTACATGTGTCCTTGTCCGTATGTAGAGTGCACAGTGAGAGGATTGCCTGTAGATGATGACCTGATGATCTGATAGTCATCATTGAATTTCACATCACCGATGTCTGTGTTATTGTTCTTGCAGGTGCAGTCAGCCAGGAGCACAAATACAAAAGCAAGCGTCGGAAAATGCGACAGCTCAAAGAGAAGGACACCCAGGGACACAGTCGCAATTCAGAAGAAGACTCGGAGTGCTAGCTTTCATTGGGCAATGTTGTTTGTGAGTAGAGTTTTTTGGTTGTTATTGTTGTCCTTTTGGTTTGAAAGTCAGTCCCAGCAACCCTTATGACTTGAGTCAAAGTTCTGTTTTGAGATTTGCGTCTCGCTGTATGCAAAGTGTATTTCATGTGATTTATAAAAGTAAAAAATGTGATTGGTATTTTATCGTCAGATTTAAACACACATTCCGTCGATTAAGGTTAACTTACACATGCTGTATTATGCAAGTGAAAACCTTGTAAAAACATATGAATCCAGAAGATTAGAGTAGATTGATGGAATAAATGTGGAATTTGGGATTGTTCCTTTTTTTCTATTCTTTTCTTTTTTCTTTTTTTTTTGGAATAATTTTTTATTTGAAATTTTTTTTTTAATGTTTGAATTGTCATTTTGGGCTGGCAATCCCAGTGAAAAGGAAAAAAAAGTCGGAAATGAGACATGCTGGTCAGCAACCAGTATTTTTGATTAGTATGTGTTTTAATATACATGATGATTGATGCCATGGCAACATTGAGGAACATGGCAACAAGTAGGAAGCCAAAGCGTCCAAACTCGACAGCCCAAACACAGTGCATAGTCTTGCGCCATATTGGAAGGCATAACCACTGATGCAAGATGATGGAATCGATAGATAATAAAAGAAAGCAAAAAAATTCTTAGCTTTAAGTCGGGCAGGGCATGTGAAGATGAAGAAAATGGGAACATAATATTAAGAAACTATATTATAAATATGAAAACTCTTCACTAGTTGCATGAGAGAACCATCATAATCCCTCTCGAAGGCAGATCGATTTGTATTGCCTGCTCCTAGGCCTTTCTTCCGCTGGATTGGACTCATCAGGCTGTGCCAGTCTTGAATAAAAGTTACTCTGTGTTAGGTTTTCTTATGGGAGCAAGACTTACCCTACTTGTTTATTGTTTACTGTTCCCTGCCTCATTTCATTTTCAATTAAGTGCAGTAGTTAACGAGTTGTTAGGGTTGTGCTATATAGTTCAAATTCACTGATGAATCGTTCTGTGTTGTTCTGCATGTTCAATGATAAGAGCGTATACGACAAGGAATGGATGTTGGTCAAGATGTTGGTTCAAATATATCGGTGAATTGTTTGTTCTGTTTCAGATGTTGTTACTGTTGTTTCCACATGTGCCAACTGCGGCGCTGTTGTTTCCTCATGTGCCAACTATGGCACTGTTGCAGATGTTGTTACTGTTGTTTCCTCACTGTTTCTGATGTTGTTACTGTTGTTTCCCCACTGTTTCAGATGGTGTTACTGTTGTTTCCCCACTGTTTCTGATGTTACTGTTGTTTCCCCACTGTTACTGAATGTTGTTACTGTTGTTTCCTCACTGTTGCGGATGTTGTTACTGTTGTTTCCTGCTGTTGCAGATGTTGTTACTGTTGTTTCCTCACTGTTGCGGATGTTGTTACTGTTGTTTCCTCACTGTTGCGGATGTTGTTACTGTCGTTTCCTTGCTGTTGCAGATGTTGTTACTGTTGTTTCCTCACTGTTGCGGATGTTGTTACTGTTGTTTCCTCACTGTTGCGGATGTTGTTACTGTTGTTTCCTCACTGTTGCAGATGTTGTTACTGTTGTTTCCCCACTGCTTCAGATGTTGTTACTGTTGTTTCCTCACTGTTGCAGATGTTGTTACTGTTGTTTCCCCACTGCTTCAGATGTTGTTACTGTTGTTTCCTCACTGTTGCAGATGTTGTTACTGTTGTTTCCTCACTGTTGCAGATGTTGTTACTGTTGTTTCCTCACTGTTGCAGATGTTGTTACTGTTGTTTCCTCACTGTTGCAGATGTTGTTACTGTTGTTTCCCCACTGCTTCAGATGTTGTTACTGTTGTTTCCTCACTGTTGCAGATGTTGTTACTGTTGTTTCCTCACTGTTGCAGATGTTGTTACTGTTGTTTCCTCACTGTTGCAGATGTTGTTACTGTTGTTTCCTCACTGTTGCAGATGTTGTTACTGTTGTTTCCCCACTGCTTCAGATGTTGTTACTGTTGTTTCCTCACTGTTGCAGATGTTGTTACTGTTGTTTCCCCACTGCTTCAGATGTGTTATGTTGTTTCCTCACTGTTGCAGATGTTTTACTGTTGTTTCCTAATGTTGCAGATGTTGTTACTGTTGTTTCCTCACGGTTGCAGATGTTGTTACTGTTGTTTCCTCACTGTTGCAGATGTTGTTACTGTTGTTTCCCACTGCTTCAGATGTTGTTACTGTTGTTTCCTCACTGTTGCAGATGTTGTTACTGTTGTTTCCTAATGTTTGCAGATGTTGTTACTGTTGTTTCCCACTGCTTCAGATGTTGTTACTGTTGTTTCCTCACTGTTGCAGATGCAGTTTGTTGTTCCTCATTGCTGCAGATGTTTGTTACGTTGGTTCCTCACTGTTGCAGATGTTGTTACTGTCGTTTCCTTGCTGTTGCAGATGTTGTTACTGTTGGTTCCTCACCGTTGCAGATGTTGTTACTGTTGTTTCCTTACTGTTGCAGATGTTGTTACTGTTGTTTCCCTTACTGTTGCAGATGTTGTTACTGTTTTTCCTCATTTTTGCAGGTGTTGTTACTGTTGTTTCCTCACTGTTGCAGATGTTGTTACTGTTGTTTCCTCATGTGCCAACGGTGCTGGGAGCTGCTGGATTGGAGCTGCAAGTGGACACAACACACGACGTCATCACTCTTCTTTTTTTTTCTTTTTTTTTTCAACAAAGTTTTGTTCAGGGAAGGGGGTGAAGCTGTGTGGGGGGTGGGTAAGGGTGGGAAAGACTTCAGACTGCAGCTTCCGATCTGATCTTCTGCTGTGGATCCATGGCCAACCGACGCCGATGGCCTGGCGAAATTGGCATGCTCCCTCCGTCATCTACCTCGCTTCCTTTTAACTGCCGTGCTTGTTATGTCGTTTGGATTGTACGCCCGGCAGTCTACATGTCCACACCCATTTTCTGTGTCTTGGTATCAAAGATTTTGGGATGCTGTTTGCTTCGTTCGTATTAAATGGGAAAACCAAAGGCACCTATCTGCTTCTGAGATTTTCTCAAAAAACACCAGTGCTTCAACACCAGTGTTGATATCTGCTGAAATGGTTGTGTTGCGATGTCATACCAATGCTTGATAAAAAAAAAACACGATGCCCTCACTCCTCTGTGGGGGCCATTGCTACGGGTTCATAGCAGTGGACAAGGTTTCAAGATCACCTCGTTGTCCTTCGGTTGAACACCAAGTCGTCGCTGACAGCAGAACTTGACTGGAATCCCTGGAGGTGTTCCCCGGTCATCGTTTGGTTCTCTTCGGCTGGCAGGAGAAGCAGACATTCTTCAGAAGTAGATTTGCCAAAGACCTGGACCTTTTCGGTGCATTTGAAGAACAAGACTTGTACAATATTGCAAGAAGGACCAGGAGGCCATTCATACTGGTACTACAAATAGTCAGTGTTGCTATTGTGCCCAATTTTGTGATGAGAGCTGACGAAAACAAGGAATCATTACTGTCCATTTTGCTTAGAGCTTTAATACGTGACAAAGGACACTCCTCTGACTTGTGCATCAAAACACAGTAGCTATCCGCGATATTGGCTGAATCATAAGATGTGAACAGATCGGGTTAAAAAATTTTTTTTTTTTAAGCTAGGACAGCCTTGGTCATCTGGGTCAAACAAAATACCTCATGATTGTACAAAGACATGGAGAAACATGCATGCCTGTATTGGAGTTTTCTTGTGTGATATCATGCTGTCTGTAGATGGTTCATTTTGCACATACGTGTACAGTGGATACCGTTCAATGATGGAGGGGGGAAGGAAGGGGGGGGGGGGGGGTGTTATTTGTGATTGTGTGTCGCAGACTGTTACGGAGCTTACTGCTCTGTCTTCGCCTGGCTTCCTCAGGCCTATGTGAGTGCGTGGGTGTATGTATATTGGTGCACATGCATGTAAAAGTGAAAGGGCATGTGTGTGTGTGTGGACAGACATGCGTGTGAGCAAGCAGATGATAGTGTCGATGGATGCACAAGCGACTGGTCACAAAACAGGGAATTTTGACCTTGACACGGGCCAAAGGCCATGTGGGAGAGGCGAGAAAGGTTTGGTTCTGCCTCAGGACCTGGCCAAAGAGAAGCTCCATCGTACGAATGCTTCACTTTCCGACATGGCGAAAACAGACCGGCCCTGATGTGGCTCTGGTTTGAAGACAACAAATCTGAACGATTCATCCTCAGGTTTACGGGTAAACTGAAATGCAAGTACAGAATGACAGGATGATGGATGGACTTCGTGTGGACAGCGTTTTTTTTTTTTTTTTTTCCTTTATTTAAATTTTTTTATTTTAATCTGTAATTGATTGATTATCCCTGTGTGAGTTATTTATTGAGTTATCCTGTGACACCAGCTGCCCCAAAGCTGCTTGTTGCACTGCTATATATAATTGTTCTGTACAGACAAGGACAAGCAGTTTTCTAATCATCAAGCAGGTGGCATGATCACACGCTGAAAAGGCAAATTATTCAGTGAACAGATTGCATTGGATTCTTCCCTAAACTGTGGTTCATGTGGTCGGTACACATGTGCATGTGTTGTTGCACTGCCTTTGGAATATTAATGTGTACATATATATATATATATATATGTGTGTGCGTGCACGTGCGGGCGTGTGTCCTGATGAGTTGATGAAATATTGTGGTTTACTTCATACTGGTCAGTACGCAAGGACAGGTTTTGAGTGACTCGGAGTGTGCTTAGAAGCTTGTTTGCAAGGATATTTGTGTGCATCCGATGTTTGTTCCGAGTCAGTTTGTTAATGTATATTAATTGACATGTTTCTGCAGAAGTGTATTGGGAAGGAAGCGAGACAGAGAGAGAGAGAGAGAGTAAAAATGCATGACATTTCATAGGAAAAATGTTGAAAGTCAGTTTTCTGTCGGATGTAGGCAAAATACTCTAGGTTTTGACGTGCGGAAAAAAACCCAAACCCAACAACAACAACGACTGCTAAGTCCTTAACTGTATTTATTGGTTAAATGGTGGTACATGAGAAAGATTTTTTTGAAATCCATGGCAAGATTTGAACATTGCTGAACATAATGGCTACATGATGAGTACTAATAATGGACATGTTCTATTTTGTTATGCACAGAAGACTGTACTGTACTCTATACCTGGGAAGGCCAGTGAAGTGTGTAAAGCATTTTTTTTTTTTTTTTTTTTTTTTAAATGACGATTTCCCCAATGCATTTAATGGAACTTCCAAGTTGATGATGATCATGCAGATTTTTTTTGTAAGCTTTTTTTTTTTTTTGAATTGTATTATCCAGTTTGTTTGTGAAGAAGGAGGAAAATGTAAGAGGAAGATGAAGTTGTGAGTGTGAGAGGAGAAAGGGGGAGGAGATGCGGATGTTGGGGGACAGTTGGAGGATGGGGAAAGGGGTGGAGATGGAGGAGGGTGAGGAGTGGAGACAAGGAGGTTGGGCGAGCATCACAGACGACTTCAAGGCATCGGGCTGCATGTACTGATGCTAACATGTGTTTATTGTGTCCTCATGCAACTTAGAGAATGAAGCGGGTACAATTCTTCACTTTAGTTATTTTCAAAAAGTTTGTTTCCTTCTCCCCCCGCCCCCCCTTTTCCCCCTCTCTGATATTTTGCGGGTATTTCATTTTTTTGCCAAAATCAATTAGTCTTTATTTTGTTGTTGTTGTTGTTGCTTGCAAAAAAACTTTTGTTTCTAAGTGTCGTCACCTTATGATTGTTTTCATCACTCTCAGACTGTTGAATTGTTCTCCACAGTATTTATCATCATCGCATGTCATAGTGTGGGCCTTTGCGGCATTATTGGAAATCCTTTTTTGTTGTTGTTTATTTTTTCTAAATCAAGGTTTAACAGTTAGAATATGTTAGTTTAAGTTTTAGGTTCAGTAAAACCATTTTGAGTAGGTTGGCAGTAAACATAACAAATACTACACCAAAATATTTCAATATCTCGTGGAGTAATCTGATAATTTCTTTTCTTTTCCTATTTTTCCACTGTTGTTTATTGTGAACAGTAAAGGATTGTTACAAATTTTATGCCTTACACTTAGTAAATCTTTAATCCATAATGAAATGTATCAGTAAAAGATTACTATCAATTTTATGCTTTACACTCAGTGAATCTTGAATCCACTCTGAAGTACATCTATAGACCATTTTTTGAAACAACGATCACAGTGCATGGACACTCTCAATCAGTTAAACATAGGGAAGGTAGCATGAATCTTTAGCACATATATGTACTGCAGGTAATACTGTTTATGATATTCCGTCCTATCCTTAGAAGTTTAACAGCAGGTCTTTTAGGAGTTATCTCCCCTACAATGCTCTTCCATCAGGATTTCCGACCCAGTGTGTTGGAACTGTTCCTCGTGTTTGTGTTTTTACCGTTGCTAGGTCTGGTTATGGATGAACCACTGCTGGCTACTGTACCAAAGAAATGTGGAATGTTTGGTCTTCATGTTGAATCACATTTTGCCATCATTGTCCTCAGGTGTGTGTTTTTAAAAAAAATTTCTAGTGCGTTTGTGGGTTATGACTGCCTCTCTCCTTTTTGGATTTATTTCGTCTTTGGTGCTATTTTCTCAAAGTCTGCTCCGATATGCTTTGTGTTTTTGAGAAGTTCATGGGCTGTCATTTTGAAATAGGAGTTTGGCCGATAAATTTGGCAGGGTGTGGGTTCTGAAACAAAACTGCATCAGTAATCTGTGTTTCATTTTTTTTTTTGTTGTTCAATTTCGTTTCCAATATTTTGATGTATGTGGCAGGATTTTTCTTCAAGGGGTTGTCAAAACTGAAATGAATGCCACTGAAGGGAAACGTTTGCTGAGCATTTATCAGTAAGAAAAATTAAACAAAAGAGAAGCTTCTGTGTTGATTACCAGCAAGAGTAAGAAGTGAATGTGAAACCCCTTGTTATCTAAGCATAATCAGTTTCCAGTCAATTCTTCCTTTTCATGTTATGAAAATAGATGTTTTGTTATTCATCAGCATTTCTTTTGAAGGGGGGGGGGGGGGGGGGGGGGGGGGGGGGGGGGGGGGGGGGGGGGGGGGGGAGATTTTATGCATTCGGTTATAATATACATGAATCTTCAACCTTCAGAGATCAATGGAAACAGGGCTATGTGAAGAAATTAAAAAACTGATGGAATGCAATATTAAAGAAAAATCTTCTGACATTCTGTAAACCTATCGAAACATTATAAAACATCACTAAACGTTATTTAGTGTGAAGGAAAAAAAAAGTTTTAACAAACGTTTTCATTTTTTATTGTCATGAGTTAGTAGCTTTGGGTGAGATATTTTGTTGTACATTTCAAGCAAACACAAAATCAGTATTTGGCTGGGGTGGAAGCGTGTTGTCGGACGGTTGTGGATGTTGTTGGTGTGCTGTAAATTGTACCACCTGTTTCTTCCTGAAAAGGATTACAATAACAAATACCTCATCCATAGGGCAGTTGGGCGAACAGCACCCTGATCGCTGCAACTGAAAGCAATTCTGGCAAAGGAAGGAAACACAACACACACACACACACACACACACACACACACACAGAGCAACTTGCAACAGAAAAAGAGAAATTGTGGCCAGCTACAGATAAGTTATTTTTTAAATTATTGAGTGTTGAGGGAGAAATTAAGTGTTGAGTTATGTGAGCGTGTGTACGTGTGTGTGGGTGGGTGTGTTTGTGTGAGCGTGTGTGTGTGTGTGAGAGAGAGAGAGAGAGAGAGAGAGAGAGAGAGAGAGAGCACTGTCCCTTCATTCAAATATTGCTGGTCAAGACTTAGTTTTAAGCTTAAAAAAAAAAAGGCAGGAAATAGAAGAATCAACAGACCTACACATTCAGCGCCAAGTTCAGCAGGCTAGCGCCGTGCATCAACAAACCCTTTTGCCAGTTTCAGGTCTGTGATAGGCCCTGTGTGTGTTCGATTCTGCCTGTCCCGGATGATGACGTCAGCCGTGACGACACGTCCGCTCTTGACATTGAATTTTTTTTTTCTCCTTTTTTTTTTTTTTTTTTTTGCGTTGTGCGCTTGTACAGAGATATGTCAGACCGACTGACTGACATCCGTGAACCATTAGTGAAGAATAAAACCCTGGACAGGCAAATACTGTTGATCACATGATTGGTCTTGGTTGTTTATCAAGTGTGACCATCAGTTAAGACCCGCGGCCAAAAAATATGCTTCATTGCCTTTTTTACATTGTGTATTGGGGAATTATGATAACACAACAAACCACTCTAGTTCGACACCTTTTTTTTTTTTTTTTTTTTTTTCGTTCGGGGCCATGAAAACCAGTTTTGTCGTCTGCAGTGCGACGCTGTGATGTTGTTGGTCTGCCCACAGCGTTCTGTATCGCCTGTTGCGATTGGCTTATTGTTTTGTCAACTCAAGTGTTGACTGGTTGGGCCACTCCGGGTGAGAAAAAAAATTGAGTGCAAGGGACTCGTACGACCACATGTGAAGCATTCAAATTAAACAAAAATAATATTGGACTTGTTTGAGTGTGTTTGGAAGTATTGTTGGACTGGTTGAATGTGTTTTAGTATGTGTGTGTGTTCTGTCTTTTTCCTTGTCCAGCACAACTCTCTGTCTGCCTCTCTCTCTGTCTGCCTCTCTCTCTCTTCTCTCTCTCTCTCTCTGTGCGCGCATGCTTCCTTGAGTGCCTTTGAATGAGGAATTTCAATCGTTTCTTGCATACCTGTACATTATGGAACTCAACCTTTTTGAACATTTAGACGAAAACCACTGTCTGTTTACAATCACTTTTGAACCTGGAAACTACTACACATACTTATGCAAATGCAATTTCCCAGGGGCATGCAAACTGTGTGTTTGCATATGTAATATTTCATTCGAATTGTAAAATGAAGCGAGCCTTATCTGGAGAAGACAGTGATGAATCTGAAGCGTTTCGAGGATGACGGAGGTGGTGGTGATCGCATGGAGATGAAGCGTATGTGGAAAGCGGTCAGTTTTTAGCTGCGACGTTCCTCTTGACGACACAACAAGCCTGGATGGGACGTCAAGTTGTTTCCATAGTGACAAGCGGGCATGCCATCACCATCATCATCAGACGCTTCAATTAATTGGAAACGATTATCCCAAACCCCAGGCAAGCCTCTTGTCTGCCATCTTGTCAGGCGCCAGCTCCTTCCATGAAGACTTCAGTGCAGGGGAACATGAGCCAAGTGCAATGTACTGAGTTTCCTGACAGTTTATCTTTCTTAGTGACGAACGTCAGCTTTAACTTTGGCCCAGGTCTTCCTTGTCTACACACACACACACACGCGTATGTTTCTTTCACGATGATTTTGATACGACGTGTATTACAGGTATCACCACCCCTTCAGTATGGGGCTATGGCCTTAATCTGAAAAAAAAAAAAAAATTCGCATTCGTAGACAAACGTATAGAGTAAACCATGGTAAATGTGTTGTTATGCGACCACCCGGTTGCTTTTATAAGTTATACCTAGAA
>CM065719.1:37778677-37786177 GCA_033310375.1 Conus canariensis
ACAGGCCGTTACAGCCGTTAGAAACGGCTATAACTGGGTAAACTAAAACATCGGGAATCATCCGTGACCCATAATGAACATACCTGCTAATTTTCAGAAAGATCGGCCAAGTACTTTCTGAGATATTCCATAAAGAAGAAAAACCGTTACAGGCCGTTACAGCCGTAAGTAACGGCTATAACGGTAAACTAAAACATCGGGCATTATTCGTGACCCATAATGAACACACCTACAAATTTTCAGAAAGATCGGCCAAGAACTCTCTAAGATATTCCATGAAGAAGAAAAACCGTTACTGGCCGCTACAGCCGTTAGTAACAGCTATAACGGGGTAAACTTAAACATCGGGCATTATCCGTGGCCCATAATGAATATACCTGCTGATTTTCACAAAGATCGGCCAAGTACTTTCTGAAATATTCCATAAAGAAGAAAAACCGTTACAGGCCGTTACAGCCGTAAGTAACGGCTATAACAGTAAACTAAAACATCGGGCATCATCCGTGACCCATAATGAACATACCTACAAATTTTCAGAAAGATCGGCCCAGTAGTTTTGTCTGGAGCGAGTGGAACACATTTTGACCACGGACGGACGGACAGACACACAGACAGCATTTCTTCGTTCCCATTCTAAAGTACTTCCTGTTCTATAAGAACTGGGAGTACAAAAAAACAGAAGCGAGTAAAAAGGAAATCTAACAACACTGAAAACATCTAAATATAAAAGAAGGAAACACACACACACACACACACACACACACACACACACACACACACACACACACACACGCACGTACGCTCGCAAACACACACACACACACACACACACACACACACACACACACACACACACACACGAAAATAGTCTCAAAAACAAAGAATGACAGAAGAGAGGACACGTGTTCCACTCACGGACTTACCAGAAGCTGAGGTGTAGTTTCCGCAGAAGCTTCGCCATCTGGTCACGGGAGGGTATTGTCACTCCCCCCCCCCCCCTCCCCCTCCCCCCATGGCGACACAGTGGCACCTTGTGCAGTGCATCAAGCTCCGGGCAATTTAACTACACAGTCTGCGTCACCTTTATACATGGTAACGTTCATTGACACAAATAGAGGTCGAGTTTAAGCGCGATTTTCTTCGCTGGTTTGGGAGAGAAACACACGCACGCACGCATGCACGCACGCACGCACGCACACACACACATACACACACACACACACACACACACACACACATACGCACACACATACACACACACATACATACGCACACATACACTCGCACGCAGCGCACACACAGACACACACATACGCGCACACACACATAAAGAGAGAGAGAGAGAGAGAGAGAGAGAGAGAGAGAGAGAGGGGGGGGGGGTGGAGAAGGGAGAGAGAACACAGAGCAACAACGATAGCAAACAAAAACAAAACAAAACAAAAAAAACAAACAAAACAAAAAAAAAAAAAAAAAAAAAAAAAAAACCACCATACCAACACCACCCTAAATTTTATACGTTTCAAGAGAACAGTGAACTCCCATAATGCCTCAGACCGGAATCGTCTGCATCACTGTTCAGTTTTGGTCATAAAACCCGCCTTTTTCCCAGCCTTAGGTCTCCTCACACATACGCTTATCAACGCAGTCAAGTCATGTTGTTTAAAGTTCAGCCGACCGATGTGGCCGATCAGTGTTGAGAGCAAGTTGCTTCCAGAATCATGAACAGATTAAATAAAACCCAGGGTAAAAAAATAAAAATAAATAAAAAGAATTCCCGACACTAAAAAAACAGTCTATCGCGATTTTACAGATCAACTTCAAAACGGTCCGCCTAAGCGGCACAGTAAGTTCAGGTATATACAGATATGCTGTGGAGACATTACACAATGTACTTTCTTTGTCATCTATGGAAATAGCGAAAGAGCAGAGGTAATCATAGTGCCTCCGGTATTTTAAAAGAAACATGGGAAAAAGTGACGATAGAAACAGACAACAGAACAGGCAGTTTTGACAGTATTAAACAGAATGGCAGCCTACCACTCCTAGTGTGTCTTGTGCCACTGCATACGGTGAAGACCAACACGTGCGCAACACAATGAATGACATAGGATGGCATCTTTCATTTTTAATTGTTCTTCGTATGTTCCGCTTCGTTATCACTTTAAGCTATAATGGCTCGACTACCACAAGACCATCACGTACACTACAGAATGAGAATGATTATGCAGAGGATATATCTAGTAGAGATTTCCTACATGAAAACTGTTCATTACAGACAGAAGCCCGGCAGTCCCATAGGCGAAGGCAGGATGGAGTAAAGTCATGTACAAAAATACTGGAATAAACCTTGAACCTCCTAAAATGTAAGCCATTTTGAACTTTGTTTATCCACATAAATATAATGATCTGTGATAAAACTGGCACCCAGCCTTAACCCATTTCAAAGAATCATTAAAACAATGAGACGTCAGTTCCGACCCCCCCCCCCCCCCCCCTCAACAACAACAACAGCAACAAACAAACAAAAAACCCACAAAAGAATTAAAAAAAAACAAAAAACCCACCCCTAAAAAGAAAACAAAACAAAAACAAAAAAAAGCCCCGAAAACACACACAAAACCGCACACAGTGCATAGTTCATGAATGAATTGAACGTACATTTAACAATCAAACTATATACTGTGTTACAACCAGAATATGTAAATCAGTCATTTTATAAAACGACTGAACAGCGTCAGTCCACGACTATCCCTCCCTCTCCCCTCCCTCCCCCCGCCTTCCCTCTACTTCCTTACTCCCCCCCCCCTCCCCACTCCACACACGTCCCCTTCCCTGCGAGTCATTTCATGGGATGACTGAAGTTTGACGATGCATGCTTCACGATCTGACGAAAATGCATGTTAACTCCTCAATTAGATGGGGATATCTTCTCGTTTGTTCTGTGTGCTCTCCCTTGTCATTTCTGCTAGGCGATTGGGTATCGTAAGCAGCATTCGTTTGGAGTTATGGGCGACTATTCATTTCATCGAGGGAGCGAGAGTTACCCCACTTGTTCTTGAATCACTGTTTACTGTTCCCTGCCTCATTTCAAATTTCCTTCCTCAATTAGAGTTTAAGTGTAGGCCCAGGTTGTCTTGTTTGTTTGTTAACTTGTAGTCTCTAACACGGTTTTCTCTGCTGCTCTGTACATGAACAGTAATAAATGTTTTCATTGTTACGTATTGACAGGACCTGTCAGAAAACGTCATTCACTTAGGTTGTTTTGATAGTTTTTCTTTTTTAAAAATGCATTGTTTGAGCCCAGCCCGGCACAAGGGCTTTTTCAGGGCCGTTTAATTCATACGGAAAAAGGTCACATCCTGAAAAAGGTCACATCCTGAAAAAGGTCACACCTGAAAAAGGTCTTACTGAAAGGGTCACATCCTGTAGATGGTTACATCCTGAAAAAGGTCACATCCTGAAAAAGGTCACATCCTGAAAAAGGTCTCATCCTGAAAAAGGTCATCCTGAAGGTTCATCTGAAAAAGGGTCACATCATGTAGATGGTTACATCATGAAAAAGGTCATCCCCTGAAAAAGGTCACATCCTGAAGTATGGTCACATCCCGAAAAAGGTCACATCCCGAAGAAGGTCACATCCTGAAAATGGTCACATCCCGAAAAAGGTCACATCCTGAAAATGGTCACATCCTGAAAAAAGTCGCACCCTGAAAAAGGTCACATCCTGGAAATGATTAAACCCTGAAAAATGTCACATCCTGAAAAAAGGGCCGCACCCTGAAAAAGGTCACTCCTGAAAAAGGTCACTCCTGAAAAAGGTCACCTCCTGGAAAAGAACCTCACAACTGCAATAAAACTCGCACGGCAAGTTTAAAAACTACTGCCATCCTTAAGGCTAGGTCATACTGAGACAGCATCCATCTCACTCAGGGCGTGAGTTGCTGATCCGTCTTCCGAGCCTACATGCAGTTGTGCTCTTTACGGCTGTCCGATGCCCAAGCCACATACAGTCTTGTCCTGTCGCTGGCCCAGCAGTCCACCCACATGATCAATGTCCGATAACTATGTTTCCTTCCTCCCTCCTCTTCCACCCCCTCCTCCTCCCCCCACCACACAGGAGACACTCTGTTGCATCACTTCGGTGGCATTCAGCAGTAGCGGCACTTCTGGTCTAATTGTCTGTCGGATACTTCCGTCTACAAAAATCCTCTGCTGGCAACAAGAATCGCTAACACTCCTCAGTCTAACTTTCCAAAGTTCTACTACAGGCTCTACCCTCATGGTGACCTCAGCTTTGACCACCCTTTCCACATCCACGGAAGAAATTCAAGTCATGATGTTTATAGCCGGGCCGACGACAGGGGTCACAAACAAGGGGAACGAAGAAAAAAATCCTGTTTAAAGGTGAGCGATATCATTGACGGGTGTGAGTGTGGCATAGCAGCGGACGCCACTGGAGAGGTGGCAGACCTCCTTTGGGAAGGACACTGATGTGAGAGGTCAGTGTCAGGTGGCGCAGCGATCCCTCCAGCCATATGGGTGACGCCGGGTCTAGCCTGTGTCACCGGGGGACGGCTCCTGGAGATGTGGGGCGATCGGCGATGGAGCGCTGCCTGACTTCGATTACCGTGGCCTGGGATACGTGTTCTGAGCCAGGCAGGCATGGGGGCACTCCTTATGGGTTGGGCTGAAAAATTGCCCTCTCGGCCGTAGTCTGCGTGGCCCGCCAAATTTTAGGGACTCATGCATTGCTCCAGCGACTTTCGTCCTGCTCCCTCTTTGAGGCGGCCTCACGCGGCACAGGACTATCACCATCCGAGCACGAAGAAGGCTGCCTGGTGGCTCTGAAGACAGCATTTTAGTTAGGGGAAAGAAGCGAAATACACCGACGCCCATCGTCGGCTGACCAGCAGCCGAATTTGAACTAAAGTTCAAAAAGAACCAGAGCTCGGAGAGGGACATACGACGAACTCGCCCATTACCGCCAGCGACAACAGTTGCCACAGAATATGCAGACCTATGTCTGCGAGTGTACCTTAAGGGCCTCAGGCCAATAGGACATTAATCTCACCTTACTAACTAACTAACATTGACGGGTGCTGTCTACTCTGAACGATGAAGAGGAGCTCATCCACTCCCATGCATGTAACAACTACAACAATAATAAAAACAGCCATTCCCCTAGGAAACAAAACAAAACAAAACAAAAAGCAAAACAAAACAAAAAATCCCCACTAAAACCAAACAACAACACAAACAAAAACTATTGTATTATGTAACACAAAACCAGGCTCTAATCGAGGAGTGAACTTTCATTCGGAGTCAGAGCGGGCAATACAGAAACTTGTCCTAATAATCTCTCTCTCTCTCTCTCTCTCTCTCTCTCTCTCTCTCTCTCTCACACACACACACACACACACACACACACACACACACACACACACACACACACACACACACACAATGACTGACTTACATATTCTGGTCGAAACAGTATACTACACCGACATTCTTTAGTTTATTTCATCTTCGTAAGGAATATAAATTCTGTTGTCATATAACACGAAACCAGGCCTCTGCTTCAGGTCACTTAGAGCCTCCTCCCTGTTGGCCACGTTCAGCTCGCACAGGTACTGCCCCTTCTCATCAGGCTCCATCTGCCAGTTGAAGGAGCGGCACCCCGCCTCCAGACACTTCGCCACGCAGTCCATGCGAGAAGGAACGGTGTGGGAGGCCATCACGTGACCGGAAATGGCGTAGTGTGTCAGCTGATTGGAGGTGAAGAGGCTCTCGCTCACGCGGAGGGTCATGTGGGCCCACCTCTGCAGCTGGTCGATCTTGTGGGTGTCGTTGATCTCCGCCTTGATCAAGTCTACCATCTCGTCCTTGCTCAAATCTGGAAAAAAAAACACCCCACAAATCCAAGAAACACACTCTGAAAGAAAATCACATCATCATTTCCTCGTTTGCTTCGGCATGAACACTCTTTACGACCCTTTTTCATAGGGAAGAGATGGGCAAATTTTAACATTTCTACGATTTTCAAAAAGCTGATGACCGAATGTCTGTCAATGCCCATTCGTCTTGAGAACATCAAATATTCTGTGCTGAAAAGGGAACCAGAGTGTGAGTGTGTGTTTGACTAGGGAGTGGTAGAGGACTTTCCTGAATCAGATCAGATCAGCCAAGACCCGCACGTGTATGTACATGTGTAGTCTTGAACAAAGCCGAGCATTTTTCTCCTGCTGAGTAAACTTAAAGAGCGATCATCATACATAATTTGGAGCAAGAGCGTGACAGCTGAAACTCGACCGTCGTTTCTGGATAGGTAATGTATTTGTACTGTTGATGTCGATTCCTATGCTTCTGTAGGGAAAATCTTAGGAATCTAGGGTTGTTTTCTTTCTCTCTGTCTCTGCCACGGTCTCTGTTTGTCTGTCTGTCTGTCTGTCTCTGTCCCTTTCTCTGAATATTAATTTAGAAAAAAAGGACAACGCTCCAAAATAGTCAGAAGGTTGATGTGTGACACTGACAGTGTAGACACAGTGTTGTGCGTATTTTGTAATATGTGTACGACACTGACAGTGCAGGCACAGTGTTGTGCGTATTTTGTAATATGTGTATGACACTGACAGTGTAGACACAATGTTGTGCGTATTTTGTAATATGTGTATGACACTGACAGTGCAGACACAATGTTGTGCGTATTTTGTAATATGTGTGTGACACTGACAGTGTAGACACAGTGTTGTGCGTATTCTGTAATATGTGTGTGACACTGACAGTGCAGACACAGTGTTGTGCGTATTTTGTAATATGTGTATGACACTGACAGTGCAGACACAGTGTTGTGCGTATTTTGTAATATGTGTATGACACTGACAGTGTAGACACAATGTTGTGCGTATTTTGTAATATGTGTGTGACACTGACAGTGCAGACACAATGTTGTGCGTATTTTGTAATATGTGTGTGACACTGACAGTGCAGACACAATGTTGTGCGTATTTTGTAAATTGTGTATGACACTGACAGTGCAGACACAATGTTGTGCGTATTTTGTAAATTGTGTGTGACACTGACAGTGTAGACACAGTGTCGTGCGTATTCTGTAATATGTGTATGACACTGACAGTGCAGACACAATGTTGTGCGTATTTTGTAATATGTGTGTGACACTGACAGTGTAGACACAGTGTCATGCGTATTCTGTAATATGTGTATGACACTGACAGTGTAGACACAGTGTCGTGCGTATTCTGTAATATGTGTGTGACACTGACAGTGTAGACACAATGTTGTGCGTATTCTGTAATATGTGTATGACACTGACAGTGCAGACACAATGTTGTGCGTATTTTGTAATATGTGTTGACACTGACAGTGCAGACACAGTGTTGTGCGTATTTTGTAATATGTGTGTGACACTGACAGTGCAGGCACAGTGTTGTGCGTATTTTGTAATATGTGTGTGACACTGACAGTGCAGGCACAGTGTTG
>CM065719.1:37788677-37791177 GCA_033310375.1 Conus canariensis
GAGTGAACATCACACGTTAAAGATTCTTCTATCTCTTTGTTGAAAGTATGATTTTATTGTCTTAACCCTCCCCCCAAAAAAAAAAAAACAAACAAACAAACAAACAAAAAAACGGTGTAAATGCTTAGGCGGACAAGAATCTTCCTTACTGATGAAAGTATGATTTTTATTGACTGTAAATACTTAGACAGACAAGAGTCTTTCGTGTTGGTGAAATTATGATCTTTATTGAACTGAAAAACAGTGTAAACATTTAGGCGGACAAGAATCTTTCTTGTTGGTGAAAGTATGATCGTTATTGACTGAAAAAAAAAACCAGTGTAAAGACTAAGGCAGACAAGAGTCTTTCTTGCTGGTGAAAGTATGATCTTTATTGACTGAAAAAAAAAAAAAACAGTGTAAAGACTGAGGCAGACAAGAATCTTTCTTGCTGGTGAAAGTATGATCTTTATAGACTGAAAAACAGTGTAAACAAATATTTAGGCACACAAGCATAAACTGTGCATTTAAAGATAAACTTCTGTCTTTGCGGTTAGTAAAGTGGAGCTGATTTTTGAAGATGGGAATATTTACGAAATGATGAAATGAAAGCAATAAGCGGTCAACAGGTCAAAAGCACCTTTGCATTCACCGACGCTGCACGCCTCCGTGTCCTGTCCATCTCCATCACACTGTGTGTCATCCTCATCTCCACTGACACTGTCCACACACTTCCGTGACCTTGACCTCTGACCTCCACCACAGGTGACGCTGCACTCACCCCACTGACTCCATTCTTCCCACTGATAATCTGAAAGGCAGACAGTGAGGAATGATTTTGTGGATTCGAGCATACTCTGCTTCTGCTCGTTGAAAAAAAGAATGGGGGGGGGGGGGGGGTAGGGGAAGGAAGGGAAGCAGGGGGGGGGGGGGGAGGGGGGGGGGGGGGAGAAGGAAGGAGTGTGTGTGTGTGACATTCAATAGATCTTTCAAAGAATGTGTTTTATGAAGCTGCTCTAAGGGAAAGGTCAAAGTCATGTCATGGCGCGACTGAACACGCACAAAAAGTTCGTCGGATAAAACAGGGCTCGCATCCTGGTTATTTATCATACTTTTAAAACCGATCACTTATACATCATAACGATCCCCATCAGAATTCAATATAAGAGATCACAGACCTAACTATGAAATGAATACGTGATGCTTGAGAACGAAGCAGACCTCGGGTCGTGCACAGAATTATACAAAGTATGGCATCACACAATCAGTCCTTGGTACAATCAGCACAATCATACAGAAAACCGAGGTAAAGAATAACGGTCAAGATCACACAACATGAAACGTAAAGGAGAAAAAGTAAAAGGCACTATAGAACAGCTGTCTTGGATCCAGTCTTCAAGTTCAGTGACTGGCTGTGGCCACTGAAAGAAACAGTAAGGGAAGTGAACAAAGGGTCAGGGTCCTATGGCGATGTCATAGCCAAAGTTGATGCCTCGATTTGCAGAGCTCCCTTTTCCTTCTGTCTTATGATTTCTGTTGCTGATTTATGAAGTGCCGTTATGGGGGTAGCCTCTATTGTTTAAATCTGTTTGACAAACATGTATGATATCCTGCATTTAAAAAAAAAAAAAAAAAAAAAAAAAGAGAAAATGGAGGCAGACCAATATAGAAGCAGAGATGCATAGATGGATAAATAACGAGGAGAGAGAGAGAGAGAGAGAGAGAGAGAGAGAGAGAGAGAGAGAGAGAGAGAGAGCGAGAGAGAGAGAGACAGACAGACAACAGACAGACAGACAGACACAGACAGACAGACAGAAAGAGAGAGAGAGAGAGAGAGAGAGAGAGAGACAGACAGACAGACAGACAGGCAGACAGACAGAGACAGAGAGAGAGAGAGAGAGAGAGAGAGAGAGAGAGAGGGAGATACAGAGAGAGATACAGAGATACAGATATAGAGCTTTAGGTGGCACAGAAGTAAAGTCAAACTTCACATGGAGGATACACATTTGCTAACTATGGCGGCAATTTATCTATGATGATACAAATAGTCGATAACTTCGAAAAAGGACCGACATTTTCCCACAGTTGTTCAAGCTGTTTCGACATCGGTTCAATGGGCAGATACACACAACGGCTGGTATATATCATGTGAGCTAATAACTGAATTTACAAAGTTACGAAAGATCTGACCTCCGCACGCAGCAGCGCTGCACTGCTCTGTGTCCTGTCCATCTCCATCACACTGTGTGTCATCCTCATCTCCACTGACACTGTCCACACACTTCCGTGACCTTGACCTCTGACCTTGACCACAGGTGACGCTGCACTCACCCCACTCACTCCATTCTTCCCACTGGTAATCTGAAAAGAGATAAGGAATGAATTGCAAGTTCAAGGTTGTTATGATTCTGCTCGTTTAGAATTCTCTCTCTCTCTCTCTCTCTCTCTCTCTCTCTCTCTTTTCTCTCTCTCTCTCTCTCTCTGTGCGTGCGTGCGTACACAGCGTGGACATTCACATAAA
>CM065719.1:37796177-37806177 GCA_033310375.1 Conus canariensis
TTGATACAGTGACATTGGTACAGTGTACATTGATACAGTGGTACATTGCAGTGGACATTGATACAGTGACATTGGTACAGTGTACATTGATACAGTGGACATGGTGCATGGACATGATACAGTGGACATTGTACAGTGGACATTGGGTACAGTGGACATTGAATACAGTGGACTTGACACAGTGGACATTGATACAGTGGACGTTGATACAGTGGACATTGGTACAGTGTACATTGTACAGTGGACATTGATACAGTGGACATTGATACAGTGGACATTGATACACGGACATTGACACAGTGGACATTGGACACAGTGGACATTGATACAGTGGACATTGATTCAAGATTGGACATTGATTGTATGGGCATGTAACGGGCATTGAGTGGACATGTATACACGGACATGACACTGGACATTGTACAGTGGACATTGTACAATGACAGATCGGACATTGATACAGTGGACATTGGTACAGTGTACATTGATACAGTGGACATTGGTACAGTGGACATTGTAAGTGACATGTACAGTGTACATTGATACATGGACATTGATACAGTGTACATTGGTACAGTGTACATTGATAGCATGTAGTGGACATTGGTACAGTGTACATTGTACAGGACATTGATACAGTGATACTGGATACAGTGGACATTGTACACGGACTTGATACGTGACATTGGTACAGTGTACATTGATACAACGACATTGATACAGTGGACATTGGTAAGTGACATTGATACACGATGTACAGTGACATTTATCACGGATTGATACAGTGGACATTGATACAGCGGACATTGGTAGCAGTGTATTTGATACAGTGGACATTGATACAGTGGACATGATACATAGGACATTGATACAGTGGACATTGATACAGTGGACATTGGTACATATTACAGTTGACATGACATGATTGATACAACGGACATTGATACAGTGGACATTATCAACATTGATACAGTGGACATTGTACAGTGGACATTGATACAGTGTACATTGATACAGTGGACATTGGTACAGTGACTTGATACAACGGACATGAACTGACATTGATACAGTGACATGACAGTTTACAGATACTGGACATTGATACAGTGGACATTGATACAGTGGAGAACATATGGATACAGTGGACATTGATACAGTGACATTGATACAGTGACATTGATACATACTTGTTGGACATTGATACAGTGGACATGGTACAGTTTGACGTGGACATTGATACAGTGGACATGTACATGTACATGATACAGTGGACGTTGATACAGTGGACATTGTACAGTGACATTGTACAGTGACATTGGTACGTGGACATTGATACAGTGGACATTGTACAGTGACTTGATCAGTGGACATTGATACAGTGGACATTGATACAGTGGACATTGGTACAGTGGACATTGATACAGTGGACGTTGATACAGTGGACGTTGATACAGTGGACATTAGTACAGTGGACATTGGTACAGTGGACGTTGATACAGTGGACATTGTACAGTTACATTGATGAGTGGACATTGGACAGTGACATTGATACAGTGGACATTGTACAGTGGACATTGATACAGTGGACATTGGTACATGTACATTGATACGTGGACATTGATGCAGTGGACATTGTACGTGGACATTGGTACAGTGGACATTGATACAGTGGACTTTAACAGTGCGTTATACGTTGGACATTGATACAGTGACGTGATAGTGGACATTATACAGTGGACGTTGATACAGTGGACATTGATACAAGTGACATTGATACGTGGACATTGATACAGTGGACATTGATACAGTGGACATTGGTACAGTGGACATATAAGAATTGATACAGTGGACATTGACAGTGACAGTGGAACATTGTCATGACATTGTACAGTGACATTGATACAGTGGACATTGTACAGTGGACATTATACGTACGGACATTGACATACATTGTAGGACATGATAGTGGACGCTTTATACAGTGGACATTGATACAGTGGACATTGATACAGTGGAGTTGATACAGTGGACTTGATACAGTGGAAGTTATACGTGGACATTGATACAGTGGACATTGGTACAGTGATGGACAGTGATTGATACAGCGGACTGATACAGTGGACATTGATACAGTGGACATTGATACAGTGGAATTGATACAGTGGACATGGACAGTGAATTGATACAGTGGACATTGATACAGTGGACATGGTCTGACATTGATACGTGGACGCTGATACAGTGGACATTGATCAGTGGCATTGATACAGTGGACATTATACGTGTACATTGATACAGTGGACATTGGTATGACATGATACAGTGGACGATGATACGTGGACATTGATACATGACATGATAGTACGATTATACTGTCTGGACATTGATACAGTGAACAGTTATAGTTGGCATTGATACAGTGGACATAGGACGTTCGTGATTATAATTGCATGGTACTGATAGTGGACATTGATACAGTGAACAGTTATACGTTGGACATTGATACAGTGACATACTACACGTGGACATGTATGACGTATACGTTGCGACATTACATGACTTACAGTGGACGATCAGTGCTAGGACGTTGATACAGTGGACGTTGATACAGTGGACATTGATACAGTGGACATTGAACAGTTGACATTGATCAGTGGCCATTGACGTTACATGTGGACATTGATACAGTGAACGTTGATACAGTGGACCTTGATACAGTGGACGTTGTTGATACAGAATCTCAGAAAGCACTTGGCCGATCTTTCTGAAAATTTGTAGTCATTATGGGTCACGGATGATGCCCGATGTTTTATTTTACCAGAATAGCCGTTACTAATGGCTATACAGGCCCATAACAGTTTTCTTCTTTATGGAATATCTCAGAAAGTACTTGGCCGATCTTCTGAAAAATTGTAGATATGTTCATTATGGGTCACGGATGATGCCCGATGTTTTATTTTACCAGTATAGCCGTTACTAGCGGCTATAAAGGCCCCAGACGGGTTTTCTTCTTTACGGAATATCTCACGCGTATTCAAGATAAACTGGGAGTACGTTTATATGCTTTGCATCTTGTTATATAGAGTTTTGGGACTTACATGGTGTGAAACATAAACATTATACAGCAGACACCATACTTTCTTTCTTCTTTCTCTCTGCGTTACGCAGGCTGATACTCCTGCAGACACTCCCTGGATAGACAGGCAGTGGAGTTTTGTGTGTATGACGTTTTTTTATCCCGCCATTAAGGCAGCCATACTCCATCTTCGGGGAAAGACACCATACAATCCTTGCTCAGAGATATTCCACCAATTGTGATTTGTGGTTTCCTGAAACGGATAGCCATTCCTCATCTGATCTAAGAGTTCATGGAGAAAAGATCTTAAAGCAAATTTTCCGCATTCAAACTATCTGGCTCAATTTTCTTTTTTATTTTAATATTGAGAAGAACTTGGTGAGGAACTGATGCTGACGGATGTGAAAGCCCTGCTTTGCCCTCTCCACCTTCTGCCCAGTGGGCTGAGCTAGAAAACAAAATGAAATGACTGAATGACACTCACGGTAGGAAAACCCCGTTTGGGCAGGTCGGCAGGTATTGACCAGACCTTCCAGCCATGCTCTGTATGACATTGGCGTATCACGTTTCGACGGCTTTAACGTTACAGCATTTGCAACTTTCTCAACCATTTTCTCATCTCTCTCTTTTTTCTTTTCTTTTTTTTTTTTGTTTTTTGGCTCCTCTGCATTCACTGTTGTACCAAGGACTTTAGGCCTGTGTAAATTTTACGCTCCATATACCATCCGCCGCTGTCATCAGCATGATTTTAGCTCGTGGTGGTATCGTTCAAGGACACAGGCAAAAGTCATGTTGCACTGTGAAGGCTCGCCGGAAAGAGGGATTTTGTAGAACTGTTTGAAAATAAACTGACTAGTCTAAATTCTATACAATTTTTTTTCCAGTAAATGTTGTTACATTCTAATTTGTAACCACGTTACTTTGTAAATTGATAGTTAACTCCACGGGCGTTATGTTGGGAGCTAAACGTTCCTCCCACCCCCCCCCCCCCCCGCCCCTTTCCGTTCCATATTGTTACTTTTCAGGACCTTGAGCAAAAAAATAGTCAATTAACTGCTGACTAGTTGCACGTCTATGTAAAACTCCTTCTTGTCCCAACCAAGCCTTTAGCATTTTCAAATCACGCAACTACAAAAACGTCGAGAAATCGACCATAATCATTCCACTTTCTTGTCTTGTGACTTTCTTGTTTCACCAGTCGGACTGTACCGGATCACATACGCTCCCTTACGTCTCATGTGAGGCAACCTTTAGTGATCCTGCCTGCAATCCACAATAAAAGAAAGTCACATGAATAATCCATATGAATCTAACTCAAAACTACCAGTTAACAAACAGATACCGGAATGGAGAGCAATATGTGACTGTTTTGCGTAAGGAAATGTCTGGGGGACACACGTAGCCCCACACAATATCATATCATGGTACTGTTCAGTATGCTTTCTGAAAGTGAAGAGGTACGATGTTATCCTGTGATGTGCCTGGTGCCTCAGTGATTGATCGCAATGAACGTTTAACCAGTATCATCATATCCCCATTGTTTTGAGGCTGATGTGAGAGTGTTACTGCAAGGACAACAAGTTGGGAAACAATCTATCGGTTTACTAAGTTCGAGAAAGGTTTAAGAAAAACAAATAATATCAAAGTGCATAAACTTGTGTCAGACATCTTAGAAAGCAGGCCTTCACCATTCTAGTTCAGGACACGCACACATTTATGATTGGATCTGTAGACAGGCGTCATGGGAACTCAGTTTACTGTTTGTTACAAATTTTTTTGCCCTACCAAGAAAAGCTGATTTATTTTATTTGTTGTTGAACCCCCCCCCCCCCCCGCGCCCTTCCACCCCTCACATATACATTCTGCACCCACTTCAAGCTTTTATAATGGTACCAGAGAGAGAGAGAGAGAGAGAGAAGAGAGAGAGAGAGAGAGAGAGAGGAGAGAGAGAGAGAGAGTGAGAGAGAATTCCAAGTGTCACTGAACTGAAGTCAAAATCAGACTATGGGAATGTATTTGTAAAGTATAGCAGCCATTCTTCGTAATGAACATTGGTTGACCACTCTCAAAAGGACAGAAACTTCCCCATCACTGTTAAAACCACCTGGACATTGATCGAACGGATAGAAAACAGACAGACAGACACACAACACACACACAGACAGACAGACACACGCACCACGCACATCACACGCACACACACACACACAACCACCACACCGCAGCGCGCGCGCACACGCACACCACACGCACACACACACACACACAGAGGTAAATACACATCATGTAGGTTACTCCTTTTCTCTAAGTTACAGGACTCTGCAAAATATCTGACCTCCACATTCATCGGCACTGCAGTCCTCTGTGTCCTGTCCATCTCCATCACACTGTGTGTCATCCTCATCTCCACTGACACTGTCCACACACTTCCGTGACCTTGACCTCTGACCTTCACCGCAGGTGACGCTGCACTCACCCCACTGACTCCATTCTTCCCACTGATAATCTGAAAGGCGGACAGTAAGGAAAGATTGTCAGCTTTAACGATATTTTCTTTCAGTTTACTGAAAAAAGTTTGTGGAGTCAACTGGGCTCGTAATGTTTTTTCTTGTCTGGCATCTATTCCTACTTCTTGTCAACATCAGGATATCGGCAGGCTATATTTACAGCATTTATTATTAGAAAATTCAGTCTCAGAAATCAAAAGAAAAGAGTAAAGACACAATAGAAAATTTGGATTAGCGTACCAGGTCTTGGTTCTTACTTACAAATATGCCAGTTTGCTGTAATAATCAATCTTGGTGTGAGCATGATTCATACTCAAAGCAAATGATAACAAGTCAAAGGGCAAAATCATGTTAGATGACATCTAACAAAGTCAAAGGGCAAAATCATGTTAGATGACATCTAACACAAAAGTTTAAGTCATACCGAATCACAAGTCCCAGATCCAGTTGTCATCAATTTCAGCGACTGGTTGCGGTCAGCACACGAACGTTAAAGGAAGGGAAAATCAAAAGGTGAAAGGTCAAGGTCTTATTGCAATGTTTCATTGGAAGTTCATGCCTAGATTTGCATGGTCCCCTTTCCCCTTCCATTATGTCTTTTTTTAAGCACTCAGTAAGTATCATACGTGATTTTTTTTTTAAACTACAAGACCAACGAATGTATATGATACCATTTGTATTCAGAAAAAACAACAACAACCGATGAATACATAATTATTAACACTCAGAGAGAGGGAGAGAGAGAGAGAGAGAGAGAGAGAGAAGAGAGAGAGAGAGAGAGAGAGAGAGAGAGAGAGAGAGAGAGAGAGTTTAGTGACGCTGGAGGCAAGTCAAATTCAGACAGGGAAGACTAGTTTGTGAACTAAGGCAGCAATAAGTCTGTGACGAACGTCAAACTGGTCCATCATTACGAAAAGGACAGGTATTTCTTTGCCACCATGACAGCCGCCATGACATTCATCCAGAGGACTGAGATCCATGCACAGACAAAGACAGGTGGAGAGACAACTCGTGAGACAACGTTTCTCCGATGTACAAAATTACTAAAAACCCTACCTTTGCATTCAGCGGCACTGCAGTCCTCTGTGTCCTGTCCATCTCCATCACACTGTGTGTCATCCTCATCTCCACTGACACTGTCCACACACTTCCGTGACCTTGACCTCTGACCCTCACCACAGGTGACGCTGCACTCACCCCACTGACTCCATTCTTCCCACTGATAACCTAAAAGGCAGACAGTACGGAACGGTTGTCAGGTTTAATGATGTTCTCTTTCAGTTCATTGAAAAAACAACAACAACAAAACATGGGGCCAACTGGGCTTGCATTTGATTTCTTTTCAAGTAAGGATGTCAGCAGGTTATGTTTACGCATTAACTCTTTGGAACTTCATGCTCAGAAATCAAAGGAAAGAGTATGACATAACAGAAACTTTTGGTGAGCATAATAGATCTTGGTTCTTATTTATGATTATTCAACTGTGTTTGTAAACCAATAACTGTTTCAGATAACAAAACAACATCGTCTGCTAGAAGAAGTATAAACAGTTCTAAAAGGTCCTCCGTAAATTGGGCTCCATGTCTACCATTATTTATAACTACAGATTTTTAATTCGTTAATAAACAAAGAAAAAAGAATAGGACTGCATACGTCACCTTGTTTAACACCACTAGTACACATAATATAATCTGTCAATTTCCCTCCACTTCTTACTCTAGATTTTACACAGTTATACATACTTACTATACATTTAAATAATTTACCATGAATACCATTTTTTAACAAAATAGGCCATAAGATGCTTCTGTTAATAGAATCGAAAGCTTTTTCAAAATCAATGAAAGCAACATATAGTTTACGATTGAAAGAGAATTGCTTTTGAATAAACGCCATCAGGTAAACATATGATCAACAGTAGAATAATTACGTTTAAATCCAGCTTGGTATTCTCCCGTAAGATTATTTATGATTATGTCAGCTAGCTGGGCGTTAATATTCAATCTTGGTGTGAGAATGATTCATACCGAAAGAAAGGGATTTAAGGTAAAAGGCAAGGTCATATTACATCACATCTAACAGAAAAGTTAAAGTCATGCTGGAGCACACATCCTGCGCCCAATCTTCATCATTTCATCAGCGACTGGTTGTGGTCAGTAAGAAACGTTAAAGGAAGTGAAAATCAAAAGGTCAAAGGCCAAGGTCTGATTGCACTGTTCCATGGAAAGTCCATGCCAAGGTTTGCAGTGTCCCCTTTCCTCTGCCATTCTATCTCATATTAGGATTCTCTATGTACCACTCGTGGTTCTGTTCAAAACTTCAAGACAAGGAATACAAACGATACATATGTATCGAAATAAAAGCAACGATCAATACACATATAAACACTCATAAGGAGAGAGAGAAGAGAGACAGAGACAAGAAGAACAGAGACGAGAGAAGAGACGAGAGAGAGAGAGAGAGAGAGAGAGAGAGAGAAGAGAGAGAGAGAGAGAAGAGAGAGAGAAAGAGAGAGAGAGATGACGAATAAGTAAGTAATGGAGAAAGATTATGTATTTCAGAGATTGCGGAATAGTCAAAGTCACATGGAGAAAAACTCATATTTAAAGTTACGATGAATGTCTTTGTGAGATACGTCACAAACTATCCATACATGAATCAAGGAGATAAACTCTTCTGCTACCTTTATGCTTAACTATCATCAAGATACACCTCACACATATACCAGGCACTGCACCTCGTGATGTCATCTCCATCACACTGTTTCAACTCATCATCCACTCCACTTCCCACACACTTCCCTGTGCCCTTTGACCTCTACCTCCACCACAGTGTGTGCACCTCACTCCACTGACCCTGTCCCCACTGGATTGACTCTGAAAAGGCAGACGCATAAAGATCTGATTCGGGACGAATTCTCTTCACGTTCTGAAAGGCAGACAAATAAGGTTGATTTTGGTTACGTATTCTTTCAGTTATGGGAAAAAGGTTGTATATAGTGTGTGTGTGTGTGTGTGTGTGTGTGTGTGTGTGTGTGTGTGTGTGTGTGTGTGTGTGTGTGTGTGTGTGTGTGTGGTGTGTGTTGTGTGTGTGTGTGGTGTGTGTGTGTGTGTGTGTGTGTGTGTGTGTGTGTGTGTGTGTGTTGTGTGTGTGTGTTGTGTAGTGGTGTGTGTGTAGTGTATGTGAGGAGGAGGGAGGTGTGTGAGAGAGAGAGAGAGAGAAGACGAGAGACAGAGAGACAGAGAGACACAGAACATCACAGAAAGAGACAGAGTTTTCAGTGACGCTGTAGTCAAGTCAAATTCACATGGAGAAATCTAATTTGTAAGCGGCAATTTCTCAATGATATACGTCAAACTGGCCCATCATTTTGAAGAGGATAGATATTTCTGCACCACTGTTAAAGGCGCCTTTGTATTGGTCCAATGGACTGAGATACATGTACAGACAGATACAGGTAGAGACACACCTCATGAGAGAACTCTTCTCCGATGTACAAAACTACTTAAGATCTACCTTTGCATTCATCGGCACTGCAGTCCTCTGTGTCCTGTCCATCTCCATCACACTGTGTGTCATCCTCATCTCCACTGACACTGTCCACACACTTCCGTGACCTTGACCTCTGACCTCCACCACAGGTGACGCTGCACTCACCCCACTGACTCCATTCTTCCCACTGATAATCTGAAAGGCAGACAGTGAGGAATGATTTGCTGGTTCAAGTGCTGTTATGTTTCAGTCCATTGAAAATAACAAAAGTGTGTATGAAAGTGAGTGAGTATAGCGAGTCAGTGCGCGTGCGCTGCATATGTGTGTGTGTGTGTGTGGTTGTGTGTGTGTGGTGTGAGAGAGAGAGAGAGAGAGAGAGAGAGGAGAAGAGAGAGAGAGAGAGAGAGAGAGAGAGAGAGAGAGAGAGTGTGTGTGTGTGTGTGTGTGTGTGTGTAAAACTCATGTGTACATATCTTTATCATTGATATTATTTCAACAATCATCAATGGTAAAAAAATACTTTGGACATTGACCCTTTTTTTAGTAGGAACTTCAAATCGTGCTCTTTATGACTTGCTATAAGAAAAGGTGAAGGTCACATCACGGCATAATAACAGAAGAAGTTTATATCTCAAACTGGGCTGGCATTTTTATTCCTGTTCAAAATCGGAATATCTCCTGGTTATGTTTACAGCATTAACTCTGTGGAAATTCACTATCAGACATCAACAAAGACCATGACGTAACAGAAGATATTGGGAATAAATACAACAGGCCTTGGTTCTTTCGTATACATTCGCAAATTTGGTATAATGGTCAATCTTGGTGACAGCATGCTTCATGCTAAAAAGGTTATACGTTAAAGGGCAAGATCATATTGCATGACATACAGGAAAATTAAAGTCAAATTGCAGCTCGTATCTCG
>CM065719.1:37813677-37833677 GCA_033310375.1 Conus canariensis
GTAAGAGTTGCCTCGAGATTAGTCACACAGACTGAGATACACACACATGTTGAAGAGAAACCAAGTGAGCTGACGGTTTCTTTGAACTACAAAAACTCCAACACCTCTTACCTTTACATTGAGTAGCACTGCAGTCCTCTGTGTCCTGTCCATCTCCATCACACTGTGTGTCATCCTCATCTCCACTGACACTGTCCACACACTTCCGTGACCTTGACCTCTGACCTTCACCACAGGTGACGCTGCACTCGCCCCACTGACTCCATTCTTCCCACTGATAATCTGAAAGGCAGACAGTGATTTAAAGGTTCAAGGATGTAATGTTCCTGTTTCATGAAAATAATACGTGATACGTGTATGCGTGCACGTGTGCTTATGGCGCGTACAGCCGTGTGCACATGTTACATTTTAATGTTAACATTTTCTCAGCAACAATTTGTGGTAAAAAAAAAAAAATACAAGCATGGCCAGGTAGCAGATTGTCTAGATCTTTCCAGTCAGGTTCCAGGCTATGACTCTTCAGCATGGGAAAGGACACATCACATTAAGGAATAACAACGAGAAAAGTCTGTAGGTTCCAGAACAGCTCGCATCATGCTGGCATTCTTCGCCTACATTGGTTGTTTACTGACTGGTGATGTCAACAACATCAACCCAGTGGGATTTCAAAATCGGAGATTACAGATGAGAGGTTTGCAAAACGGAAAGTGCACGTGAGCAATATTGAGCTCTGGTCTAATATGTGATTATTCACGCTTGGTGCAATAATCCCTTTCAGTGACAGCTAAAATTGTACTGAGAGCCAAGTTCAGAAGTTAAAGGTTATTAGCATGACATGACACGACACGAAACGACACATGACATGACATGACATAATATGACAGAACATGACATGATATGACATGATATGACATAACAGTTTAAAAGCATACTTGAACATAGATCTAATTTTGTATCCAATATTCATGAAGTAAACGGTTATTACCAGTACATGAATCTCAAAGGCAGTCGATATTAAAGGTAAGACTGTCACAATGTACGACATTGTAATACATGTCGATATTTTGGTTTTCTCTGACCTTTCACTTCTGTCTTATAAATTTCTGTGTTGGACTTCGTTCATGTCAGACGGCGGTCTTCCAAGAACCGCCTGTCTTATTTAAAACCATTGGACAAAACGTATTCAAACTATCAGACAAACACATCTTTTACCGTTGTATAAAACACTGGACAGCAGCTGTCCAATCCATACAACTGACATGCTGAGACAGCTTTAGTTATGGATTTCTGGTTATCTTCAAGTATTTTTGTTGTTGTTGTTGTACACTTGGAGTGAGAAATCGCATCACATAGCTCGCGCCGACAGCACAACCGATCGTTCTCCGCTTAAGAATGTCAATACTCTAGCTCCCATGCTAATTACTGATTTGAATATGAAAACACTGTTGGTGTTAGTTTCTTTTTTGTTTGGGGGGAGGGGGCGGGGTGGGTGGGCGGGGGGGGGGGGGGGAGGGAATTAGCTTTTAGTGTGCTGACAGCCCTAAGAAAAGGCCCCGCTTTCTGGGCTGTGATGATAAATCTGAACTTAAACAAAACAAGCAGAGAGAGAGAGAGAGAGAGAGAGAGAGAGAGAGAGAGAGAGAGAGAGAGAGAGAGAGAGAGAGAGAAAAATTCTTTATTTATGAGGATAATAGATAAGCACTGACGCGCTTTTTTACATCCAGTCCTCGCCCTGAGTAGGGACTACAACATGCAGTGAAATGAAATAATGTAAGAAAGCAAAACAAATAAACAAACAAACAAACAAGGCGGTTATGCAATCATAGTGGAACATCAAATGAAAATAAAAGGGAAATGGAGAAAAAAAAAAACAAACAACAAAAAATATGAATGAAAAGAATAATAATGAAGGGGAAGAAGAGAGTGGGGTGGGGGTGGGGGGTGGGTGGCTGGGGGGGATGTAATGTAGTGTGGTCTGCTGTTGAAAAGGGTAGACAGAATTTGAACAACCGCCAAGTACTATGACGTCCAACAATCAGCATGTATAAAAACAGACACTAAAATGAATATGACAAAGTACGTACAGAATTTGGAACACACACGCACACCGCACGCACGCACGCACCCCCCCCCCACCACCACACACACACACACACACACACAGGCAGGCAGACAGTAAGAGAGAGAGAGAGAGAGGAGAGAGAGAGAGAGAGAGAGAGAGAGAGAGAGAGAGAGAGAGAGAGAGAGAGAGAGAGAGAAGAGAGAGAGAGAGAACGATACAACCAAAGGATGCGAGTGGGACGCAGAGAACTACTGTCCTCAACTGCCGAACAAACCAGCTGGAAGCTATCCTGCGCTACACCTTGGAAGCCTGCGCTGTGTTCACATAGGGAGCAGGCACGCACAAAGGCATTCCATTAAGATGTCAAGGGACATAACTGCTCCCTGCCAGACGCCATTGTATAATGACTACTGGATGTAACATAACAGAACCTCCACGGGAGCGTTCCCACGGGTGTACCAGCTCATAATGACTGCAGGCCCAGCGGCAAAAAAACGCCACCGTGAAGCAACTGCCATGTGCATCCAGCAGCTTCAGAGAGAGAGAGAGAGAGAGAGAGAGAGAGAGAGAGGAGAGAGAGAGAGAGAGAGAGAGAGGGGGGGATTTATCGAAATGGGGATTGAAGGATAACCAGGATAAACACTTTTCTACATTCAACCTACTGGGCAAAAGTACATATGCACATTATAAGTTAACAAAGTACATATGCACATTATAAGTTAACAAAGTACATATGCACATTCATTATAAGTTAACAGATTACAAGAGAAGACACTTTTATTCCCTTCCTCGGTTGGAAGACCCATTCACAAAAAATGGATTAAAAAAAAAATTCGAATGTTTCCTCCCTTCACATACTTACCGAAGCACAAATTCATAATAAGTCAAGGGAACTTTGACAACATACAAGAGAGAGAGAGAGAGAGAGAGAGAGAGAGAGAGAGAGAGAGAGAGAGAGAGAGAGAGAGAGAGAGAGAGAGAGAGAGAGAGAGAGAGAGAACAGACTGAACACAAGTGAACACAATTTAATGTTTCAGGCCTCCAGCCTATAGCAATGTGAGGTGCAGTGCACACATAAAGAGAAAAAAGAGAAACGACAAACAAACGAATATTTTTCGATGTACTAATAATGCTAATTTATGAAAGTAACTAATTATTCATACCGTGTGGGATACGAGTTCTTCTCTTTTTTCAGTGCATAATAAATATACATAGCAATATCTCTTGTAATATGCACATTTTCGTTTGCAAGTAATTGTTTTAGTTCAATAGAGTTCACGTTCTGAAATTGTCTGTGCTTCAGTATGTATTTTTCTCTGAAAGGCATAAAAGCACTGCATCTCAATAGAAAGTGGAGTTCGTTCTCAAGTTGGTTACAGAAAGGACATGCTTTGATCTTTTCTTCGTATCTGCTATTTATATTCAGGTCGTTTAAGCCAAGACCAAATCTCGTAAAAACATTTGATATTTGTTAACCGTTAAATAGGTTAGATAAAGGGTTCTGGTTGTTTAGATAAGGTTCTGGTTGTAAGAGAGACTCAAATGAATAATAAGTGTTGAAGCGATCACTTGAATTTAATTTGCTAACCCAATCTTGCTGATAACAGTCTACGACAGAGAGAGAGAGAGAGAGAGAGAGAGAGAGAGAGAGAGAGAGAGAGAGAGAGAGAGAGAGGGAGAGAGAGACTGACAGAGAGAGAGAGAGAGAGAGAGAGAGAGAGAGAGAGAGAGAGAGAGAGATCATCTCAGAATGGTCTGTCCTCCAGTCTAGCTGTTAATCGTGCAGCCCAAGCAATCCATTAACGTCCACCCAGGGCTTGTAACGATCCGAGTCCTGGGCAAAGTCCTGGCGATGTCGTGGCTGATTTCCTGACATTATCCTAAAAGGTTTTAGGGAATCGTTCATGGCTAAGGTAACAAAGGACCCCAAGCTGTTTAGCCGGATATAGCGGAACAAAGACAACGCTTTGTTACGTCGTCCCCTTTCCTGTTGCGTCTCTATCCATTTTTCTTATTTGTAACTGAAACGAAAATCTTACTTTATTCAGGTAATTTTCTGCTAGTTATATACATTTGAGGTCTTGGCTTAACAAGATCCCTGCACGTGGCATTTCTTTGTGCTAAGGCTTGCATATGAACACGCTATTCAGACCCTAGCGGACGAGAGAGAAATCTTGGACCTTTGAATGTTTTCAGACAGTGTTATTTTGTTTTTGTCCCCTACTAATCTTTTGCTTAAAGTGCGCGCGCGCGCGCGCGCGTGTGTATGTGTGTGTGTGTTGTGTGTGTTGTGTGTTGTGTGTGTGTGTGTGTGTGTGTGTGTGTGTGTGTGTGTGTGTGTGTTTGTGTGCACGTGCTTGCGTGCATACACATTAGAGTGAGTGCGTATGTGTGGATGTCTTGAGATAGTGTTCTTTTGTTTTGGTCTCCTACTAATCTTATTAAGATGCTGAACATGGGTGCATGTGTGAGTGTGTGTACACACATACACTTGACCACACAGATAATTAGACAAACAAACACACACACAAGCACACGCACACGCACACACACACACACACACACACACACACACACACACACACCCCAAGCACACGCACACGCACACACACACACAACACACACACACACACACACACACACACACACACAGATATCCTACCTTAAAATAGTCAGAAATGGAACGAAAAAGGCACACGCTGAGAGAGAGAGAGAGAGAGAGAGAGAGAGAGAGAGAGAGATGAGAGAGAGAGAGAGAGAGAGAGATAATGATGATAATCTTTATTTTCAAGGGTAACAGAAGCAAACACTTGCTTTTTTCACAAGAGAGAGAGAGAGAGAGAGAGAGAGAGAGAGAGAGAGTACAGTGACAGATTGTAATGCCAAATTCCCACTGTAGAAAACTTCTTGAAGTACAACAGCAATTTCTCTGAGAAGAACGTCATATTGGTCGATCAGTCTCAGACAGACAGAAATTTCCCTTCCAGTGTAAAAAAGCAACCTGGACATTAGTCAAGTGGGCGGACACAAACAGAGAAGCAGACAGATACACACCACCCTAGATGAATTCTTACCTTTACATTGAGCAGCACTGCACTCCCCTGTGTCCTGTCCGTCTCCATCACACTGTGTGTCATCCTCATCTCCACTGACACTGTCCACACATTTTCGTGACCTTGACCTCTGACCTTGACCACAGGTGACGCTGCACTCACCCCACTGGCTCCATTCTTCCCACTGGTAATCTGAAATGAAAGCAGTAAGGACAGTGTTATCCTCTTAAGTATATTAGCAGGAAGGCATTGTCTCTGTTCTATTTTTTTTCCCCAGAATGCGTTTTTTACCAAGTGTTGTGACAACGATGAAATGCCTTCTTTCCGTGTCTATAATGGCAAATCTATACTAAAACTAATCTGTACTATTTTTTCCCCTCCTCAGAGATCCAGAAGTGCATTACACAGTTTTCGAGATTTTCAAGGGAACTTACCTGGTCAATACTGTATTGCCTTGTATAGTGTAATGTATATTGTATTGTATTATATGAAAAAGCACACCATGCAAATCATCAAAAAATGCGCAAAGGAATATTTTTTTCTGACAGCTTTTAGTATGAGAATGTCAATTCAGGAGAATTACTGTGCCATCGAGCAAAAGAACAAACAAATTACAAAACGAACGCTACGCATTTTGACCTATTTCGTCTTCCTCAAGTACGACAAACAACACTCAAGACAACGACAACGAATGATGAACAGATAGTCAGTTATCTCTGGAAACGAGACTGCTGGGAGGGGACAGAATGCAGGTTAACATAAAAAAAAATGAAATAATGATAGTGAAATACAAGATGCAAAGCATATAAACGTACTCCCAGTTTATCTTGAATAGGGTGAGATATTCCATAAAGAAGAAAAACCGTCTTGGGCCGTTATAGCCGTTAGTAACGGCTATTCTGGCAAACATGGGCCATCATCTGTGACCCATAATGAACATACCTTCAAATTTTCAGAAAGATCGGCCAAATACTTTTGGAGATTTTCCATAAAGAAGAAAACTGTTATGGGCCGTTATAGCCGTTAGTAACGGCTATAACGGTAAAATAAAACATCGGGTATGATCCGTGACCCATTATGAACATACCTACAATTTTTCAGAACGATCGGCCAAGTACGTTCTGAAATATTCCATAAAAATTAAAAAAACAGTTATGGGCCTTTATAGCCGTTAGTAACGGCTATAACGGTAAAAGAAAACATTGGGCATAGTCCGTGACCCATAATGAACATGCCTACAAATTTTCAGAAAGATCGGCCAAGTCCTTTCTAAGATATTCCATACAGAAGAAAAACCGTTATGGGCCGTTATAGCCGTTAGTAACAGCCATAACGGCCCATAACGGTTTTTCTTCTTTATAGAATATCTCAGAAAGTACATGACCAATCTTTCTGATTGGGCCGTTATAGCCGTTAGTAACGGATATAACGGTAAAAAAAAACATCGGGCATCATCGTGACCCATAATGAACACACCTTCAAATTTCAGAAAGATCGGCCAGGTACTTTCTAAGATATTCCATAAAGAAGAAAAACCGTTATGGGCCGTTATGGCCGTTAGTAACGGCTATAGTGGTAAAATAACACATCGGGCATGATCCGTGACCCATAATGAACATGCCTACAAATTTTCAGAAAGATCGGCCAAGTACTTTCTGAGATATTACATAAAGAAGGAAAACCGTTATGGGCTGTTATGGCCGTTAACAACAGCTATAACAGTAAAATAACACATCGGGCATAATCCGTGACCCATAAGGTGCATACCTACAAATTTTCAGAAAGATCGGCCAAGTACTTTCTGAGATATTCCATAAAACTGAAAAACCGTTATGGGCCGTTATAACCGTTAGTAACGGCTATACGGTAAAAAAAAACATTGGGCATAATCCGTGACCCATAATGAACATACCTACAAATTTTCAGAATGATCGGCCTAGTACTTTCTAAAATATTCCATAAAGAAGAAAAACCGTTATAGGCCGTTATAGCTGTTAGTAACGGATATATCGGCAAAACAAAACATTGGGCATCATCCGTGACCGATAATGAACATACCTTTAAATTTTCAGAAAGATCGACCAAGTACTTTCTAAGATATTCCATAAAAAAAGAAAAACCGTTATGGGCCGTTATAGCCGTTAGTAACGGTTATAACAGTAAAATAACACATCGGGCATGATCCGTGACCCATAATGAACATGCCTACAAATTTTCAGAAAGATCGGCCAAGTACTTTCTGAGATATTCCATAAAGAAGGAAAACCGTTATGGGCCGTCATGGCCGTTAGTAACGGCCATAACGGTAAAATAACACATCGAGTATCATCCGTGACCTATAATGAACATACCTACAAATTTTCAGAAACATGGCCCAGTAGTTTTGTCTGGAGCAAGTGGAACACATTTTGACCACGGACGGACGGACGGACAGACACAGACAGACAGCATTTCTTTGTTCCCATTGAAAAGTACTGCCTGTTCTATAAGAACTGGAGTACAAAAAGGAACACTACTACAAGTAGTATTGATAAAAATAATGATGGTAGGGTAATCATATACTAGTAATACTAGCCGAGATGATGATAATAATTGTAGTGATAATACTTATTCTGACAGGAGAGAAAGGAGAGTTCGAAGATAATTATATAACATTGTTACAGTGGCAATAGTGTTATGATGATAACGGTAATGATAATGGTGGTGGCGATAATAAAGATATTAATGATAATAATGTTGAAGAGAATAATAATAAAAACAAAAATAGTATTACTTTTACTACTACTGATATGGTGATTATAATCATAAGAAAAGTAATAATAATAACAATAATAAAGCAATAATAATAACAATAGTAATAACAATAATAATAATAGCAACAACAACGATGACGATGATGATGATGATGATAATGATAAAAATGTCATTAATGACAATAATAATGATAGTAATAATAACAGTAATATT
Organism: Conus canariensis; assembly: GCA_033310375.1. Taxonomy (NCBI): domain Eukaryota; kingdom Metazoa; phylum Mollusca; class Gastropoda; order Neogastropoda; family Conidae; genus Conus; species Conus canariensis. Next base: position 37,821,760 of record CM065719.1, read on the forward strand.
GGTGATAATTAAAGTAAATGGAAAGGAATAGAAATGATCAATGAGTAAAAAAAACTAACAGTACTATTGAAACAGGAAGATAAAAAAAGGGGCGGGGGGGGGGTTCACACACACACACACACACACACACACACACACACAACACACACACACACACACACACAGAGAGAGAGAGAGAGAGAGAGAGAGAGAGAGAGAGAGAGAGAGGGGTATATTTGTAAAATAGGGAGTGCGTACATATGAAAGAAAACCAGAGTAAGATAAAGGACTGGATAGATATGTGAATAAAGACTAGACTGATAAAGCAACCGGATAATAGCGAAGGGAAGGGAGAAACGAAGATGGCTGTGACTTATACATGAGTTAAAAAAAATGTCTATTATTGTAACGTGTCTGTAGAAAGTACAGCGGGCTGGCTTTGTGGGGATGGATATGTACATGCTTATTTTTGGATGTTGATGCCAAGTGGTCGAAGGGTCCCCAGTCTGGCAATAAGATGGGATTCCTGCACAGCGCGCTCAAAAGTTGTCACTCTGTCACCTAAGGGCCAGGACTTCACATATTTGATGTTGTTTTGGGGGTGGTTGAAGGGCATAGCGACAGGTTTGGGTCGATGATGGCGGTGGTGATGGCGTCCTTCACGTTAGCCCACACGTTCCATGGCACAACTGAGCTGTGTGTTCATTAGTAAGGTTTATTAGTTGCAACATAGTACCATTGCATGCACCAGGCCATTTGCGCGTGAAAGAGTCCCCCAGCCAGCATCCCACCACCCCCCAAAAAATCGGTGCAGTGAAATCCGGGCAGCCTGGATGAAATATATTCCATTTTCCTCTTGTGACTGCAATCGTTTCTCCGTTTCCTCACCTTTGTTAAAAATAAATCAGTTCGCGTTTTTCTTTTCTAGGGACAGTCACGTGTGTTTGGGAAGGAGGAGGAGGGTAGGGGGTGGGGATGGGATTTGGTGCTGGCCCATGTCTTGTAATTACTGCTGGTCAACATGCAAGATTAATTTACACGACGTGCGCGCACACGCACACGCGCAAGCGCACGCACACACACACACACACACACACGCACAGAGAGAGAGAGAGAGAGAGAGAGAGAGAGAGAGAGAGAGAGAGAGAGAGAGAGAGAGAGAGAGAGAAAGAGAGGAGAGAGAGGTGGGTGGAAGGCAAAGGAATCGTGGTTTGGTTCCAAGAGAAGGAACTGATACGTTTGCATGTTTTAAAAAATGGTCTTGTTACGCATTTTACATTGTAAGAATATAGAGAAGACAAGTTTGAACACAGGATAGGCGTCCGAATTTGATGCATACTTGCAGGTCTATCCTAAACACTTTTAAAGATGCTGATAAGAATCTAAGTATTGCAAATGAAAAATGGAATCAAAGTATGAAATTCTGTTTTTTAAAACGCGTAACACACATCAGTATCTGAAAAAAAAAAAACCGAATAAACTTTAACCGTTCTTCTGTTTCAAAACGTTTTGAGACAGAAAATTATCTACTTGTTAAGACGGGGAGCTATGGTAATTGGAATTACTTCAAAAGTCCTGTAGGAAAAGATAATTTCCTGCAGTCTGCGTAGATTGACATTACAATCAATCACCTGAATGTCCCAGTGACCAAACGGCAAAGGAAGGCAAAACGATTAAATACAGCACAATTTCAACGGACGCTCCGTTTTAGGAGGTAAGCAAAAAAAAAAACAAAAAAAAAGAAAAAAAAAAAGAAAAAAAAAAAAAGAAAAAAAAAAAGGTAGTTATAAAAAGAACGAACACAGTCGATCAGCTTCGAACGAGTTAACAAATCAGGAAATCTCCCGATCACTATTTTTGGAACAACAGTTGAGCACGCGCGATGCGCTGCGTGGCTGCCTGCTCATGCCTGTGTTCGTATGTGTTCGCGTGCGTGCTTTTGCATTTGAGAGAGTGGTGGGTGAGGTCAACATATGTGCGTAAATGCACACTACACACTCACACTACACAAGCACACTTGCTCGCACACGCACGTGCACACAGACACAGGGACACACACACACACACACACACACACACACACACACACACACACACACACACACACACACACACACACACAGACGAAAATGTATCAAACAAATCTATCTCACTCACATAAACAACAAACACATCGTTGTACGAACACACGAACATGCTAATCTATCGATGTCAGACCAAATCTTATACATTCTACACACACCCTCCCACCCCCACCCAGAACCCTCCCACTCTTTCTCCTTTTTCTTCATAACTGGATCAATGCATTTTACACACCAAACAAAAATATACTTACCAACTGAAACACGTGAAATGATTATACACACCCGAAACACACACACACACAGACTAACAGACACCTATACAAATGCACGCACCAAGCACAGGGGCTTGCAGTTTGTTGACGGTCCCCCCTCTCCCCTCCTATATTCTATTAATTGTTTCAAGAGTGACAAGATACACAGAACCAGCAACAATGACAAGTGCTGTTTTTATTCTTCTTTCTGCCCTGCTTGGTACTGGTGTGTGCTTTTCATGGAGTGACAGGACAGCACCTGTGAGCCATGGTGGAACAAGGTTCTTTCTGTAAGCAGCGAACAGCAAGCAGATGACGAACACAGTGACATCGATTGTACCGAGGTCTCCCAAGCATTGCTCTTTGCTTTTTTGAGAGGAGACCAACATGAGAAAGATTTTAATCTCGGGCACGAGTCATTGCCTCATCGACAGCGACAAAGCAGTTTTTGGTTCTCCATGAAAAACTTGTCCCAAACTGAGTGACTACACGCTCAACAATGAAAGCATCTGAAAATGACACAATCAGTAGATGATACAGCGTTGTCGCGCAAGACAAGAGAAGACAGGATGAGAGCAAGCAGTAGCGCAATTGTTAATTGTCTGGTCTCAAACTAATTACTAAGAAAGCAAAAGTATTAAATTTGGGCTACAGAAGGTCTGAAACTGATTTTTTGCATTGACTCAGTGGGCAATTAAATAAAAAAGGATCAATAACCACGCGACTGTACTGTGTATGAAAATATCACTTTTCACAATTAGAATAGGCCTATTCCCCTCCTTCAAGTGAACAGGTATTCCACACAAAAATGACCCTACTTCATTGAAACATGGCCCATCAGTCTTGTCTCTGTTAAAAGTGAAAAACTGTTTTGCTTAGACATTGTATTTTCTGCCTGTTTAGTATCTTAGTCAGACCGTTGATATGAAAGTGGATCAACGGGATGACTCTTTAACGTTAAAAAGCCAAAAAATGATACAATAGACTTTCCAATTTTACCAAGAGTTGGCTTCCGCCCACTAGCTAGAAAAAAGGACCAACAAACGAAATCATATTCCATACAAATATTAACTGAGATCATATTTGTTTGTTTTGTTTGTTAGCGATGAGCTTGACATTCAGACTCTCTCTTCATTATTCATTTACTCTGTTGCCAGGAGGATAGCGCAACTTTATTTTCCAGACACACTGAAAGACATTGTGTTTTAGAGTGTGTGGTGAAATTTTGCGTAAAGAGAGTTTTCTCTATGTGACGAATGGAGCATTTTCAGCACACATAAAACATACTCTGATTATAGTGCACACAGCAAAACTTTGAGAAAAAGTTGGGACTGGTCAAATTACTTGTAGCATGACAACATGTTTAATGTGCTAACCCAGCAGTTTAATACTCTGCAGAAATTTAACCTGATTTGCAGCATCCTGCTCCAGTTTGGTTTTAGACGACGCGTGTATGGACTGAAAAGTGCATGTTAGCAAACAAGTCACGTTCTACAGGTATAAAATACCATCCTAAGTATAACAGGTCTCCGGCTAAGCTGAGAGATCAGTCTGAAGAGCTTTTAGAGAGCGCTGATGTCCTTGCTGGAGAGGCCAGTCTTTTGCAGATACAGTGTTGGCCAGTTAGGGGCTGCATTTCATCCCTACCCTACCCTACCCCCTTCCCTCAGCGCTTGGGTGTTTTTCATTATCAGCGCTCATTTGTGCACACCTGAATGTGCTCGCAGCTCCTACCCACCTCTCCACTTAACAGTATTAGGAGCACTACTATGCACAGAAAAAATCCTGGAGTAATTTCCTGTGGATAGAATTTCAGTTTGGCCACAAGGTATCTATTGAGATCCAACGCTAATTGGAACGAAGGAATGATTTAACAGACACTGTATGGTTATGTGTACTTGGTATGGTCATGCAATCACGCACGTGCGCGCGCGCGCGGACACACACACACACACACACACACACACACACACACACACACACACACACACACACACGCACACCTATCTATCTATCTACCTATATATATATATATTTTTGCTCACATTCTATATATATATATATATATATATATATATTTTGTGTGTGTGTTGTGTATATGTATGTATGTTTGTAGTGTGTTGTGTGTGTGTGTGTGTGGTGTGTGTGTGTGTGCGTGCGTGCGTGTGCGCGCGCTCCAATATGCCCTTAAATGATGAGTCCATCTCTCTCTCTCTCTTTCTCTCTCTCTCTCTCTCTCTCTCTCTCCTTCTGTGCGTACATGCGTGCGTGCGTGCGAGTGTGTGTGCGTGCGTGTGTGCACGCGTGCGTACGTGTGCACGTTTTGCGTGTGTGCATACGCGTGCACGTGCTTGCTTGTGCGTGTGTGTGTGTGTGTGTGTGTGTGTGTGTGTGTGTGTGTGTGTGTGTGTGTGTGTGTGGCATACTCGTGGTAATTACCTCTTACTATGTTACTTTTTTCTTTCTTTCTTTTTTTTTTTTTTTTTTTTTTTGCTGTGCCATCTTCTGGATGCAAAAATCGTCCAAAGACTCGATGCACTGATAGGGAAAAGCACCCTGGAACACAAACTAGCCACATATGGGGACATTGTGTATGCCACATGTAGAGACGCCTATGGAGCAAAACTACCCAAAGAGAAAACGCCTCCAAAGAAATCCAGACGCCAAGAAAAGATGGACAAGATCAGGGTCCAAAAGAAAAACCTCAAGATGCAAATGAAGACCGCATTGCCAGCTGAAAAACAAGGCTTGGAAAAACTGTGGAAAGACCTGAAAGAAAAACACAGCGCCCTCAGCAAAGCGGAATCTGCGAGGAAGAGGAAGAGCAAAAAGAAGAAGACACAAGAGCGCTTCTTCAGAGACCCCTTCCAGTTTGCCAGAACACTGTTTGAGCAGCCAAAATCTGGTACCCTAAGTGTGGACAAAGGAGTTCTTGAGCAGCATCTGAGGAAAACATACTCTGACCCACAGAGCAAAGCACCACTCGACATTCAAGGTCTGGTGTGGCCAACCAACCCTGAGGAACAGTTCAATGGCAAGCCTCCAACGTTGGCGAAATCAAGAAGGTGGTCGACAAAGCCAGAGCCAAATCATCACCAGGGCCAAACGGAATACCTTACCAGCTTTACAAGAAATGTCCCAAGGTGCTGGAGTGGCTCCACAGGCTGCTGCGATCGGCTTGGAGAAACCAGAAGATCAGCGGCCAGTGGATGACGGCAGATGGTGTGTACATCCCCAAAGAGCAAAACTCAAGTGACATCAGCCAGTTCAGGCCAATATCACTACTGAACGTCGAAGGGAAAATCTTCTTCTCTGTCATGGCAGCAAGGCTGACCAAGTACCTGATGGAAAACAAGTACTTGGATGTGTCAGTCCAGAAAGGTGGCATCCCAGGCGTGGCTGGCTGTGTAGAACACGCCACAATGATCTGGGACGCTATCCAAAAAGCAAAAACAGAAAAGAGAGACCTGGACGTAGTGTGGCTTGATCTGGCAAACGCATATGGATCTGTGCCCCATGAGATGATACAGTTGGCTCTTGAGATGTACCATGTGCCAAAGAACATCCGCGACATGCTCAAGAAGTACTTCAATGGCTTCTCAATGCGGTTCTCTACCAAGGAGTACACAACAGACTGGATCAACTTGGAAGTGGGTATTGCAATGGGCTGTGCAATTTCCCCAATACTGTTCGTGCTGGCAATGGAACTCATTTGAAAGCAGCAACAAACAACGTGAGACAAACAGACCTTGGCGATGGATACAAGATGCCTCCTCTCAAGGCCTTCATGGATGACACTACAGTGATTTCATCCAGAGAAGACGAGACACGTCATGTGCTGAAGAGGCTGGACGACATAGTTGCCTCATCCAGAATGAAGTTCAAGCCAAAGAAATCACGGAGTCTCTCACTGAGGAAAGGAAAAGTGGCCGGATCTGTGGTCTTCAGTGTTGCCAACCAGGCCATTCCAACAGTCACAGAAGAACCAGTCAAGAGCCTTGGAAGATGGTATGATGATACGCTGAAAGACACACAAAGAGCAAAAGAAACCAAGCAGATGGCGGAGGAAGGCTTGGAGACCATTGACCAGTGTGGGCTCCCTGGCAAATACAAGGTCTGGTGTCTGCAGTTCATGCTGATACCAAAGCTCCTATGGCCTCTGATGATATACGACATCTGCACCAGCATAGTGGAGGCAATGGAAGCCAAAATCAACAAGTTCACAAGGAAATGGCTTGGTGTCCCACCCTGTCTGACTGACATAGCGTTGTACTGTCGCCAAGCAAAGCTGAAACTACACTGAAATCCATCCTGGAGGAATACAAAGCAGGGAAGATCAGACTTCAAAGCATGCTGGAGGACTCAGGAGACAAGGTGGTAGAAGCAATCAAGCCCCAGCTGAAGACAGGCAGAAAATGGAAAGTTCAAGAGGCGATGGATTCTGCAAAAGAAAGTCTCAAGATCAGAGAAATAACAGGACACACACAGACCAACAGACAAGGACTGGGGGTGACCAAAACTGAATGGTGGTCAAAGGCCAAAGGAAAAGCCAAAAGAGACATGATGATTCAGGAGATGAGAAAAGAAGACCAAAAAAGACTCCAAAAAGCAGTCCAGCAGAGCCAGCAAGGGCAATGGACAACGTGGGAGAATGCACTCCAAAGAAGTCTCACTTGGAATGACATTTGGCACATGGCCCCTCTCAGGATCAGCTTCATTCTCAGATCTGCATATGACCTTCTGCCCTCAAATGCAAACCTGGTGAAGTGGGGGAAAACAGACGATCCTGCATGCCCCCTCTGCCATGAAAAACAAACAGTGGAGCATGTCCTAAGCTCATGTAAAGTAGCCCTGGCTCAAGGAAGGTACACATGGAGGCACAACCAAGTGCTCAAAGAGATTGTACAAGTAGTCTGGGCTAGTACCAACACCACAAAAGGGAAAATCAGGACTCCAAAAGCACCCGCAACATTCTTCACGGCAGGAGGCAGCAAATCATGGCCAAGAACAACGGTGCCACTCGAAACATGCAGGCAGAGTCTGCTGGACGGGGCAGATGACTGGGAGTGCACTGCAGACCTCCCAGAATGGAAGAGTCACCCAGAGATCATCAGCAAGAGTGGCATGAGACCAGACATAGTAGTCCACTCTAAGTCAACCAAACAACTGATCATGATCGAGCTCACGGTGCCATATGAGAACAGAATGGAGGCAGCTCAAATCTACAAGACTGAAAAGTATGCTGATCTGGCAAACAGCCTGAGGAGAGAAGGCTATCAGGTCAAAGTCCTCACTGCAGAAATTGGAGCTAGGGGGTTTGTAGGAACGTCTGCATACAGCCTCATGAAACAGCTCTCAGTTGCAGGGAGGGAAAAAACCAGAGCCCTGAAAGCAATGGCAGAAGCGGCAGAGAGGTGTTCAAGCTGGATCTGGTCAAGGAGGAACAAAAGTGAACTTCATAAGGCTTAATTTCCCTACAAATATCAGGTGTCCCTGTGGCTCAGTGGTTAAAGCGCGAGTCATTAAGTGGAAAATGAGCATGTCCAGAGGGTCATGGGTTCGAATCCCAGCCATGGCTCGTCCCAAGATGGAAAAAAAAGGGGCAGCAGAGGGACATCCGGAGTCATGAACCGGGTGTGGCCCAACCCCCCTAGAGTGTCAGGAGATAAGGGCCGAAACACTTGCTTGAAGGGGGCTTCTCTTCTGAGGACTCTCTGCTGCCACGCTCTCCACGAGTTTCTTTCTACTTTTTTCTTTCTTTCTTTTTTTTTTTTTTTTTTTTTTTGCTGTGCCATCTTCTGTGCCGCCTCAATGGCAGTGCACTCACGCCGCTCATTCCGACACCCCGTCCACAGTCACAGCCCGGCCCGGTCCGCCGCAGCCCCGGCACCAGCAATCCACAGGGAGCAGTCAATGTCAAGTCATCAAGAGGCAACCCACCGGAGGAGACACTGCACTGCTGCCGAGTCACTTCGGTGGTGTTCAGTAGCGCCTGCTCGGATCAAACATACGCAGGACACCACCTACTAAGCCCCCTACTGACGATAATAATTGCTTAGTCGCGGAGCCGGCGTGAGTGAGGGCGTCATCACGTCCGTCTAACGACAGCCCCCATGGACTCGCCGATACCAGTGGCCCCGACGGAATCAAATCAAGACCACAGACGTGGAGAGGACATCGAAACTGAGGTCACCATGAGAGCAGGGCATGAAAGGCCACAGAATTTGAGACTTTTTATGCGGATCGACGAGAATGAGGATGATGACGATAATGCTACGGATTTCCATTTCGGTCTGAGACTGCTTGACAGGGCTGTACTCTATCTATCCTTCCTTTCATAATATATCCCGGCGTCAACCAGGCCCGAGAAATACAGACACCTGCAGGGTTGGTCAGGAAATTTGAGCAACACCCTTAGAGACGCATCTATTAAGTGGATGAAACTCGACTGTGTGGTCCCAGTCTTCCCAACTGAGCAAACTCAACTCTGGGTAGGAGCCGGTCGGGGCAGAAAAATCCCACATGACTCTGATAAGAATCGAACCCGCGACCTCCCAGCCGTGAGTCCGTGACGCTAACTACTTCGCCACGGCGGCTGGTACTTTTTTTAATCTCTTATTCAGAAATCAACGCAATAGTTTCTCTTTTCTGCATGCTTTACATGGACCCACCAATTTCATGGCACAACTGAGCCGTGTGGTTCATTAGTACGGTTGATTACAGCAACACCGTGCCGTTCAATACATCAGGACCATTTTCGCGTAATTAGAAAAAAAGGAAAGGAAAGCACATATGCTTAAAAAAAGTCCACTACTATGAAAGCTGTCCATTTTCCTTTTGAGACAGGAACCATTTCCCGTTTCCTAGATTTTGCGAAAAAATATGTTCATGTTTTTTTCTTTTCTACACACACACACACACACACACACACACACACACACACACACACACACACACACAGTGACAGATAGATAGATAGATAGAGAGAGAGAGAGAGAGAGAGAGAGAGAGAGAGAGAGACAGACAGACAGACAGACAGACAGACAGAGAGACACAGAGAGACAGAGAGAGGAGACAGAGACAAAGAGAGAGAAAGAGAGAGAGAGAGAGAGAGAGAGAGAGAGAGAGAGAGAGAGAGAGAGAGAGAGAGAGAGAGAAATGGGACGAAGACAGATAGAGAATAAATGTATCTAACATGACATTTGCATAATACCTAAACAAAAACCAACCAGTCAAACAACAACAAAAAATCTGTTCTCTCTCTCTCTCTCTCTCTCTCTCTCTCTCTCTCTCTCTTTTCCGCATCCTTTATACCAGCCCCACAAGACTTTTGACACAGCTGAGATGTACGGTTCATTAGCTGCAACATTGTACCATTGCATGCGTCATGCCATTTGCTCGTAGAAAAGAGGCCCCCTCTCCCCCCCTCCCCCATCTGGACAGTGTGGATAAAGTTTTATTCTATTTTCCTATTGTGATTGCAACCATTTCCTGTGTCGTAGCATTTGGAATAAAATAAAAGTTCACATCTTTCTTTGCTATGGACTGTCTTGTGTATTTGAGTTGGGGGGGGGGGGGGGGGGGGGGGGGGGGGAGGGAGGGGGAGGCGAGGGTGATAGATGTGACTTAGAATTGGGGGTGGGTGGGCAGCTGTCTTGAAATTACTGCTGCTGATTTTCCAAGCGTTTTAAATATTTCAAGCAAAATGTCACACACACACACACACACACACACACACACACACAACACACACACACACACACACACACACACACATGCGCGTGCGTGCAGAGAGAGACAGAGAGAGAGAGAGAGACAGAGAGACAGAGACAGACAGACATACAGACAGAGACAGACAGGCAGACAGACAGGCAGACAGCCAGCCAGCCAGCCAGCCAGCCAGCCAGCCAGTTAGAAGGGTGAAAGGAAGGCAGACGGAGGATCTGTGTTACAGCTTCCAGGTAAAGGAAATTGTTCATCTGTATAATGTGAACAATTCTCTTCTTACACACGCTTAAAAATGTACCGCAAGAACGCACTGTCAGAATGAACAGAAGACAATGACTTAGCACAAGACAGACGTCCACATATAACACACTCGTTGACCATACACAGTTTGAAACAGCAGTCTAAATATCCCAAATAAACAGTGGGATCACAAAGTATGACATGATGTTTAGTAAAAACGTTAAGCGGATTCCAGTGTCTGGAACCAACTTTTGTTAAGCAAAAAAAAAAAAAAAATCTTAATGGTTTCCTGTTCAGAAATGCTCTGCAGAGTTCAGAGATGGAACATTATCTACATTAAAGGCGGGGGGGAGGAAGGGGAACTGGAACTGATTAAAAAAAAAAGTCCAGCAGGAAAAGATAATTTCCAGGAATCTGCATGAAGTGCAATTACAATCAATCACCTTCACATATCACATCTCACTGACTCCAAGGTGAAGGGAGGGGAAAGCTCCAATACAGCACACATTTCAATGATCCACGCTCTGCTTGAGATGATAAGAATATCAGTCGTTCAGACCAGAATGAATGAGAGTCGATCAGCTTCGAGCGAGTTAATGAGTCAGAAAATGTTTCAACAATATCTTTGGAACAACAGCTGAGCACGTGCCACATGCACAACGTGGACACCTGCATGCTGATGGGCTTGTGTGTGAACGCATGTGTGCTTATGCATTTGAGAGAGGGGTACGCTTCATTAGCATATGTGTGGAAATGCACTTACTCGTGAACAACCACACACACACACACACACACACACACACGCACACGCACACACATATGCACACGTGCGCGCACGCACGCACACATGCACACGCGTGCACACACACACACACACACACCCATACACACACACATGCACTTCTCATGAAAATGTGTTCAACAAATCTTTCATACCCATTCGCGCATAGCACAAACACATGCCTACACGAACATAGATGCATCTCAGGTCATTGATGTCCGAGATCTTTTATCATCCCTCAACCCCCCTCTATGTTTTTTTTTTTTTTTGTGACTTGCTTAATGCATTTTAACACACAATTACATAAGATTTTACATTTGCATAACCAACACACACACACACACACACACACACACACACACACACACACACACACACACACATTTACACAAGCGAATGTATGCAAAACACATACTAACACACATACAAAAATGCATCTCGCTCCGCAAACAGCAGTTAGATGATGCGTTCCTTCCTCACGAGGCACAGCATTGTTTACCACAGACAAGACACACAGTACTAGTCACAATGACAAGCAACGTTGTCAGTCTTCTTTCCCGCTACTGGTGTGCGTTTTTCATGGCGTAACACAACAGCACCTGTAAGACTTGGTGGAAAAAGTTTCTTTCTGTAAGCAACGAACGACAAGCCAATGACAAACACAGTGACATCGATTGCTGGAGGGCTCCCGGGTATTGCTCATAGCTTTTTTTTTTTTTTTTTTTTTTTTGTGGTGTCCAACACGAGAAAGATTTTAACCTCCGCACACGGAGTCATTGCCTCGTCGACAGCAACAACGCTGTTTTATTTTGTGCTCTATGAAAAACTGTCCCCAAAATAGAATGGCTCTACCCT
>CM065719.1:37838677-37858677 GCA_033310375.1 Conus canariensis
GCACTGTGTTGTCGTTTCTGCGAAGCGATTCGGTGTCGTAAGCAGCTTTCGTTTGGAGATGTGGGCATCTAGTTATTGCATTAGTAGAACAAGAGTTCCCTACTTGTTAGTTCATTACTGTTAAACACTGAACAGCATGGCACATAGTGCCCATGACTTCCAAATTGAGAGAGGCCGTTATACCAACACTGAGAGAGAAGACAGATTATGCACGACATGCCACGTCGTTGAGGACGAACTACATTTTCTCGATGACTGCAAATTATTTGACCAACAATGTTATGACCTGATGACAAAGATCACAAAAACAGATTTTCCACCAAAGACTAAAATGACAAAACCCTCGGATCTCATGTTATTGGACTGCTTCCAACCTGTACTTGCCCAGAATATCCTGTTGTGTTTTTCTCTTAGGAGACATAAAATCTAATCAGACCCTGATACACACTATGCTTTTTCTTTCTGCTATTAATGTTATGTTGCAAGATGTGACAACGTTGGAATTAGTTTAACTGAATGTCTTAACTTGATCATCTGTGCCCCACAAACCTCTGGTTTTCATATGGCAATAATATATGTTCTTGTTCTAGTTACAGCGATGATCCTTTCTGATAGGAAGAGGGAGCGACAAAGAGTCGAGTTTGTCGACCTCTGTTGATTATATAGCTCTAGGGAAATTGCTACGCTTATGTTACAGACCAACATGGATTTCAGTGCTGTTAGATGTCCACCAACTAGGGGATGTTAACATGGCATTTGTTGTTCTAACGCCCCTTCCACACAACACAGGGGCGGATCAGGCGCTAACTGAAAAGGGGGGGGGGGGGGGGGGGGAAAGGGGAAGGTCAAACTGAGGCTTGGACTGAAGGGGTCCAGGGGCACGGTCCTGGTCAGAGGGTCTGGACTGGGGGTGGGGGTGGGGGTAGGGGCCCTGGGGTTGGGGTGGGGATGGGGGTGGGGACCCTGGGGTTGGAGTGGGGGTGGGGGTCCTCAACCCCCCTCCCCCCACTCCCTGAAGGAAAATTTCGAGGTGCATTAGAGGCAGATAACAGCTCTTGGAAGACAAGTACCTGTCTATTCACTAAATATGTGTGTGTCTAACCTTATTTTTTCAGTACATTTCAAAATGCAAAGGAATGTGTGGGTGGGTGGTGGGGGGCCCGGAGCTCCATGGAACCCCCTCCTCCCCCCCCCCCCCTCTCCGAACTCATTCACATTGTTTCACGACGGCAAAATTCCTTGGTGTGTTTTGTCTGTTAATCTGCTTGTCCCCTTTGTCCGGCGAAATAATCATGATTGTTCTTAAAGAATTTGTTTTCAATTTGCGCCTGCAGTCACCTCACCTCGAAACTAACATCCTTCATGGAAGTCTCATTGGAACAGTTCGGATGGCAGGATGAGGAAAGAGAGATGGTTGAGGTGTTTAAAATCATTTTTTTCCCCTAACCCACCGCAAACGATCTGGATAAGTGATACTACTGAACAGTTATACAACACGTCTGTAAACATTTGATTTGAAAATGCGTTAAAACAAAGAAAGAAAAGAAAACAAGAAAAAAAGAAAGAGGAGAAACACTATTGCCTCATTGTGATCTCCAAAGACAGTCTGAATGATGATCTCTTGGCGGGATCCAAGAGATTTTTTTTTTTGCGGGTGTTTGTTCCAGTCTTCTTAACTGGTATCCTTCTCGTGAGACATGACAGAACTTTAGATAGGGAATCTGCAAGAAATTGAATGGTGAGACCCCCCAAAAAAAAGAAGAAGAAGAAGAAGAAGAAAAAAACAACAACAAAAACCAGAAAGAAACTAAATCATTTTTGACAGGTCGGTCGTCATCCTCTTTCCCTCGAACGCTGTCATGGTCAGGGTTTTAGGTTAAGATCGTCAATGTTAAAATCATGTGGGAAATAAAAAATGAAAATATATCATATTAACGACCAGTCGAGAGAATAAAGAAAAAAATGCCACCAATATGTAAAGAGGAAAACAGTGTATTTCGTCATTGATGTTGTGTGTATTCCAGGTGTTTTAACACCATACCATCCCTAGAGCGAAAGACTACAAAATCACACGTAATCAAACAAAGAAATCCTCAGTAAGTTCCGCCGGAACACCAGATCGGCAACACGAAAAGGAAAACCTGGGAAAGTACTACAGAGGTTGGGGGAAACAGGAAAACGTATAACCACACGTTGCAACCAAACCTCACAGGATAAATCCGAAGGAAACGCGTTGAACTGTAAAGAACCAAAAGCAGCTACAGCAAGCTTCGTCAAGATCTATAGTAAAGATCAGCGTTAGCTTGTTTTACTGTGCGTCACAGGAAACAGCGTCATATGACGTGACGCCTCGGCCGAGGAGTTCAAACACTGTTCAACGTTCTCTGTCCTGTGGTACCCCCCTCCCCCCCCCCCCCCCCCCCCCACGCCCCTTGTAGAACGGAGCGCTCAGTGGCCGGGCATCGATTTCTGTAACCTCTGCAAATAAGGGTTTCGTGTTGTATTTCTGGATCAGTGGAGATGATGTGAACTACACCAACCTCCTGCCAAAGGGCTTGCGTGGAGTCACAGAGTGTACAGAGAGAAAGAAAGAAAGGAAAACAAAAGGGGGCGGGGTGGAGGGGGGGGGGGGTGAGGGAGGAGGGGGAGAGTAATGGGAAGGTGGAGCAGCTCAGCTGAAATTCAGAGATGGAATTCTGTCTTGACACACGGAGAGCAGAGAAAAGTGGTCAAATCTACCCGATAACCCGAGTTCAAGTAATGCTTAATACTCCACATCTTGGTATAAAGCAACTGTGAAATTATTGAATAATATGGATTTTACCTACTGTTAAAAGTGTCTGAATGTTACGGATTTTATGTAATCTTTTAAGCAAACGGAAAATGCAGTTAAAAATCAGCATACAATAAAAGTCTCTGTGATGTTAATGGACCATATCTAGGCGTAATGATTACATTTAGCTCATAGATCCTAATCCTAAATGATATTGCAACACGCCAGTTCTGTTCTGAGCCCTTTCAGAGAATCACAAATTGTAAGGAGTGGTGCGACGTTTTTTCAACGAATGGGTCATCCATCAGTCATGTTGAAACGAACCAGCCCAGACCCTGGTTTCTTCGATGGTGCAGCACCGAGAGACAGACCATTACTCCTCCAAAAAGAAAAAAAAATATTGGGAGGCCAGAATATAATCTGCCTTCCCCCTCCCCCTGAATATGAAGAGAAAAAGAAAGAATATATGGAGTGTATAAATATGGACTGACAGAGTCAGGGCAGTCGATGATGGAAAACTACCAGGCCTTACGAGAAGCATAAGAGGTGGTGTTCGAAAGACGTAATGAGTATGCCAGACTCTCTGGGCTTCTGGGCAGATCTCCCCAACTGGCTGATGCTCTTCAGGAAACTCGTCTTCGTCTGGGAATATGCCTTTGTTGCAGCAAAATCTCTGTCTCAGGAGCCTCCAGATGACGCCTTTCAGGTTTTCTTTGAAGACACTCAAAGCAAAGGAACAAAGGAAGCAGTCTGTGTGACAAGCCATGCCTTCCTACACAAAGACAGTTACCAAGGAGATTTCATGACGGTCGTGAAGCTCACGTGCATTCTGATGTTGTCCCCTTTTACCAACATCAGCACGTGCAAACATGGGACAACACCACTCCGTATATCTTGTGGCAATTTTTTTTTAACACAAGTTTCAGTCATCCGTGAAAGATGGAGAGAACATTTCCTTGAGACGGCAACGGGAAAAAGACGGCCCCTGAAATTCCAGAATCCACTGTTAGAATTTACAACTGTGTGATTTGCTTCTCCAGGCTCAAGACTCAACTAACAATGCTACCGTTTTCTATACAGAAGGCCGCCGATTTTTTTTAAATACACAGTCAATAGTCAGCTAGGCTGAAAGTCGCAAACTTCGAAACCGTCAGTGAACTTGAGAAATTCCTATTGTCATTCGTATGGCCAATTCCAATGTAAAGAGAAGAGCGCACTTCCTCGGCTCTCAAACACATCAACACGTACCTCAAGTGTTTCCATGGTCAAGCAACGCATGAAGCATTGCCTTATCATGTATGTATGTACATACAGAGTTTATGGAATGTTCCTGGACAACATTGCAGGAAAAGTTCCTTTTCGAAAGCAGACGAGGCGTTTTGGGGTCGCTGAAAATCAAAACTACACAGTAAAACGATTTCAGTCACTATGAGACCAATCAGCATACTCTGACCTTTACATAATCATTACTTGAATTGAACTTCACCTTCACCTATCCCGGAGTCTTGAAGACCGTTGGGGCGCCACTGAAGACTTTGCAACCCGTTTCCTCCGCTCCTCCCGGTTCTCAGACGCTCTATGCAGTTGCTGAGTGTGAAGCCAGTCCATGCACTGATGTTGTCCTCCCATCTCTTTCTCTGTCTTCCTCTCCTTCTGCCTCTTCGCACTGTTCCTTGTAGAATGGTTTTGGCCAGTCCTGTTGATCTTGATACACGACCACACCATCTCATTTTCCTTCTTTTCACTGTGGACAACAGGTCTTTGTATGTTTCAATGGCTAGCCTTACTCTGGTCTGGACCTCCAAGTTGGCAATGTGGTCTTTGTATGAGATGCCAAGGATCTTGCGGAAGCATCTCATCTCTAATGCCTGAATCCTTCTCTTAAGTTCAGCTGTCAGAGTCCACGTCTCACAGGCATAGAGAAATGTGGCAATGACCAGGGAGCGCATCCGTCTGATCTTGGAACTGACTGTGATGTTTCTGTCATTCCAGATGGGTCTTAGTCTGGCTAGCGCTGCTGTCGTTTGGGCAACTCTGGAGAGTACTTCAGGTTTTGATCCCTCATCTGAAACAATCGCCCCGAGGTATTTGAAGTTCTGAACTGTCTCTATTTTTTCTCCCTTGCCAGTGATGTTAGTGGTGATGCCGTGGGTATTGTTGGACATCACTTTTGTCTTCTTGGAGCTGATCTCCATGCCGAATGCCGCAGAACGTTTGTCAAGGCACTCCGCTAGATTGGCTAGTTCCTGCTCTTCTCCTGCTAGCCGTCGATGCCATCAGCAAAGCGTAGTTTTTTTGTGTTACTATCCTGCCACCAGTGCTTACTGAGCCTTAATGTCCACCCAGTGCGTCAGTCATAATTCTCTCCAGGTAAATGTTCAAAACAGTGCGTGAGAGTACACAGCCTTGCCTCACTCCAACAGTTGTCTTGAACCAGTCTCCTATGGTGCCATTAACGAAGACTGCGCTGGTGAATTAACCATCCCTTGGTAAACCAAAGAAAGCGAGGCCTTATGTCCAGCACATCAGCAGCACGTTCTAGTTCGGACGGTTGTATCATTTTCTATTTTGTGCACATGTGCCGAAAGCTATCCCAAGCCCTAACCCTAACCGAACCCCAAACCCTTCCCCAACCCAGTGCAACCCTAACCTTGACCCTACAACGTGAACAAAACCTTCAGAGAAATCTTCCTCTTGTTTCTTAATCTATGAGAGTGACCTTTGTGCCGACACGTTTTGAAATAACGACGCGATTTGAAAAAATTATTTCAAAACGTGTCGAGTTTATTTCAAAACGCGTCGGTGTGTGTCGACACGTTTTGAAATAACTACGCGATTTGAAATAATTATTTCAAAAACGTGTCGAGTTTATTTCAAAACGCGTTGGTGTGTGTCGACACGTTTTGAAATAAGACCGCAATTTGAAATAAATTCACCAAAGTGTTTGAGTACAACCATTCAGACCTCAACACGCTGACATGGATCATTGTAGAGTGTTTGTAGACCTCAACACGCTGACATGGATCATTGTAGAGTGTTTGTAAACCTTAACACGCTGACATGGATCATTGTAGAGTGTTTGTAGACCTCAACCCATTGACATGGATCATTGTAGAGTGTTTGTAGACCTCAACACGCTGACATGGATCATTGAGAGTGTTTGTAGACCTCAACAAGCTGACATGGATCATTATAGAGTGTTTGTAGACCTCAACACGCTGACATGGATCATTGTAGAGTGTTTGTAGACCTCCACACGCTGACATGGATCATTGTAGAGTGTTTGTAGACCTCAACGCGCTGACATGGATCATTGTAGAGTGTTTGTAGACCTCAACATGCTGACATGGATTATGATAGAGTGTTTGTAGACCTAAACAACAATGACATGGATCATTGTAGAGTGTTTGTAGACCTCAACACGGTGATATGGATCATTGTAGAGTGTTTGTAGACCTCAACACGCTGACATGGATCATTGTAGAGTGTTTGTAGACCTCAACATGCTGATATGGATCATTGTAGAGTGTTTGTAGACCTCAACACGCTGACATGGATCATTGTACAGTGTTTGTAGACCTCAACAGGCTGACAGGGATTATTGTAAAATGTTTGTAGTCCTCAACACGCTGACATGGATCATTAAAAAGTGTTTGTAGACCTCAACACGCTGACATGGATCATTGTAGAGTGTTTGTAGACCTCAACACGCTGATATGGATCATTGTACAGTGTTTGTAGACCTCAACACACTGACATGGATTATGATAGAGTGTTTGTAGACCTCCACACGCTGACATGGATCATTGTAGAGTGTTTGTAGACCTCAACACGCTGACATAGATCATTGTAGAGTGTTTGTAGACCTCAACATGCTGACATGGATCATTGTAGAGTGTTTGTAGACCTCAACACACTGACAGGGATTATGATAGAGTGTTTGTAGACCTCCACACGCTGACATGGATCATTGTAGAGTGTTTGTAGACCTCACTCAAAACGCTGACATGGATTATGATAGAGTGTTTGTAGACCTCACCACGCTGACATGGACAATTGTAGAGTGTTTGTAGACTCAACCCACTGACAGGGATTATGATAGAGTGTTTGTAGACCTCAACACGCTGACATGGATCATTGTAGAGTGTTTGTAGACCTCAACACGCTGACATGGATCATTGTAGAGTGTTTGTAGACCTCAAGACGCTGACATGGATCATTGTAGAGTGTTTGTAGATCTCCACACGCTGCCATGGATCATGACAGACTGTTTGTAGACCTCAACACGCTGACATGGATCATTGCAGAATGTTTGTAGACCTCAACACGCTGACATGGATCATTGTAGAGTTTTTGTAGACCTCAACACGCTGACATGGATCATTGTAGAGTGTTTGTAGACCTCAACACGCTGACATGGATTATGATAGAGTGTTTGTAGACCTCAACACGCGGAGATGGATCATTGTAGAGTGTTTGTAGACACATGTGTCGAGTCGTTGTGAAATAACGACGCGATTTGAAATAATTATTTCAAAACGTGTCTAGTTTATTTCAAAACGCGTTAGTGTGTGTCGACACGTTTTGAAATAACGACGCGATTTGAAATAACTATTTCAAAACGTGTCGAGTTTATTTCAAAACGCATTGGTGTGTGTTCGACATGTTTTGAAATAACGACGGGATTTGAAATAATTATTTCAAAAGGTGTCGAGTGTATTTCAAAACGCGTTGGTGTGTGTCGACACGTTTTGAAAAGAAACCGCAATTTGAAATAAATTCACCAAAGTGTTTGAGTACAACCATTCAGGACAAAAACCCACCGGACAAAACACTACCCATGCAGGACAAAACACCACTGGACAAAATACCACCTACGAAGACAAAGCCCTACTGGACAAAACACTCCCCACGCAGGACAAAAGCCCACTAGTCAAAAGACCACCCCTAAAGGACAAAAAATACCACTGGACAAAACAAATGTTTGTGCACACCCATTCAGGATCAAACCCACTGGACAAAACACTACTCATGCAGGACAAAAGCCCACTACAAAAAATACCACCCATGAAGGACAAGATTCCACTAGACAAAACAAGTATTTGCGGAGACTTATGAAGGACAGGAAGACACCAGACAATACACTACCGACGCGATTTGAAATAATTATTTCAAAACGTGTCGAGTTTATTTCAAAATGCGTTGGTGTGTGTCAACACGTTTTGAAATAACGACGCGATTTGAAATAATTATTTCAAAACGTGTCGCGTTGGTGTGCATCGACACGTTTTGAAATAAAACCGCAAGTTGAAATAAATTCACCAAAGTGTTTGAGTACAACCATTCAGGACAAAACCCTATTGGACAAAATACTACCCATGCAGGATAAAACACCAGTGGGCAAAATACCACCTACCAAGACAAAGTCCTACTGGACAAAACACTACCCACGCAGGACAAAAGCCCACTAGACAAAAGACCACCCCTAAAGGACAAAAAAACAAAAAAAAAAACAAAAACGAAAAAAAAACAAAAAAAAACCGACTGGACAAAACAAGTGTTTGTGCAGACCCATTCAGGATCAAACCCACTGGACAAAACACTACTCATGCGGGACAAAAGCCCAGTACACAAAATACCACCCATGGAAGTCAAAAATCCACTAGACAAAATAAAGTCTTTGTGCAGCATTTTTAAGGACGAAGAGACACCGGACAAAACACTACTGACGCGATTTGAAATAATCATTTCAAAACGTGTCGAGTGTATTTCAAAACGCGTTGGTGTGTGTCGACACGTTTTGAAATAAAACTTCAATTTGAAATAAATTCACCAAAGTCTTTGAGTACAACCATTTAGGACAAAAACCCACTAAACAATTCGCTACCCATGCAGGAGAAATCACCACTGGACAAAATACCACCTAGGAGGACAAAAAACGTACTGGACAAAGGACTACCCACGCTGGGCGAAAGCCCACTAGACAAAAGACCACCCCTAAAGGACAAAAAAATACCACTGGACAAAACAAGTATTTGTGCACACCCATTCAGGACCAAACTCACTTGACAAAACACTACCCTTGCAGGACACAAGCGCACTACACAAAATACCACCCATGAAGGACAAAAACCCACTAGACAAAACAAGTCTTTGTGCAGACTTATGAAGGACGAGGAGACACCAGACAAAACACTACCGACGCGATTTGAAATAATTATTTCAAAACGTGTCGAGTTTATTTCAAAACGCGTTGGTGTGTGTCAACACGTTTTGAAATAACGACGCGATTTCAAATAATTATTTCAAAATGTGTCGAGTTTATTTCAAAACGCGTTGGTGTGTATCGACACGTTTTGAAATAACGACGCGATTTGAAATAAATTCACCAAAGTGTTTGAGTACAACCATTCAGGACAAAAACCCACTGGACAAAACACTACCCATGCAGGACAAAACACCACTGGACAAAATACCACCTGCGAGGAGAAAGCCCTACTCAGGAAAACACTACCCACGCAGGACAAAAGCCCACTAGACAAAAGACCACCCTTAAAGGACCAAAAAAAAAAAAAACAAAAAAAAAAAAAACCACTGGACAAAACAAGTGTTTGTGCACACCCATTCAGGATCAAACCCACTGGACAAAACACTACTCATGCAGGACAAAAGCCCACTACACAAAATACCACCCATGAAGGACAAAAATCGACTAGACAAAACAAGTCTTTGTGCAGACTTATGAAGGACGAGGAGACACCAGACAAAACACTACCGACACGATTTGAGATAATTATTTCAAAACGTGTCGAGTTTATTTCAAAATGCGTTGGTGTGTGTCGACACGTTTTGAAATAACGACGCGATTTGAAATAATTATTTCAAAACGTGTCGAGTTTATTTCAAAACGCATTTGGTGTGCGTCAACACGTTTTGAAATAAAACCGCAATTTGAAATAAATTCTCCAAAGTGTTTGAGTACAACCATTCAGGACAAAACCCTACTGGACAAAATACTATCCATGCAGGATAAAACACCAATGGGGAAAATACCACCTACCAAGACAAAGTCCTACTGGACAAAACACTACCCACACAGGACAAAAGCCCACTAGACAAAAGACCACCCCTAAAGGACAAAAAAACAAACAAAAAAAAAAGACTGGACAGAACAAGTGTTTGTGCAGACCCATTCAGGATCAAACCCACTGGACAAAACACTACTCATGCAGGACAAAAGCCCAGTACACAAAATACCACCCATGGAAGTCAAAAATCCACTAGACAAAACAGTCTCTGTGCAGTATTTTTAAGGACGAAGAGACACCAGACAAAACACTACTGACGCGATTTGAAATAATCATTTCAAAACGTGTCGAGTTATTTCAAAACGCGTTGGTGTGTGTCGACACGTTTTGAAATAAAACTGCAATTTCAAATAAATTCACCAAAGTCTTTGAGTACTACCATTCAGGACACAAACCCACTAAACAATTCACTGCCCATGCAGGAGAAATCACCACTGGACAAAATACCACCTAGGAGGACAAAAACGAACTGGACAAAGGACTACCCACGCTGGGCGAAAACACACTAGACAAAAGACCACCCCTAAAGGACAAAAAATACCACTGGACAAAACAAGTATTTGTGCACACCCATTCAGGACCAAACTCACTTGACAAAACACTACCCTTGCAGGACACAAGCGCACTACACAAAATACCACCCATGAAGGACAAAAACCCACTAGACAAAACAAGTCTTTGTGCAGACTTATGAAGGAAGAGGACACACCAGGACAAAAGCCCAATATACAAAAGACCACCCGTAAAGGAGAAAAAAAAACACTGGAAAAATCATGTGTTTGTGGAGTCCCGTTTAGAACAAAACCCACTGGACAAAACACTACCCACGCAGGACAAAAGCCCACTACACAAAATACCACCCATGAAGGACAAAAATCCACTAGACAAAACAAGTATTTGTGCAGACTTATGAAGGACGAGGAGACACCAGACAAAACACTACCGACGCGATTTGAAATAATTATTTCAAAACGTGTCGAGTTTATTTCAAAACGCGTTGGTGTGTGTCGACACGCTTTGAAATAACGACGCGATTTGAAATAATTATTTCAAAATGTGTCGAGTTTATTTCAAAACGCGTTGGTGTGTGTCGACACGTTTTGAAATAACGACGCGATTTGAAATAAATTCACCAAAGTGTTTGAGTACAACCATTCAGGACAAAAACCCACTGGACAAAACACTACCCATGCAGGACAAAACACCACTGGACAAAATACCACCTGCGAGGAGAAAGCCCTACTCAGGAAAACATTACCCACGCAGGACAAAAGCCCACTAGACAAAAGACCACCCTTAAAGGACCACAAACCCCCCCCCCCCAAAAAAAAAAACCCACTTGGCAAAACAAGTGTGTTTGTGCACACCCATTCAGGATCAAACCCACTGGACAAAACACTACTCATGCAGGACAAAAGCCCACTACACAAAATACCACCCATGAAGGACAAAAATCGACTAGACAAAACAAGTCTTTGTGCAGACTTATGAAGGACGAGGAGACACCAGACAAAAACACTACCGACACGATTTGAGATAATTATTTCAAAACGTGTCGAGTTTATTTCAAAATGCGTTGGTGTGTGTCGACACGTTTTGAAATAACGACGCGATTTGAAATAATTATTTCAAAACGTGTCGAGTTTATTTCAAAACGCATTTGGTGTGCGTCAACACGTTTTGAAATAAAACCGCAATTTGAAATAAATTCTCCAAAGTGTTTGAGTACAACCATTCAGGACAAAACCCTACTGGACAAAATACTATCCATGCAGGATAAAACACCAGTTGGGAAAATACCACCTACCAAGACAAAGTCCTACTGGACAAAACACTACCCACGCAGGACAAAAGCCCATTAGACAAAAAAAACCACACCTACAGGATAAAAAAAAAAACAAAAAACACTAGACAAAACAAGTGTTTGTGCACACCCATTCAGGACCAAACCCACTGGACAAAACACTACCCATGAAAGTCAAAAATCCACTAGACAAAACAAAATCTTTGTGCAGTATTATTAAGGACGAAGAGACACCAGACAAAACACTACTGACGCGATTTGAAATAATTATTTCAAAACGTGCCGAGTTTATTTGAAAACGTGTTGGTTTGTGTCGACACGTTTTGAAATAAAACTTCAATTTGAAATAAATTCACCAAAGTCTTTGAGTACAACCATTTAGGACAAAAACCCACTGGACAATTCACTACCCATGCAAGACAAAACACCACTGGACAAAATACCACCTGTGAGGACAAAACCCTACTAGACAAAACACTACCCACGCAGGACAAAAGCCCACTAGACAAAAGACCACCCCTACAGGAAAAAAAAACCCACTGGATAAAACAAGTGTTTGTGCACACCCATTCAGGACAAAACACACTGGACAAAACACTACCATTGCAGGACAAAAGCCCAATACACAAAATACCACCCACGAACGACACAAACCCACTAGACTAAACAAGTCTTTGTGCAGACCTATTCAGGACGAGGAGACTGGAGAAAACCCTTGCAGAACAAATGCCCACTACAGAAAATACGACCCATGAAGGACAAAAACGCACTGGACAAAACAAATCTTTCTGCAGACTTATTAAGGACGAGGAGACACAAGACAAAACAGTACCGACGCGATTTGAAATAGTTATTTCAAATCGCGTAGGTACTGTTTTTTCCGGTGTTTCTTCGTCCTGAAAAAGTCAGCCCAAAGACTTGTTTTGTCTAGTGGATTTTTGTCCTTCATGGGTGGTATTTTGTGTAGTGGGCTTTTGTCCTGCGTGGGCAGTGTTTTGTCCAGTGGGTTTTGTTCTAAATGGGACTGCACAAACACATGATTTTTCCCAGTGAGTTTTTTCTCCTTTAGGGGTGGTCTTTTGTCTATGGGGCTTTTGTACTGCGTGGGGAGTGTTTTGTCCAGTAGGGTTTTGTCCTCATAGGTGATATTTTGTCCAGTGGTGTTTTGTCCAGCATGGGTAGTCTTTTGTCCAGTGGGTTTTTTGTCCTGAATGGTTGTACTCAAACACTTTGGAGAATTTATTTCAAATTGCGGTTTTATTTCAAAACGTGTCGACACACACCAACGCGTTTTGAAATAAACTCGACACGTTTTGAAATAATTATTTCAAATCGCGTCGGTAGTGTTTTCTCTGGTGTCTCCTCGTCCTTCGTAAGTCTGCACAAATACTTGTTTTGTCTAGTGGATTTTTGTCCTTCATGGGTGGTATTTTGTGTAGTGGGCTTTTGTCCTGCATGAGTAGTGTTTTGCCCAGTGGGTTTGATCCTGAATGGGTGTGCACAAACATTTATTTTGTCCAGTGGTATTTTTTTGTCCTTTAGGGGTGGTCTTTTGACTAGTGGGCTTTTGTCCTGCGTGGGGAGTGTTTTGTCCAGTAGGGCTTTGTCTTCGTAGATGGTATTTTGTCCAGTGGTGTTTTGTCCTGCATGGGTAGTGTTTTGTCCAGCATGGGTAGTGTTTTGTCCAGTGGGTTTTTGTCCTGAATGGTTGTACTCAAACACTTTGGTGAATTTATTTCAAATTGCAGTTTTATTTCAAAACGTGTCGACACACACCAACGCATTTTGAAATAAACTCGACACGTTTTGAAATAATTATTTCAAATCGCGTTATTTCAAAACGTGTCGACACACACCAACGCGTTTTGAAATAAACTCGACACGTTTTGAAATAAATATTTCAAATCGCGTCGTTATATCAAAACGAGTCGATACAGAGGTCTACAAACACTCTACAATGATCCATGTCAGCGTGTTGAGGTCTACACACACTCTACAATGATCCATATCAGCGTCGTGAGGTCTACACACACTCTACAATGATCCATGTCAGCGTGTTGAGGTCTACAAACACTCTATAATGATCCATGTCAGCGTGTTGAGGTCTACAAACACTCTACAATGATCCATGTCAGCGTGTTGAGGTCTACAAACACTCTACAATGATCCATGTCAGCGTGTTGTGATCTACAAACACTATCATAATTCATGTCAGCGTGTTGAGGTCTATCAACACTCTAGAATGATCCATGTCAGCGTGTTGAGGTCTACAAACACTCTACAATGATTCATGTCAGCGTGTTGAGGTCTACAAACACTCTACAATGATCCATGTCAGCGTGTTGAGGTCTACAAACACTCTACAATGATCCATGTCAGCGTGTTGAGGTCTACAAACACTCTACAATGATCCATGTCAGCGTGTTGAGGTCTACAAACACTCTACAATGATCCATGTCAGCATGTTGAGGTCTACAAACACACTAACAATGATCCATGTCAGCGTGTTGAGGTCTACAAACACTCTATCATAATTCATGTCAGCGTGTTGAGGTCTACAAACACTCTACAATGATCTATGTTAGCGTGTTGAGGTCTACAAACACTCTGCAATGATCTATGTTAGCGTGTTGAGGTCTACAAACACTCTACAATGATCCATGTCAGCGTGTTGAGGTCTACAAACACTCTACAATGATCCATGGCAGCGTGTTGAGGTCTACAAACACTCTACAATGATCCATGTCAATGGGTTGAGGTCTACAAACACTCTACAATGATCCATGTCAGCATGTTGAGGTCTACAAAGACTCTATCATAATCCATGTCAGTGTGTTGAGGTCTACAAACACTCTACAATTATCCATGTCAGCGTGTTGAGGTCTACAAACACTCTAATAATGATCCATGTCAGCGTGTTCAGGTTTACAAACACTCTACAATGATCCATGTCAGCGTGTTGAGGTCTACAAACACTCTATCATAATTTATGTCAGCGTGTTGAGGTCTACAAACACTCTACAATGATCTATGTCAGCGTGTTGATGTCTACAAACACCCTGCAATGATCCATGTCAGCGTGTTGAGGTATACAAACACACTAGAATGATCCATGTCAGCGTGTTGAGGTCTACAAACACTCTACAATGATCCATGTCAGCGTGTTGAGGTCTACAAACACTCTACAATGATCCATGTCAGTGTGTTGATGTCTACAAACACTCTACAATGATCCATGTCAGCGTGTTGAGGTATACAAACACTCTACAATGATCCATGTCAGCGTGTTGAGGTCTACAAACACTCTACAATAATCCATGTCAGCATGTTGAGGTCTACAAACACTATCATAATCCATGTCAGCGTGTGGAGGTCTACAAACACTCTACAATGATCCATGTCAGCGAGTTGAGGTCTACAAACACTCTACAATGATCCATGTCAGCATGTTGAGGTCTACAAACACTCTATCATAATCCATGTCAGCGTGTGGAGGTCTACAAACACTCTATCATAATCCATGTCAGCGTGTTGAGGTCTACAAACACTCTACAATGATCCATGTCAGCGTGTGGAGGTCTACAAACACTCTATCATAATCCATGTCAGCATGTTGAGGTCTACAAACACTCTACAATGATCCATGTCAGCCTGTTGAGGTCTACAAACACTCTACAATGATCTATGTCAGCGTGTTGAGGTCTACAAACACTCTACAATGATCCATGTCAGCGTGTTGAGGTCTAAATGGTTGTACTCAAACGCTTTGGTGAATTTATTTCAAATTGCGGTCTTGTTTCAAAACGTGTCGACACGCACCAACGCGTTTTGAAATAAACTCGACACGTTTTGAAATAATTACTTCAAATCGCGTCGTTATTTCAAAACGTGTCGACACACACCGACGCGTTTTAAAATAAACTCGACAAGTTTTGAAATAGTTATTTCAAATCGCGTCGTTATTTCAAAACGTGTCGACAGACCTTCCCTGATCCTGACATTTGCTCTGAGCCTATCTTGTACCTTTGTCCCGTAGAATATCGTGTCACTGAACAACGATCGAGGATCTTGTTGAATAAGTCATTGAAAAAAGATCTAGGATCCCTTTCTTGATCTTAATCTCCCCTCGGATCTACTCCTAAACTTAGAATGATCGTCCAAGGGTCACATTTCACCTCTTGACAAAGTGTGGTTCACATTAGG
Source organism: Conus canariensis (assembly GCA_033310375.1). Taxonomy (NCBI): domain Eukaryota; kingdom Metazoa; phylum Mollusca; class Gastropoda; order Neogastropoda; family Conidae; genus Conus; species Conus canariensis. The sequence goes on from CM065719.1 coordinate 37,854,546, forward strand.
CGCAGCGGCTTTTGCGAAGTGCTGTAAAAGGGACAAGCCGCCCACCAGTCATCCAAACCACAGACGCTGAGTGTAAACATAGCTTCAAAGGCTAAGGTAGAAAACACAAGCACCCGCCCCCCCAAAAAAAACAACAACAAAAACACAAAAAAAAACCCATCCTTAAATTCTCTTCATTCAAACGAAGAGATGTTTGTTCTACGCCTACAAACGACAGGTGGCCCGGAACCCGTTTTCCTTATTTCACCGGGCCAGCAGAACAATTCCAACCCCCCCCCTCCCTCCCGCCCCCGTCCCCTTCTCACCCGTTTCTCATCCCTCTCCCATCCTAAATTAGTAGAAATTACGTTGTTAGTCACTAAACCTTGCATCGTTTACATCTCTCTCTCTCTTTCTCTCTCTCTTTCTCTCTCTCCTCTCTTCTCTCTCTCCTCTCTCTTACTCTCTCTCTCTTCTCTCTCACTCGCTCTCTCTTCTCTCTCTCTCTCTCTCTCTCTCCCCCCCCCCCCTCTCTCTCTCCTCTCTCTCTCCCTCTCTAGCCTCTCTCTCTTCCTTCTCTCTCTTTCTCCTTTCTCTCTCTCTCTCCTCTCTCTCCCTCCCCCTCTTTCTCCCTTCTCTCTCTCTCAGTCCCCCCCCCCCCCTCTCTCTCTCTCTTTTAGACGAGAACCCACGCATGCACACAATCAGACGCCGTTGGACTGAAAGGAAAGCGACGAGGAGCGGTCAGCCAGTCTAAGCATTGAGTGGGCTATTCACTCACCAAGGTGGGCTATTCACTCACCAAGGTGGGCTATTCACACACCAAGGTGAGCTATTCACTCACCAAGGTGGGCTATTCACTCCCCACGTGGTCCTGCTAATGGCACATTCCTCTGTCATTTCCTGTCAGTGTGGTGTTACAAATCGTAATAATTCTTACTTTTTGTCGTTGAAACTAAAATGCAGCCGGGTTAAAAAGTTTTTCAAGAGCGTAATTATAAATATCAGTGTTTGTGTCGGACGACGTGGCTCACTTACTTCCGTACTGGTAGAAAAAAAAAGCCACTGGGATTTAGCGTGTTACGTTCTCCCCCATTTCCCCTGACTCTCCCAAGTAACAGTGACTGCGCCACGTTAATCGGACAATAAAGAGCCACCCGAGGAGAAACAAACAAACAAACAAACAAACAAGCAAACAAAAAAAATAAATAAACAGGGAACACAGCTTAGAGATATCTCGCTATCCCGTCTGGAGGGTTGACATTTCCGTGTGAATATTGCCAGGATATTGCGAATGCTCGGCCAAGCTAATCGATCGGCCATCCATTCAAAGAGTGGACTCTGTCATATTGTGTAACGCTGAGGAATATTAGATCCAGTATTACGAAAGTGTAATCGACATGGTGAAGCTTAGGACTCTCTCTCAGATTAATACAGTTAACAGTTTTGGTTCTCTTCTCTCTCTCTCTCTCTCTCTCTCTCTCTCTCTCTCTCTCTCTCTCTCTCTCTCTCTTTTGTTTTGAAACTCTGTTGACTGTGAACACAGACCTTTGTAAGCCGTGACTTCGGAAATCTGTTGCAGACCGACTGGTTTACAGACACATAGTTACATTCAAAGACAGACCGACAGGCAGACCGACCGACAGACAGGCAGACAGACAGACAGAGAGACAGACAGACAGACAGACAGACAGACAGACAGACAGACAGACAAGCAAGATAAAAAAATTAATAGATGAATTAGTAGCTACTTTCACACAGGCGAGCTGGCAGATCGCTGCCAGACATACAGACGAATATCCAGACAAAAAGACGGACATTTTTACAGGAAAAAAGACAGATTGATAAAATGATACTTAGACTGAGCGAGCGAGCGAGCGAGCGAGCAAGAGAGAGAGAGAGAGAGAGAGAGAGAGAGAGAGAAGACAGACAGACAGACAGACAGAGAGAGAGTGAGAGAGAGAGAAAGAGAGAGTCAGAGAGAGAGAGAGAGAGACAGAGAGAGAGAGAGAGAAAGAGAGTGAGAGAGGGAGAGTGAGAGAGAGAAAGAGAGAGACAATGACAATGACAATGACAAATATTTTAATTGAACTAGGCCTCGTGCCCGTGTCAATAGGGCCATTTGGATGGGGGGAAAAACAACAACATTGTGGAAAAAGCAAATGTAACAACAACACCACCTTGCAAGTATACATGCATTTTCTCGGCCAAGTAGATACTTTCACATTCTTCCTCAGTCATGGATGTATACATACTGATCAAAATACGTACCAATATAGATTAGGGCATATCATTTACAAATCTCACAGAGGTTACATTCATTTGTAGTTGCCTAAACACCTGTAAACCTATTCATGATCACACACACACACACACACACACACACACACACACACACACACACACACACACCGCGCGCGCGCGCGCGCGCGCACACACACACACACACACACACACACACACACACACACACACACACACACACACACACACACACACTCGCACGCATACACTCACATATACAAGCTCTTTTGCTTTTAAAGGGGAAAATGTACCCCGAATTATACATAAAAATATATGAACTTTACGTCCCATTCGTTTTTTTGCATCTGATTTCAAAAGCTTTAGTTATGAAAGCAGCAACATCTTTAGCCATTTTATCATTGGCAAGTAATAATGACATCTTGAAAGCCGACGCTCTTGCATAATATTTAGTGGGTATGAAATGCTCTCGAACATCTTTATATTTAGGGCATACAATAAAAAAGTGATATTCAGATTCCAACTGACTTGGACAAAAAGGACAGCAGAGTGCCTCTCGGGGAACACTCGAATGCCGCAGTTTGTGAGTATTTAAACAAGATACGCCTAACCTGAATCTTATGAGATTTTTACGATTGTTCAAATTACTTACCGTAAACAGATAATTCGGTATTTGTCTAAATTGCTTAAAGGAAGAATAGAAGGAAAAGCGATCACTAACATCCATTCGGGTGTACCATTCTTGAAGATGACAATCAATCAACCGATTTCTAAATTCTAAGAGAAAACCTTTGACATTGTAAACGTTCTGGTTTTCCCATACATACCCAAAGCCATAGCGATTTAACGTAGAGCAAACTGATGAAACCCAGTTGTTCTTGCCTCGATGATGCAAATCATATAACGTGATGTAAGCTTTCTTAGGAAGGCGATTATCCGGCATATTAACGACACGTAACCAATACTTGATACATTTAGTATAATTGTTTATATAGAGTGGATACCGACCAGTTTCTCCGTAGACTAAGGCGCTGGGTGTTTTTATGGAAACATTTAAGAATCTCTTGAGTGCAAACAAATGTACTTTTTCAATAACTGAGTTGTTTGCAGTCAAACCCCATACTTCGGCACCATAGCTAAGCATTGGCTGGACTTGACAGTCGAAAAGTTTAAAGAACAATTTCGGGGAAAGACTTTGAAACTTCCACAGTAGTTTTATAATATTGATGACTTGACGTTTTGCCTTGGATGCTAAATCCTCAAGGCAATGGGGAAAAGAAAGACCCGTGGAAAAGATAACACCTAAATATTTATACTGATTAACAATTTCTAGCTGCCTACCGTCGTAGAACCATCTTTCCCTTGAGGCGATATACCCCCCATTCTAAACACAATAACTTTTGATTTTTCTAAATTTACGATCAAATCGAGTTTTTTCGCTGTGCTACACAAAACATTTAGTTGCTGCTGGAGACCAATGACGGTAGATGCTACGAGTGCAACATCGTCGGCAAAGAGCATAATTAGTATCTCTATGAAGTCTGGTAATAAGGGAATACCATGTTTACCGTATTGAATTATTTCTTCAGCAAGCTCATTGATGAATAGCGAAAATAAAACCGGACTGCATATTTCTCCTTGCTTCAGACCCCGGGGACACATAAAAGTGTCAGTTAAATCTCCCCCCACTTTAACCCTAGCTTTGACATCTGTGTATATGCTTTTAAGTGCATTGTACATCTTACCCTTTATACCTTTTTTCTTTAAGATTGACCAGAGTTGGTTTCTATCTACCGAATCGAAAGCCTTTTTAAAGTCGATAAAAGCAACGTATAATTTCTTGTGGTTAGAGAGTTGCTTTTGTACCAGAGAAAAAAGGGTAAATATATGA
>CM065719.1:37866177-37871177 GCA_033310375.1 Conus canariensis
AATCGCTCAGTAACCTACTGTTAAAGTCATAACGGACTTCTCTCCCCTGTCCTTCGGGCATGGCGCCAGACGGACATTAGAGCCACCCTCCCTCCCACCTCCCACCCCCTTCCCATGTTCATACCTATGGACGTGTCATCTGCAGATGGACAGACCGTGGGTTGTTTTTTTACGTGTCCGAAAGGTATGCCTTCACTGGTTTACTTGTAACAGTTGGTGTAAGTAGGATGTAAGCAAACTGTCCCATTTTGAGAGTTTAGCACGCAGGCCACCGCCCAAGACCTAGCACAGACAATGAAGGCGATACAAAAACGAATGTGATCATTTTCGCGCGCCGGCGCCGCGCGCGCGCCCGTGTGTGTGTGTGTGTGTGTGTGTGTGTGTGTGTGTGTGTGTGTGTGTGTGTGTGTGTGTGTGTGTGTGCGTGCGAGTGTGTGTGTGTGTGTGTGTGTGCGTGCGTGCGTGCGTGCGTGCGTGCGTGCGTGCGTGCGCGTGCGTGCGTGCGTGCGTGCGTGCGTGCTGCGTGGTGCTGTGTGTGTGTGTTGGGTTATGTGCTGGTGATGTCTGACTGGAGAATTCGATGCCTTGAGGAGATTTAAGGAGTGACACATGTTTTTCCTCTTCTTGATAATCATGTCTATGATGTTGTTTGTACCATTATTACAAACATTTGATGATTTTCAACCTGTGTGTGTGTGTGTGTGGTGTGTGTGTGTGTGTGTGTGTGTGTGTGTGTGTGTGTGCGTGCGTGCGTGCGTGTTTGCGTGTGTGCGTGCATGCGTGCGTGCGTGGTGTGTGTGTGTGTGTGTGTGTGTGTGTGTGTGTGTGTGTGTGTGTGTGTGTGTGTGTGTGTGTGTGTGTGTGTGTGCTTTGGTAAAGAATTTCAGAAGTTAACGTGGAGCATAAACATCTTAAAGACCGGCGTCCGCCCGTTTAAAAAATCTGTCTGGACCTTGCTTCGGTTTTTTTGTGGGCTTGGTACTGGTGATAAGCAGAAAATAAAACGTCGGGTACCTTGGTGTTTTCTTCGAATTCGATTGCAGTCAGCACGAACCAATGAGTTTAAGGCATTTCAAGGTCGGGTGTACACACACACACACACACACACACACACACACACACACACACACACACACACACATATATATATATATATATAGAAGAGAGAGAGAGAGAGAGAATAGAGAGAGAGAGTAGAGAGAGAGAGAGAGATAGATGGATGGATGGATGGATGGATGGATGGATGGATGATGGATGGATGGATGGATGGATGGATGATGGATGGATGGATGGATGGATGGATGATGGATGGATGGATAGATAGATAGATAGATAGATAGAAAGATCCTTGCGGTCATAAATCTGTGAATCAGATTTTCAGCTATACAAAAATATAGAAGTGTTATTTCCTTTATAAATGATTGATGATAACCTACAATCACTGCTTCGCCCTTTGACGAAAGACATGTGAAATTATATCGTAAGGAAAACGGCGCCAACTATCCAAACAAATGCTGTCAAGATCAGACCCCATTCAATGTCATTTCTACCAGACGTGGAGTTATGAATTAATGTCTTACTAAATACAGAACTAAGGAGGACCACGTGTACACAGTTCAACGTCACGCATGTTACCTAACGATATCATGTGGTGCTGATAATCATGTTCTCAACACGTAGAAACCGAGATCACACCGGCAAGAAATAGATCTCTGGAATGAACTTTGCGCCTCAAGACTGGATCATTGTATCACTGGCACAGACAGCACCAGTCATCAAGATCAGGATGTTCCAGAGTGCTGCGGTCGAGATGGAGGGAGGGCGTGGGACGATGGGGAGGTGGGGAGGGAGAGGGACTGGCAGCAGTAGCTGTGAGGGAATCAATAGAGGAGGTGGAGGGAGAGGGGAGTGGGTGATATGACCTTGGGGTGTTGAAGAACAGCGGTGAGAACTTGCTAAGTCGTCTGCTAGAGTTAGTGCTGACTGTTTGTCATCAGGTGGTTGGTGTTGTATTACACCCCCCTCCCCCCCCCCCCTCCTCCTTCCCCAGACACCCTGCGCCTTTCCTTCTGCTGTCACATGCATTCATCACATGTGAGGCAAAGGCAGGCAAGTTGTCTCCCTTGTTTTAAGATTAAAAAAAAAATCAACTGGCATGATTTTAAGGTTAGAATATGTTGTACGTTCCATGACAGAGTGTTCATTAAAGTAAATGTTGTTATATATATAAGCGAAAGGAGAGCATTGTGTTTATCCTTTTAACAATGCACATTTTTGAGACCATTGCGTTGAATACGAGCATAATAAGATGCCCGTTGGCAAAACAAGCAGACGAGTATGGCAATGGCAAAATTGAAGCAAATAAGGACATTTGCAAGTCCTATAATCAGTCACTCTCAACGTATAAACGATCAAGAACACTTCATAGACACTCCTTAACGAAAGTCCAGAACAGATTTCCATGTAAGCAGTTCTTTCTAAGGAAGGTTTCATCAAGATACCTTTTGGATGCAACTGACGACGACCTGTACGCACGGACAATGTAGAAAAATGTGCGCACCCAACACCGCAGCTTTGAACAGCTGAGCTGAACACATCGAACTGAACAGCTGATCACAAGGAACCCTTTTATCCCAGTTCTTTTATTCTGGTGATCCCTTTCCTTTCCAAGCTGTTTTCTCCTTTGAGCTTTGTTTTGTTTTGTTTTGAAGTCTTGGTTTTCATCACTGCTCACTTACTCGATGCTGTCGCAGAAGACGGCTGATATCTGTGAAGATCCAAGAGGAATGAGTCTCATCTCACAACCGCTACACATTCACGTCTAGAACATGTGGACCTCTTTGAGCATCAAAGGTCCATTGTAAGCGAGGACATCATTATCATCATCATTATGCCCATCGCTCCTGGTGGAGCATAGGCCATCGACGACCCTTCGCCATCGCACTCTGTTCTGGGCTGTTCTGGTCATTCCAGCCCAGTTGGTCTCTTGTTGTTTCAACTCCGCCTCAGTGTCTCGCCTCCAGCTGTCGCGAAGTCGGCCTCTCTTCCTCTTTCCCTGCGGGGTCCAGGTCAGGGCTTGGCGTGTGGTGCTGGACGCTGGCTTCCTGAGGGTGTGTCCGATCCAGCCCCACTTCCTTCGCAGTATCTGCTTGGCCACTGGTTCCTGTCCCGCACGCTCCCACAGATCTTCGTTTCGGATCTTGTCCGGATTTTGTAGATGCGCCTCAGACAGGCGTTGAAGAATGTCTGGGGCGACAATACGTTAAAACGTGGCTCCCCCTCAGCTCTTTCTGCTATAACCTGACTCAGCGTCATCTGAAAACCGAAATCTGTCAGATTCCCAGTGAAAAAGGAAATCTCCTCAGGTTACTGGCGATCTCTAACCTTCTCTGTTGATGTGAGGGATGGGTACTGACAGCGGATTTCAGGCGAAAAAAAAATTGGGGCATTCAAGAAAAAAACAACAAAAACACACCAGGCATCTCATTTAAGAAAGGTAACACACATGACAATGTCAGGCAGCAGTTCAACATATACGTCAGCAAACCCTGAACATTTAACAACACCGTAAAAACTGCTTTCGTTGCATGAGCCTATGTCTGGCCTGGTGTCCCTGTTCCAGGTCATTCTGCAGGTCAGTGTGGCAGATGGACGTCTTGGAGACATGCCAAGGGGATCCTACACAGCGGACACCGTGAAAGACTGGGCTGGTGACATCTCTACTATGTTGCACATGACTGACGATAGAAGGGCTGCGAGTCTCGGATCGCCCACGTGACCTTCATGGCACCCCTCAGACCCACTGCAGAAGAGCAATGCTAACAAGGAGCATCAATTTTTTCCGGTCTGATGTCTGCCTGTCTGTCACCAGTTTGCTCTGTCAGTGGAGATCAAATGGAGCCCACTGACGACTTGTTGGAACCTTGTTTTACCGCCACACATGTGGACTGGATCCATTTCTTTTTTTAATTACAGCGGCGATCAGATAGTGGTCCTCTGCAGCTGTCCTGTCCGGTGCTGTATTTCAGGTGAGCAGTGAAGAGCAATACCTTACGGGGTTTAGCGTGTTGGTCTTGAAATCCGGAAAAAAAAACCTATAGAACGCTGGATCGATTGAAGGCTCAGCTAGTGCTGTTTTTAACGCTTCTGGTCAGACTGGCTTACTTCGTTCCCCTCCCCCCCCCCCCCTCTGGTCAGACTGGCTTACTTCGTCCCCCCCCCCCCCAACACCTTCCGCAGTCCTCCTCTCCTTTCTCTTAAATAGTAGTAACGTAGAATGAAGTGTGTCAGGATCGCGAAAGAACAACATGATTGTCCATCTCTTTATGTGTTTGTTTGTGTCCATAACGCTAGCCGGATGATGCTGGAAGAGAGGTGAGGACATTTTCAGGTCTCGTATTTTGATCTTACAAAGCTTTATTCTCAAGCCTCTCTTTAAACATGAATACACGCATTGGCCAGATAATTACGAGCTCTCCATTACCTCAACAGGATTTATTATTATTATTATTATTATACAGTTCAGAACATTTTCAGTTCTCGTATTTCGATCTTACAAAGCTTTTTTTTTTGTCTTGTTCAATTCATAGCAGGCCAGTTTCTATGTTATAGTCTTGTGACTGATAGGAAGAGTGAAATGCTGGAATGAGTGCTAGCTGTCTATTTTACATGGTGGTTTGCTAACATGTTTTTTTTTTTCTTTCAGGTTTGTTGTAGTAGTTGTTGTGGTTGTGGTTGTGGTTGTGGTTGTTGTTGCACTAAAATATTTTTGAGTGGATTTTTGTAGTGTGTTTTTTTTTTTTTATAACACACATCGGATTAAGGAGATAAAAGAAAAAAAAGCAGAATGGCTGGCGCTCTCATCACAGCATAGCTTTTTTTTTTCTTCCTCAAGGATTTCTTTATAAAGATTAACGTGTTATCAATCGTTAGGAAATGTGTCTGTCTGTCTGTCTGTCTGTCTGTCTGTCTGACTGTCTGTCTCTGTCTTCTTCTTCTCT
>CM065719.1:37876177-37878677 GCA_033310375.1 Conus canariensis
ATCATCATACCATCTTCCAAGGCTCTTGACTGGTTCTTCTGTGACTGTTGGAATGGCCTGGTTGGCAACACTGAAGACCACAGATCCGGCCACTTTTCCTTTCCTCAGTGAGAGACTCCGTGATTTCTTTGGCTTGAACTTCATTCTGGATGAGGCAACTATGTCGTCCAGCCTTTTCCAGCACATGACGTGTCTCGTCTTCTCTGGATGAAATCACTGTAGTGTCATCCATGAAGGCCTTGAGAGGAGGCATCTTGTATCCATCGCCAAGGTCTGTTTGTCTCGCGTTGTTTGTTGCTGCTTTCAAGATGAGTTCCATTGCCAGCACGAACAGTATTGGGGAAATTGCACAGCCCATTGCAATACCCACTTCCAAGTTGATCCAGTCTGTTGTGTACTCCTTGGTAGAGAACCGCATTGAGAAGCCATTGAAGTACTTCTTGAGCATGTCGCGGATGTTCTTTGGCACATGGTACATCTCAAGAGCCAACTGTATCATCTCATGGGGCACAGATCCATATGCGTTTGCCAGATCAAGCCACACTACGTCCAGGTCTCTCTTTTCTGTTTTTGCTTTTTGGATTGCGTCCCAGATCATTGTGGCGTGTTCTACACAGCCCGCCACGCCTGGGATGCCACCTTTCTGGACTGACACATCCAAGTACTTGTTTTCCATCAGGTACTTGGTCAGCCTTGCTGCCATGACAGAGAAGAAGATTTTCCCTTCGACGTTCAGTAGTGATATTGGCCTGAACTGGCTGATGTCACTTGAGTTTTGCTCTTTGGGGATGTACACACCATCTGCCGTCATCCACTGGCCGCTGATCTTCTGGTTTCTCCAAGCCGATCGCAGCAGCCTGTGGAGCCACTCCAGCACCTTGGGACATTTCTTGTAAACTGGTAAGGTATTCCGTTTGGCCCTGGTGATGATTTGGCTCTGGCTTTGTCGACCACCTTCTTGATTTCCGCCAACGTTGGAGGCTTGCCATTGAACTGTTCCTCAGGGTTGGTTGGCCACACCAGACATTGAATGTCGAGTGGTGCTTTGCTCTGTGGGTCAGAGTATGTTTTCCTCAGATGCTGCTCAAGAACTCCTTTGTCCTACACTTAGGGTCCCAGATTTTGGCTGCTCAAACAGTGTTCTGGCAAACTGGAAGGGGTCTCTGAAGAAGCGCTCTTGTGTCTTCTTCTTTTTGCTCTTCCTCTTCCTCGCAGATTCTGCTTTGCTGAGGGCGCTGTGTTTTTCTTTCAGGTCTTTCCACAGTTTTTCCAAGCCTTGTTTTTCAGCTGGCAATGCGGTCTTCATTTGCATCTTGAGGTTTTTCTTTTGGACCCTGATCTTGTCCATCTTTTCTTGGCGTCTGGATTTCTTTGGAGGTGTTTTCTCTTTGGGTAGTTTTGCTCCATAGGCGTCTCTACATGTGGCATACACAATGTCCCCATATGTGGCTAGTTTGTGTTCCATGGGTGCTTTTCCCTATCAGTGCATCGAGTCTTTGGACGATTTTTGCATCCAGTTTCTCCCAATCTTCAGTTTCGTTTGCTCGTGGCAGGTTGAGTTTCAGGCGCCTGGCATCGAGGGCCTGTGCAAATTCCTCATCCGAACCAACAGCGTGGATGTCCTTGGCACTGTGGTTTAAATCCTGGCCTTGGTCTTCCGACGTCTTATCTGCTGATGCAGTGCGCTGCTGCTCATTCAGATGAGTCTTCACACATCCCATCTTTGTTCTGTGGATCTTCATGCCACGGGTGGTAGCGAAACGCTTTCCACAGACACATGGATATTCCATTTGGTCCATGTTCATAGTCCGTTTGGGATTTGCAGTCATGATTGGTTGAGCACCGATGGATTCATCATTCTCTCCCCCTTTCGGTGAATCCTGGGAGCATCTTTTCCTTTTATTCTTAGTAGCCACATGTTTAAGGCAAAGTGGGGAGCCAGCCCACAGAGCCTTTGGTTCTGGTCTTTCCCAGTGTCCTCCGGTCTTTCCCGGACGTCCTCCGGCCTATTCCCGGAAGTCAATGGTTTACCCATGCATCAGTAGAAAGAAACTCGTGGAGAGCGTGGCAGCAGAGAGTCCTCAGAAGAGAAGCCCCCTTCAAGCAAGTGTTTCGGCCCTTATCTCCTGACACTCTAGGGGGTTGGGCCACACCCGGTTCATGACTCCGGATGTCCCTCTGCTGCCCCCTTTTTTTTTTTTTTTTTTCCCCCATCTTGGGACGAGCCATGGCTGGGATTCGAACCCATGACCCTCTGGACATGCTCATTTTCCACTTAATGACATAAACATAAACAGACAGAGAGACAAGAGAGAGACAGAAACGAGGACACGAAGAGAGAGAGAGAGAGAGAGAGAGAGAGAGAGAGAGAGAGAGAGAGAGAGAGAGAGAGAGAGAGAGAGAGAAATACATTCAGACAGGTAGACAGACAGACAAACTGAGACAAAAAGAGATTTACACTTACAGCCTCAAAAAGACATATCAGAGCCGAAAGCAGACC
>CM065719.1:37891177-37906177 GCA_033310375.1 Conus canariensis
TTGTGTGTGTGTGTGTGTGTGTGTGTGTGTGTGTGTATGTGTGTGTTTGTGTGTGTGTGTGTGTGTGTGTGTGTGTGTGTGTGTGTGTGTGTGTGTGTGTGTGAGTGCGCGCGCGCGCATTTGTTGTGTCTTTGTGCGCGCGTGCGTGTGGGCGTGCGCGCGAGCGTGCCTGCGTGCGTGCCTGCGTGCGTGTTATATTAACTTCCTTAACTGCGCCTCCTGCTCAAAAACCACTTCATATGGTATCGATGACTTTGTCTTTTTAATCTTGCTTATGCACATTTTACCCACTAGCAAAATGGTATTGATGCACACATAATTATGTGAAGATTTCTTTTCATATTTCCCGAACAGCACGTCTGTTACAGACAAATGCAATTTCATGCCTACCTTTGAGAACATAATATTTTCAATTTCTAACCAAAATTGTCTCACTGATGAACATTCAAAAAAAAAAAAAAAGTGCTCAATGGTATCCATAGCGTCCAGACCATAATCACATGAAATAGACTGGCACACGCCCATTTTTTGTAGCATAATATTTGTGGGATAGTTATTATGTAACAATTTCCATTGCAGCTCACGTAAGCGTACTTCTTTTGTTGCCAGTCTTGGCGTAAGCCACATCTTTTCACTCAATTCAATGTTCAGTTTTCTGCTCCAAAAATCTACGGCGTGTGGAGTTAACGGTTTGTTGTTACTCTTTTTCAACAGATATTCTTTAATTTGTTTTGTTTTAGCATAGAAATGATTTGCATCAAAGGTACCATGATTCTCCATTTCAAATAGTCTATTCCTATCTTTTATCAAGTCAATCTAGGTTTGTGGTATGGCAATTAGTAGAGCATTGTATTGAAACATGGTTATTGCCCTGTTTTGGTTAAGTAGGTCTTGTACTTCCACTAAAGTTAAAAAACGCCTTTCCTGCGTTTTAATAATATCGTTTATTGTGATGAGGCCTTTCTCTCGCCATTTTTCAAAATTGAGGACCTTACTTTTATATTTGATTAACTTATTATAAAAGTGACATTGTGTACCAATATATTTTGCAAGCACACTATCGCTTTCTACTTTAGTTTTGTTATCTAGGTACGTTAATAGAACTACTTTCCCAAAATTATTTTCGATTGTAGAGATCCCTGGCATATCTTTAGGAGAACAGTTTATTTTAAATATTTCCTCAGCTGAGGCTATTCTTTTCAAGTGCCAAAAAGGAATGAGGCACCATGTCTCAGTTCTTTTGTTGTATAATCGTCCAGTCCACTGTAGGTTAAAGGTATTTTGCAATTCAATCATGTCAACCATTCTTAACCCTCCTTCTTTATAATCTGCTTTCATGACCTTTCTTTTAATCTTTTCAAAGGCTTTTCTGTTACTGTGTTTCCTTTGCCAAAGAAATTTATATAAAATTGTATTAACTTTAATCAGTATTTCCCTTGGCAGTCCAACCGACTGCATAACATAAATAAATTGGCTGGTCAAAATGTCTTTATGATCACTATTTTACCATGTATGCTAAGGTCTCTCTTACTCCATTCTTTTATCATAGCTGTTAGAGTTTTCAGCCTACTTTTCCAGTTGTCTTCCATTTCTTTGGCCATTTTGTCTTTTGCAAAGGATATTCCTAAGATTTTTATTTTGTACACTATTTCAAAGGGTATGTTAAGAACTCTTTCATCAACATCACCTATTGCCAAGACTTTAGTTTTGCGTATGTTTAGTTTCAAGCCAAAGAAACATGCAAATTGTCTGAGAATATTTGTTGCTGTTGTTATGTCATTCTGGTGTTTTAAAAAAAGGGTTGTGTCGTCAGCCATCTGTTGAATTTTGATGCATGCGTTTGTTTCATTTCGTATCTGTATTCCTTCAATGTCACTATTTCTGATCTTAATAGCTAGCAGTTCTACAGCCAAAAACAAAGGCTAAAGGGGAAAACGGACATCCTTGTCTAATACCACAATTAACATCAAAACTCTCCGATATCCAGCCCCCATGATTTATGTGATTCACAACCTTTTTTAACATAATTCGAATCCATTTCTTAAAATCGGGACCAAATCCAAAAACATCGAATGCTTTCAATAAGTACGTTTTTGTTATGGAATCGAATGCTTTTGAATAATCAAGCGCTAATATAATACCTGATTTACCTGTTTTGTTTACGTAATTGATTGCATCGTCAATTGTATGAATGACTGTAGATATATTTCGACCAGATATTGTATAACACCACTTAGTCTCTGTGCCATAACTTTAGCTAGAATTTTATAGTCAGTGTTTGTTAAGGTAATAGGTCACCAGTTTGTTAGATGTTCTTTATCCAGTTCTTTGCCTTTATGAATTAGTGTTATCACACCTTGGTACTGAGTATAAGACAGCTCATCTTTCTGAAAGGATTCATTGAAAGAGGCGGTTACAATATCTTTTAATTTAGGCCAGAAAAATTTCATGAATTCAACAGTAATTCCGTCCATACGTGGCGCTGATCCATTTTTCATGCTTTGTAAAGCGCACGATGTTTCATTGATAGTGACAAGACCTTCACATGAGTTGGAGTCAGTGTCACTAAGGCGAGGAATATCTTCTCCAGCAATAAAGTCATGCGTAGCTTCAGTCACATTTGCAACGTCAGTCTTTTGATTGTAAAGATTTCTATAGAAGGTAACCTCTTCTTTCATTATTTTGGTCTGGTCAGTGGTAGTAAGCCCAGAATCTGATACAAGACGAGTAATCACATTTTTTCTTTTCCTTACTTTTTCAAGGTTACAAAAATATTTGGTGTTTTTTTCTCCTTCTTCAATCCATTTCACTCTTGATCTAATTTGGGCTCCTCTCGTTTTTTTGCATGTCAAGTAGTTCTAGTTTATGTTTAGTACATAGTAAATCATTCTGTAAGCGTGCATTTCCAGGGTCTTTTGTTATGCGAAATTCGATGTCATGAAGTTGTTTTCGCAGGTCTAACTGTTCGTTTCTTCGACAACAAGCTAATCGTTTGCCAAAATCAACACAATAATTACGTATTTCGGATTTCGTAAGTTCCCATTTATCAACAGAATTTATAAGTTCCTTATTATTTACACAATGGTCTGTTAACGCATTCACATTTTTTTTTTTTTTACAAAACTTTCATGTCTGAGGTAGCTATTATTAAATCTCCAATACCCTGGACCTCTTATGAACTTGCTGTTTTCTAACTCTGTGACTACAGCTTTATGATCGGAATTAGAGACTGTATAATGTTCACATGACGCAATAAAGGAAATAATATCTTCTGAAGCAAAGCAATAATCTAAACGACGAGCGATAAAAAAAATGAAAGCGGTTCCAGGTATATTCTTGATCATTCTCATGGAAGACCCTCCATACATCTGTCAAAGAGAGCTCACGTACACAGGTCTTGAAAGCTTCAACTTTTGCCTCATTGAAAGGATTTCCGGATATAACATCATGCTTGTTGTTTAAGACACAGTTGAAATCACCACATAAAATGATATTTTCAGCTTCCAAATCTTGCAGTTTCACATACAGGTTGTGGAAGAAACGCGTTTTGTCCATAGAATCGTTAGGCGCATACACATTTACAATGGTGATCGGGATTTGCTCAAATTTAATATTAACTGCAACAGTGCGATCCTCTGTTAAAACAAGTTCAATGTCATCATTAACATACTTGGAGACCTGTATGACTTCGCCCTTTCTTCGGGACGTAGCCTCTTTTGCAAAAATCCTTCCACCCCATTCTGTTTCCCATTGCGATTTTTCCTTTTCTACCAAATGAGTTTCTTGCAAACATATGACATCAAACTTTTGACTTTTAAAGTATTTGAACAAACTATTACGCTTCATTTTATTTTTTAGTCCCCGGCAGTTTAAAGAACAAATTCTAAACTTTTCCATTATCTACCAAGAAAGATAAATGTATGGACTAAAACGAAGCACTGAGCTCCCACAAAAGTCAACAAAGGCATTTCTATCTGAGATAAAAAGAAAAAAAAAAAAAGGGGGGGGGGGGGGGGGGCGGGGATAAGACGAGGGAGTGCAGAAAGGACAGACGTAGAGGAGGAAAAGGAGGCAGTTATAGAATAAGAGAAGCGGGCAGAGAGAGAGAGAGAGAGAGAGAGAGAGAGGAGAGAGAGAGAGAGAAGAGAAGGAGAGAGAGAGAATGTAATACGACATGGATGAGAGGGAAGGTGGGAGGATGGAGGGATGTTGGGGGTGGGGGGGGGGGGGGGGGGGGGGGGGGGGGGGGGAGGGGATGGTAGACAGACAGGCAGCAAACAGGCAGGCAGACATATGGACAGACAAAAGACCAAAATACACAGTAAACCTAAACGCCGACACGTAATCAAAAATGACACTGACATTCAAGCAGGTTATTTTTCGTATTCGGAAACACCTGATCTTTCCTCTTCAGTGTCTGCATCACATTTAGCCTGTGTTTCTCTTGGTGCTGAAGGGCTGTCCTGCTCACGACATCGCTGGCGCTTTGGAGTTTCTGAGCGGGTCCTTATATTGTCTGAGTGGGGGCCCATACTAGAATGCAGGGTTGTTTGGCGTTTAGAAACCGCCCGCCCTCGATCAGACTTTCCTCGTTGACATTTTTGTCGCTGGCAACGGGCTTACCTTTCTCGCCGCGTGTGTCTCCCTTACCAATTGATTTGGAGGCGGGAGAGGTGGAGGATGGGTCGGAAATCTTGCTTCCGGAGTGGCCTGGTTGAGGAGTCTGAGGAGAACCAGTGGGAGGTAAACTCTCCTTGTCCCTGACCTGACTATCTGGCCGGCCTTTAAAGCGGACATCTCCTCTCTTATGCCCTGGTTCCTTGCACTCACGACACGCAACCTCATTCACACACACAGACACATGGTGGTTAGGCTGTAGACAGTTTGAGCTAACAACGGATTTCATAACATTTTTCTGTTCTTTGTGGAAAATTTTGGCAGTGAATGGACCTACTTTTAATGTTTTTTTTCGAGAGGGTTAGCGGGGAGGGTTATGAAGACGAATCTTCTCCCCGTTTCGAAACGAGTAAGTTTATTGTCTGCATCCCTGTATCGTTCCCATTTTTCAAACCTCTTTTTTTCTTTCTCTTTTAAAAAAAATTTTTCCCGTTTTTTTCCTCTCTTTTTTTCTTCTTTTTTCTTTTTTCTTCTTTTTCTTTTTCCTTTTTTTTTTTTTGTTGCTGTTCTTGGAACACTTGTGTGTCATCTCAGTGAGGTAGCAGCCAAGCCGCTCCTTCCGACTCTTTCGTCCACAGCCACAGCCCCGGCTCCGCCATAGGGAGCAGTCAGTGTCGAGTCATCATGAAGCAACCCACCAGTGATACTGCACCTGCACCGCTTCCGCCCTTTAAGCCAACATTTACCTTCCTTGTATGGAGGTATTGCCAGGTCATCCTCAACCGACTGCGCGACGTAGTGGACAACGAGCTCAGGGAACGACAAGCAGGCTTCCGCCCGAAACGATCCTGTACGGAACAGATCTTCACACTAAAACAGATCATCCAGAAGTGTGGAGAGCACCAAGTACCCTGGTCATCAGCTTCGTTGACTTCTCCGAAGCGTTTGACAGTGTTCGCAGACCATCATTGTGGAAAATCATGAAAACTTACCGCATCCCAGAGAAAGTTGTGCCGGCCATAGAGCAGATTTACATAAACTCCAAGTGCAGAGTCAGGACAGAAGATGGCTACAGTGACTGGTTTGAAGTTGTCACCGGGGTAAGGCAAGGTTGTATCCTCTCCCCTCTCCTCTTTGCACTTGCCATCGACTAAGTTTTGAAACACGAAACCCAAGGAAAGTGAATCAAGTGGACAGAAGAAAACAGCCTCTCAGATCTGGATTTTGCCGATGACATTGTCGCTCTTGCAGGCAACACTCAAGATCTGCAGATGCTTGTAGACAATATCAGCTAGTTTGCATGCAACACTGGCCTCATTATCAGTGCCAAAAAGACTAAAAACATGCTGACCGGTAAACACCAGGGGCCACCAGACGTTCTCATCGACCAAAAACAAGTGGAAGAAGTAGAGAACTTCACATAACTAGGCAGCTCCATCAACAACGCCAATGACCTCGACCATGAACTGAAGTGTCGTATTGGGAACGCAACATCAGCATTCAATCAGCTGAACAAAATATGGAACAGCAAGAAATTCTCCCTTAGAATCAAATTGAAGTTTTATGACTCTAGCGTGATTTCAACGCTGCTATATGGCCGTGAAACCTGGCAATTAAAGACCACCCAGGAGAAGAAACTTCACGCTTTTGACACTAAGTGCCTACGTAAGATCTTGGGCATCAAATGGTCAGACTTTATACCAAATGAAGAGGTTAGGGAGAGGTCCAAACAGCCCTCCGTGTCAACCATCATCTGCAGACGGCGCCTCCGCTGGTTGGGTCATGTCTTGAGATTACCCTCATCAAGACCTGCAAACCAGGCCATCAAATGGACCCCAGCAGGTCAGAGAAAAAGAGGATGACCCAGGATGAGCTGGCCACAGACCGTGGAGAGAGACCTCAGACTCGTTGACCGAGGATGGAGTGACACCAGGAAACTGGCTGAGGACCGTGCACAGTGGAGCGACTTGACTGCCTCATGCGTCGCAAGACGCGGGAGCATCAAAGTCTAAGTCTAAGCAAGTACGGAGGATTAAGTGGATTTCAATCGGAAAGAAACTGAATGACTTGGAGGCTAGATTGTCAAAACTCCGTCTGCTTGTTTTAATCTCTGTCTCTTTTTATTCATAAATCTTTTGTCAGAGACTGTGATGTGTCTGATTTTCTCAACTTCTTTGCGAATGAGTTCACAGAGCCTGATGCGCTCAACTGTTGAGACTACATGGCCAAGCCCAAGAAATATCTTTTCTTCTTTTTTTTTTTTTTTTTTTTTTTTGAAATGGAGAGCTAATGCCCTTGAGAAAGAAATCCTTCATTAACTCTTCTGTCAACCTTTACTATACGAAGTCCGTAATGCAGAGATATAGCCTGATTACTGTGTTCGCTATGTTGTTTATTTCACTTCTTATTTGGTTTCTATAGGATTTCTTTGTTTAGTTTTTTTTTCTTTTTTAAACCTAAGAGTTAAAATAAGTTCTATTCACTGAGTGTCAGATAAGCTGAGCATGACTAATACATTACTGATTTCTCGTTGCATTGGATTTACGTGATCATTGCTTGTTACGGACCAATCACTGATCAGTAATTTAAAAAAAAAGAATGCCGAGAGGCAAATTTTCCGTTCCCCCTCTCTCCCACCCATTCTGTGCTCTCAAACACGAGCAAAGACCATTCCTCCCAGTTCAGACTCTTAATGCACTCCCACACACACACACACGCACGCACGCACGCACGCACTCAATCACACACACACACACACACACACACACACACACACACACACACACACACACACACACACACACACACTTCCCTTTTAGTTTCTGCGCTAGTTCATTTTCCCTGAAATAGGTTTGAAAAGCGAAATGTGACCCATAATGATACTGATGAAACAGTCCGTTCCTGTGCCTCACGGTGGACTCGGCTTTGAGTTCCTCTTCACATCCAAACCCCCCCCCCTCCCCCCCTCCCCCCCCCCCCCCCCCCTCCCCCCCCATGGTGAACCAGCATCACGACCCGAGCAATAACTGTTCGTCATTAGCGGGCTTTGTTAAGTGGTAGTGTCCTACGCAGATTGGATCAGAATCAGCACCACCTCTGAACACCAGCGAGGTGACTCGGCGGCAGTGCATTGTCTCCGCAGATTGGTTGCCTTGTGGCGGCATGATATTGATTGCTCCCCGTGGAGCGGCAGTGTCGCGGGGTCGTGACGGAAACAAACGCAGGTTATATGAGGCTGTGTACGCACGGTGTTGTCCATCATTTGTAGTCCCACGTGAAATATTGTTCCCAGAGAGCTTTTCGCGTACTTTTCCAACACAGAAAGTACTTTCTGCACACTTGCCAAAAAGGCTTT
Organism: Conus canariensis; assembly: GCA_033310375.1. Lineage (NCBI taxonomy): Eukaryota > Metazoa > Mollusca > Gastropoda > Neogastropoda > Conidae > Conus > Conus canariensis. The sequence goes on from CM065719.1 coordinate 37,899,150, forward strand.
TAAACAAAATGTATCCTTTTTGCTGCGCCAAATCGATCACTAAAAATACGTCGTACTTGTCAGTGTAAAAAGTACGTTTCCGAATTACGTCATCTGACGTCACGAGGAACATCTACGTCTAGCCTCCAATTCTGAATCAACACCCTCCTATAGGCCTAATCAATCAAGTCAAACAGTTTGTAGCACAAGCGTTCAACTGATTATACACACGTGTATACCCCAAATTATACAAAGACTTTAGAATAGGCCATGCACACAGTTAAAGAACAGTGTGTGTGTGTGTGTGTGTGTGTGTGTGTGTGTGTGTGTGTGTGTGTGTGTGTGTACGTGTGTGTGTGTGTATGTGAGTGTGTGTGTGTGTGTGTGTTGGGGTGTGTGTGTGTGTGTGTGCGCGCGCGCGCGCGCGCGCGTGTGTTTGAAAGCGAAACTGCAGTTTGACTGGTTCATAGTCCCATTACTGACTTCCTGATCACAGTATGTGATATTCAATTATGGTTATAATGTACTTTTCCTGTTCTGTGTTAAACTGCTTTTGACTTATGACAGCAGCAGCTGTTATTGGTTTAAATCATGTAGACGCTCCATTACTTGATGTGGACAGATCTTAAATCGAAGAAACACACAAACACACATGGGCGTGTGCGCATGCCCAAGCACGCACGCACACACACACACACACACACACACACACACACACACACACACACACACACACACACACACACACATACACACACACACACACACACACGCGTCCGCGCATTAGCTCCCACCCCATCCTCTCTATCTTTGTCTCCCCTCACTCTCACAGACACACACACACACACACACACACACACACACACACACACACACACACACACAACACTGTCAACCAACCAGAGAAAACCCAACCCAACCTAACCCAACCCAACCAGAGCAAACCCAACTCAACCCTACCAGAGCAAACCCAACCCAACCCAACCCAACCAGAGCAAACCCAACCCAACTCAACCAGAGCAAACCCAACCCAACCCAACCAGAGAAAACCCAATCCAACCAGAGCAAACCCAACCCAACCCAACCAGAGCAAACCCAACCCAACCCAACCCAATCCAACCTGAGGAAACCCAACTCAACCCAACCCAACCAGAGCAAAACCCAACCCAACCCAACCAAACCAGAGAAAACCCAACCCAAGCCAAGCAAACCCAACCCAACCCAACCAGAGCAAACCCAACCTAACCCAACCCAACCAGAGCAAACCCAACTCAACCCAACCAGAGCAAACCCAACCCAACCCAACCCAACCAGAGCAAACCCAACTCAACCCAACCAGAGCAAACCCAGCCCAACCTAACCCAACCAGAGCAAATCCAACCCAACCAGAGCGAACCCAACTCAACCCAACCAGAGCAAACCCAACTCAACCCAACCCAACCAGAAAAAACCCAACCAACCCAGCCCAACCAGAGCAAACAAACCCAACCCAACCCAACCAGAGCAAATCCAGCTCAACCCAACCCGAGTAAACCCAACCCAACCCAACCTGAACTAGACACTGTCTACTGTCTACTACGCCCTCATCACATTGTTTTGGTGTAAACCTCATGCAGCTGGCTAATGACTGTAACGGGCCGCTGTGTGAAAATTTTATCTGCATTGTCCACTACAATAGAGAGAGAGAGAGAGAGAGAGAGAGAGAGAGAGAGAGAGAGAAGCGTACTCTGCTTGATTGGAAATAGGAGGAGAGTGAGAATGCTGTGGGCCCCAATCTACCAATCAGAGCATATTACTATTTTTGGCGCACGAGGACAAAAATGATGGCCGAACATGATTCGACCTTTGACCTGCTGACCTTTAAGACAACATTTATCGTGTTCATAGCGCAGATGAAGTGGGTTTTTAAATAAACGGAAAGAAGGCAAACTACACTCTAGACTGTTTAAACTCCCCCCTCTCTCTCTGTCTCTCTGTCTCTGTCTCTGTCTCTGTCTCTCTCTCTCTCTCTTCTCTCTCTCTCTCTCTCTCCAGTCTTTTCAGATTAAGTTTACCTTCTATCTTCTGATAATGAACGAACAACTAGAAACCTGTCCGTTTATTTAAATAAAGCAGTTTAGTTATGATCGGTTCTTGTTTCTTCATGTATGGTATTGAATCAGATTTGACCTTTTAAAGAAGATTTGAATGATTTCCAGATGCGCCCCTTCATGAGGGGCAATGGCCTATTTGTGAATGAAATATAGGCCTACGTATGCGTATCCGTATCTGTCTGTCTGTCTGTCTCTGTCTCTCTGTCTCTTTCTATCTCTCTCTCTTTATTTTTTCTTTTTTTAAATTTCATTTGTATTCTCTCTCTCTCTCTCTCTCTCTCTCTCTCCCCTCTCTCTCTCTCTCTCTCTCTCTTATTGATAAAATATAACAGTGTAAGTGGAGGCCGCATGATTGGTTCAATTCTGTTGACTTTCTACCCATTAAGAGGAGAAGCTTCGTCGATCACCCCTGTTGAACCTGTATGGTGATCGTGTTTGCAGAGAGGGGGGGGGGGGGGGGGGGGGGGGGGGGGGGGGGGGGGGGGGAGGTGGGTTGTGTGTGTGGAGGGTGGGAGGGGCGGGGGAGGGCGGGGGGGGATGGGTGAGGGAGGGGGCAGCAGTGATGGTTTGTAGTTGACGAGCATTTCGTGTTTGAGTCGCTATTGATTTAGCCGCGGGTGGGCCTACCAGACTTTTACCTCTTCTCTCGCCCCTCCCCCTCTCTCCCAACTCCCCCTCCCTTGTCCCCTTGCCCCCCCTCCCTCCCCCCCCCCCCCCTATTAACACACACATCTACGCGCGCGCGCGCGCACACACACACACACACACACACACACACACACACACACACACACATCAAATCAAATCATGTTGCTTTAAGTCCTGCCGACCACAAAAGCCATATCAGGGCTGAAACACTATTGAAAAAAAGGAACAAAGTCAGAGAATTAAAATGCAAAGTTAGAACTCAATACCACTTATTTATTTACATCAAAAGAGCACACACACACACACACACATTTGACTTTGTTTTCTTCTCTTTCTTCTCTTTCGCCGATTGAATAAAATCAATGCTTCCATTTTTGTGTTCCGTGCTTTGTACAGCTGTTCTGTCTTACTTTGTTTCAAACAGCAATATTCTACCCGTGTATCATACCCACCCACACTCTCTCCCCAGCCCCTCCTGCTGTGGTCGTACCTTTCCCATCCATTTGTTCCCTCCTCCTCCCTCCCCTCCCCACTCACGCGCACTGAGACAAAGGAACAGATGAGAGAGGGAGAAGAGACGGGGACAAACAGAGAGAGAGAGAGAGAGAGAGACAGAGACAGAGACAGAGACAGAGACACAGAGACTTCAGACTTCAGACTTCAGATGTTTATTCAGTAAGGCCACTGGCCCATTTGAAGGGGAATGAGCACAATCATTCACATTAAATGTATGAAACGAATGATTTATCAGGAAAACAACAACAACAAAAACAACAACACAACAAGACTATCTAAGACGTCATTATTTCTCTGATCTTAAACGCCTTAAACAGAAACATACCTAAATTCCAAATAACCTTATAACTGTTAGAGCTAAGTAGTAACTGTAAACGAAACATACATGGGCGCCTATGATATTTCTGTGGAATAAATTTTTGACGAATATCTTCTAAAGCTGGACAAAGGAACATAAAGTGTATTTCATTTTCCTCACCTTGCATACACAATGGACATACCAAGTCATTTTGTCTATATTGTCTGTATCTTAAGCAATGAGTCCTTATGTCAGAAACACCAACTCTGAAAACTAGAATAATTTCTGTACAAATCATAACGTCCACTACTTTGTATATGATCGTCCCACATTTGCCATCTACAGTCAATCAACCTTTGTCTGAAAACATGAATAAACTGGCTTTGATTTCCAACACCCTGTGACAGCCAGACCTCCCCAAATCCGTGCTTACACAGAAACACACGCACATTTGAAACCCAGATTGTTTTTCCCTTTACATCTAATTTGAACAACATTTCATAAGACTTACGAGGCAATCTATAATGCTCCATGTGTAAAAGCTTTAACCAATACTGAACACATCTAATGGCTGAACAAATGAACAGTGGATATCTATTGGTCTCCCCATACACCAAATCATTAGAAATACGCCTGTCAAAACCTAGAAACCTCTTCAAAGCAAATAAATGTACTGCCTCGCAATGAACAACAGCACTATCCAAACCCCAAATTTCAGCCCCATGCATCAAAACAGGCTGTATTTGGGAATCAAATATTTTTAGAAATAGCTCAAGCGAATTGTTATTCAAAGCAGTCAACCTTTTCATGACACATATCAAAACATTCTTTGCCCTACATGCAAGATCTTTACAGGCAAAGGTAAATCTTAGGCGTGTAGAAAAACAGATCCCTAAATATTTATATACATTCAGCACAGGTATAGTAAGTCCGTTATACACCCATCTTTCCCTCGCCGCCAAATAACCTCCCTTTCGAAACACCACGATGTTGCTTTTATTCATGTTTACTTTCAACTCTAATGAAGAGGCAGCCCTGCTCAGATTGTTTAGCTGACGCTGTAAGCCAACTATCGTTTCTGAAACTAAAACAACATCATCTGCTAATAGTAGGATAAACAATTCTAAGACATCTTCTGGAAATCGTCCACCATGAAGGCCATTACTGATAACCTCAATGGTAAGCTCATTAATGAATATAGAAAATAGCACAGGACTACAAACATCACCTTGTTTTACCCCAGCAAAACAATTAATATAATCTGTCAGATTGGAACCACTTCTTACCCTAGTCTTAACAACTTTGTACATGGCTCTAATACAGCCAAATAATTTCCCCTTAATACCATTTTTTAATAATACAGTCCATAAAAGCTTTCTATTGATGGAGTCAAAGGCTTTTTCAAAGTCAATAAACGCAACATAAAATTTACGATTTAATGAAAATTGTTTCTGAACAAACGCAAGAAGAGTAAACATATGGTCGATAGTAGAGTAACCCTTTTTGAACCCAGTCTGATGCTCCCCCGTGATATTATTGCATTCAATCCATTCCTGCAATCTGTTGTTAACAACAGTACTATACACTTTACAGCTAACGTCAACCAAAGAGATACCTCTGTAATTATTAGGGTTATCTACGTCGCCTTTCTTGAATAAGGGCAAAGTTACAGACTCTGTCCAGTTTTCTGGGAAGATGCCATCATCAAAAATTCTGTTGAAAAGAACTAGTAAAAAGTCAACAACTTGAGGTCCAGCATACTTCAACAATTCACCAATAATAGAATCAGGTCCTGCTGGTTTGTTAGTCTTAATTTTCCGCGTGGCAAATAGAATTTCGTCTTTAGAAATGGGACGATTGAAATGCTCGTCTTCTCCCTCATCAGTAACAACAGAAAGCTCATCATCACTTAAATTATCTTTACCTAACAAACGTTTAAAGTGCTCATACCATGAATCCAGGGAGATATTATTCTTAGTATATTTTCTTTTAAATGAAGTTCTTTTTAATATTTTCCAAAACTCCTGCTGTGACGGAAGAGATCTGATCATGTTATCTAACAGGTTTTTATTGAAAATTTTCTTCTTCTGCTTTTGAAGGTTTTTATACTCTCTTCTTGCAATAACACACTCACTTCTGTCACCATTGTCCAAAGTACGAAGCCACATTCTCAACAATTTTAGCGTTTTTCTTTTCATTACCAAACAATCACTGTCAAACCAATCTTCCTTTTTAGCTCCGTTTCTTATTAGCACACGTTTTATCATACATTCAGCACTGTTTTTAATACAATCATTAAACAAATCTAAAGCTTCATTTACATCAACATTGATCAGTTCTAAAGCCTCATTTAATTTTGAGCACATTTCTGCTTTACACAAATTGTCTCTGTAAGTCAAAGCATAAATCTTCATTCCATACAAACTTATCGAATACTGAAGGGAACCAATTCTTGTCTTATCAAACAAACGAGTCCTCCAGATCGTCTCCCCTGATGACAGAGTTTTACAGCAGGTTTAATAAAGGCTTTATACCCAACAAACAGGTCCATGCTAAATGTTTCAATGAACGTTTCTCCAAAGCATACAAAATCAAAACCACAGGCATAAGAAAATAAATGCATTGTCAAAAAACTTTGAGAGTAAACCATTCAAATTCCAACAAAGAAGCTTGAATAATTTATTATGGCATACAGGTGCATCCAGATCCCGGTTGTCAGAGAGAGAGAGGAGAGAGAGAGAGAGAGAGAGAGAGAGAGAGAGAGAGAGAGAGAGAGAGAGAGAGAGAGAGAAGCTACTCAAATTTCAAATACAATATGCATGGATTTCGGCCAAAGCTTTGGTTACACAACAGCCGGTTCCAAACCCTCTCCACTCTGTCGCTTTATTAATTTGTGTGGTGTGTGTGTGTGTGTGTGTGTGTGTGTGTGTGTGCGTGCGTGCGTGCGTGCGTGCGTGCGTGCGTGCGTGCGTGCGTGCGTGCGTGCGTGCGTGCGTGCGTGCGTGCGTGCGTGCGTGGGGTGTGTGTGTGTGTGTGTGTGTGTGTGAAATCCTGAAATCACATACGAATAACGATGTTGCCATCACGGAGCGTTCATCACAGTATTTCAATTCAATATGATGTGGGGAAATCTTTATTCAGTCGAGGACTGAGACTTAAGACTGAGCCAGCATGATTCCAGTCTGCCCTCTGTCCATCCAAACACCAAACTCTCACACAGACACATCCCACCCACACCCACAAACACCACACACACACACACACACACACACAGAGAAACACACACACACATGGATGCTAACACACACACACACACACACACACACACACACACACACACACACACACACAGAGAGAGAAACACACACACACGCACACACACACACATTCACACACACACGCACTCACATATACACATACGCATGTGCACACATACACACACACATACACAGACACACACTCACATACACAACACACACACACACACACACACA
>CM065719.1:37918677-37931177 GCA_033310375.1 Conus canariensis
AAGGAGGGTGGGGGGTGGGGGGACGGGGAGAGAGAGAGAGAGAGAGAGGAGGGGGGGGGGGGGAGAAAAGGAAAACAACATAACTCACTTCTATTAGATTTTGTGCAATTTTCAGGAGTGGGAAAGTTGGGGGGGGGGGGGGGGGGGGGGGGGCGGGGGGGGGGGGGTGGAGTTGGAGAAAAAAAGAAACCAGCAACAACAACAACGATGACGATGACGACTACGACGCCGACGACATGAACAACAAAAAAAATAAATAAATGAATAAATGAGTAAAAAGAATTAGTGGGTGCCTGGATTATTTATTACTCATTCCAAAATAACGGGTACACTCTGATGAGTTGGCTGGTGCGTCTTTCATTACCATTCATCTCTGTCACGTGACATATGACCTTGTGACCTTCAAGCACGGTCAGATCCACACACAGACAGCTAGTTTGAGCGTCACCTCACTGGAGGAAAAGGGGAGGGGGAGGGGGAGGGGAAGAAGGGGGAGGAGAGGCGGGAACCAACTAGTTTGTTTGTCCATCATCTCGTGAGAGCTGTTTTTGTTTACGGCGTACGGATATTTTCGTTGAAAAACAAAAATTCAGACAGGCGCACTAGTATTTTTGTTTGTGTGTGTGTATGTATATATATATTATATAATATTAATATATATATATATATAATTTATATATATATATATATATACTCGAGTTCTTTTACAAACAATAAATGCACGGTGACTATTTTCTGCCTTAACACACCAATTACAAATGAACAAAAAAAAGGTAAATAGATAAAGACAGAAAGAAATAGATAGATAAACTAATCAATTAACTAACTAACTAACTAGCTAACTAACTAAGTAACTAACTAACTAGCTAATTAATTAATTGATCAATTGAGTAGACTTTAATTAAGTAATTAGATAATTAAGTAATAATGAATTATTTAATTACTCAATTGGTTAATTAATCAACAAGTCATGAAAATAGTAAAGAAAAACGAGTGCAGATTGTCACTGAAAGCAACTAAGTAACTAACTAACTAGCTAACTAATTAATCAATTGATCAATTGAGCAGTTAATTAAGTGATTAGGTAATTAAGTAATAATGAATTATTTAACTTCTCAATTAGTTAATTAATCAATAAGTAATTAAAGTAGTACAGAAAACGACTGCAGATTGTCACTGAAAGCCATGATGAAAGAGAAAGGACGAGGGAAGATGACGGGGGGGGGGGGGGGGGGGGGGGGGGGGGGGGGGGAGGGGAAGGGAGGGGAGGGAAAGAAGAGAAGAAGTTGGGAGACGGATTTGGGGGGCGGGGGTGGGGGGTGGGAGGGCGGAAGAGGCGGAAGGAGGAGCTGGAGAGTTGTCATTATCCCCCTTTGAACCGGGTGTTCCCCAGGTCGACGGTTCAAATCCTGCACCCGTCTTGTTTCACGACCCCTTGCGGAATGACCAATGAAAACAGAACACTGAGAAACAATTAAGGTTCTGGCAGACAGCCCATCTGCTATTAGAGTCATACTCCCGGATGGTGGGCGGTTGGAACCACAAGCTTCTTGTCTTGCAGGATCTTCCAGAATGTAGTAGGGATAGGCTTACTGACCAGGACGTCAACCTTGCAAATAATAAAAACAAACAACAAAAAACAAACAAACAAACAAACAAAACAACCCAAGAAAGAAAGAAAGAAGAAAAAACAAACAAAAAAAAAACCCGCATCCTCCAGTTTCATGTATTCATTTCTATTTTATTTATTCATTTTCTTATTCATTTACCTATTTATCTGTTTATTTATTTATCTATCTTAAGTTATTCATCCATTCATTTGTTTCTTCATTTATTAATTATTTATCTATTTATTCATTCATTTATCTTTTCATTAGTTTATTTTTTTTGCATTGCTTTTTTTTTTTTTCAAGTATACAGTCACTACGTGACAAGCCATCCTTTCCAAAGTGTTTATCAGCATTGTGTCTTTGTGTTTATCAGCATTGTGTCTTTGTGTTGTCGTGGATGAGTCAAGTTAGTCTGCCATCAGTGTTGCTATTTCTGATGGCGGAACTCATCCCTCACGGGGGGAGGGGGGGGGGAGGGGGGGGGGGCTGTTTAATGGTGTCACCATAAAGGGTGGGCATATCAGGTGAGGCAACTCTAACCCCCACCCCCCACCCCCACCCTCACGCCCACTATCCACAGGACAGTAAGCCTCTGCTCTTGTCACTCATTGCCTGTGGTGTTTTTTCTTTTTTTTTTCTTTTTTTTTTTAACTCCCTCTGGCAGTCAGCCCACTAGCTGAAACAATTCTGGCACCCAGTACCTTTTTGTCTCTCTCTTTCTTTCTTTTTTTTCCCCAGGGAACATCCGGTATGTATGTGTATGTGTGTGTGCGTGTGTGTTCTCTATAAATGGTATCGGTTCATAGCGTTGAGCCCAGTTTCGTCATAGACTGCAGTGTTATCATAACTGTTCTCTTTAAGTATATTTGACAGTGGGTTTTTTTTCCACCACGGTTTAAAACCTGTATTTCTTCTGTCTGATTTAGACCATAGGTGATTGAACTATGCAGCTGTGCTCCTCCTTTCTGTTCGTTGAGAGTCCGTTGCTGTGTGTGTGTGACAACAGCTGTGTCTTCGGTTAGATCGCGGACGCCCGCTAAACACAAGGAAAGGCGACGCTGCTTTACCGTACCAGAGGTACGGGAACGATTGCCGAAAAGTGAGGTGAGGGAGGTTTTTTTTTCTTTAATCATTCTCTCCCCCCCCCCCCCCCCCCCCCCCCCACCCTGTTCTGCTCGTTACACACGATTAGACTGTGACCACCTTAAGACGCCTCGCCTCACAAAGGATTGTTGGCTGTGTCTTTACTCTGTGAAATCGACCTACTTAGTCACTGCTGCACAGTTTAGAACCAGTGGTCGGTCAGTTTGGCAAGAAGATTTCTCGACGAGTCCAATTATTTCCAATGAAAATATTCTGACATTCCCGCTCCTCTCACGTTCATCTGCTACCTTTTTTCATTTGTTTTACTACACGCACACAGCGGAACTCAAGCTGACAAGAGACTAAATTCATTCAAAATCGCTTATCGATGTGAGCATTTTCTTTTTCTTTTTAGTCGAGGAGAAAGCCCGAAGACAGACCTCATGATGTCCAAGTTTAGAGGACGGATGTCCAAAGCCTTGACTGATGCCTGCACCAAGAACACACACCATCACCTCACTCTGCAGAAACAGCTGGACCATCTGGACAGACAGAGAACACGTCAGAGCAAGGTCATGCAGAGGGATGTCAGAAAGATACAGCAAGGAACAAAGGACACTTCCCCATCACCCTCCGACCCCCCAGCTGTCGTCAGAGCCAGAACAGGATCCGCTAGCCCCGCAGGGTAGTTTCCAGCCCACAGAGAAGATCGTCCAGTCCTCGTCAAGCATCTCCAACCAACCAGAGAACGGGATGTTCACGTTTCAGGTCAGGATCAGCAAGCTCCGTAACAGCAGAAGGGAAGCGAAACACTCTGGCACCGTCAGCCTTGCTCCCTCGCAGACGGTACAGATCGGTCAATGGCGCCAGGTCCGTGTCTGGCCCCAGGAGGTCATCTGTGGCCGCGGGCAGTGGACGTGACGGTCAGTGACCTGAAGGTTCAGATCGTGCAGCCATCAAAGCCTGCCACCAGCAGCGAAGCCACGTTCCCAGCTGTCAGTACCTCCAGACCTGCATCCCTCGCCCGTCAACCTGCCTGAGATCGTGGTCAGCAACGACACAGCGGAGGACCCTCTCCACCTTCCCCCGCCGAAGACACAGGGACCTCCCCAGAAGAAGGAGCCCAGGTCCAGGTCTTCCTCTTCCTCACCAGGGTCAGACTCCGGCTCCGAGCATCTCCCTCCCCTCCCAACTCCCCCACTTCCGGTCTCCCCGTGCCTCGAGCAGAACGTCCTCGGAGGCACTCCATGCCGATGATGACGTCACCGCTGCCGGCAGACCCGCTTCCGACGCCCACCATCACCACCCACCCCACCCGACCCTGAACCTTCTGACAGTCTGCACGTGAAGAGTTTTTCACCACGAGACCGCAGCTCCAGCTTCTCTGGCATCGTTCCGGCCAGGAGGAGGGGCTCCATCCCGGAGCGCTGGGGGTCCCTGCAGAACGCAGCAAGCCCACCAGCTCCAGCCGGAGGAGCTTCCATGGACATGGACCGCCTGGTGCGGGATCTCCGCTACGGGGTGCTCAACAGGGAGCTGATGAGAGCCAACCGGTCCGGGTCTTCTTCTCCCCCCTCCTCCTCCTCCCTGTGGGAGCAGCTGAAGGACTGCCGCTACCTCAGGGTCCCGTCCGGTTACAGCTCGGAGGAGGAGATCAGTAACAGTGACTGAGAGAGAGAGAGAGAGAGAGAGAGAGAGAGAGAGAGAGGAGAGAGAGGGAGGAGGGGAGGGAGGGAGGGGGAGAGAGAGATGGGGGGTGAGAGAGAGGGGGAGGAGGAGAGAGGAGAGAGGAGAGGGAGAGGGGAGAGAGGGGAGGAGAGAGAGAGAGAGGAAGAGAGAGAGAGAGTAGAGAGAGAGAGGAGAGAGTGGTGAGAGAGAGAGAGGGAGAGAGGAGAGAGAGAGAGAGAGGAGAAGAGGAGAGGGGGAGGGAGGAGAAGAGTGAGAGGGGGGTAAGAGGAGAGAGAGAGGAGTACTGTGGTAAGTGTGTGTTGTATGTGTGGATGATCAGCAGAGAGAAGAGAGAGAGAGGAAGAGAGAGAGAGAGAGAGAGAGACGACCGACAGACAGAAAGGGCAGAGTGAGAGAGAGAGAGACAAAAAGAAGAGAGAGACAGACAGAGAGACAGGAGAGACAGACAGAGACAGAACACTATGGTAACGAGTGTATATATGTGATCAGCAGAGAGAGAGACAGAAGACAGAGTAGAGACGAGAGAGGGACAAAAAAGAGAGAGAGAGACAGAGATAGACAGAATACTATGGTAATGAGTGTATATATGTGATCAGCAGAGAGACAGACAGACAGAGTGGAGAGAGAGAGAGAGGGGGGGACAAAGAGAGAGAGAGAGACAGAGAGAAGAGACAGACAGAATACTATGGTAATGAGTGTATATATGTGATCAGCGAGGAGAGAGAGAGAGAGAGAGAGAGAGGCAGACAGACAGACGACAGACAGACAGACAGGCAGACAGACAGACAGACAGACAGACAGAGCACTGTGGTAATGAGTGAGTATATTATGTGATCAGCAGGAGAGAGAGAGAGAGAGAGAGAGAGAGAGAGAGAGAGAGAGAGAACCGACCGACCGACCGACCGAGCCGACGACGACGAGACAGACAACAGAAGACAGGACAGACAGGCAGACAGACAGGACAAAGAGAGAGATGCACAGACAGACGAGAGAGAGAGTACTGAGGTAATGTGTAAGTGTATCGTGATCAGCAGAGAGAGAGAGAGAGAGCAGACGAGGAGACGAGAGAGACGAGAGGTTGGGGTTAGTGGTAGGTGGGAAAGAGGAGTGGGGTGGGGGGGGGAGGGGAGGGGGGACTGTGGTGGCTCGCTGGGGGAAATTAAGGAGAGCAGAGTTTAAGAAGACAGACATAGCCAGGAGAAAAGAGGATTGTGAACATTGCCATTGTTACACCGAACTCGATATATGTTGTTTGGCCTTTAGTGTGAACGCATGCGGGCGCGCGTGGCGCGCATGTGTGTGTGTGTGTGTGTGTGTGTGTGTGTGTGTGTGTGTGTGTGTGTGTGTGTGTGTGTGGTGCACGCGCGCGCGTGCGTGCGTGTGGGTGAGGGAAGGGGTGGGTGCGCTCGCGCGCGTGCGTCGTGTGCGTGCGTGCGTGCGTGCGTCCTTACAGTTCGTGTGTCGTCTCACAAAGCCAGGTTAATGATGTATGTCTACACTGTCTTCATCATATGCATATACATCGACTCTGCGTATGGGTGTTTCTCGCTTGAATCGATGTCCCTTTTGAACTCCAGTTTATCCCAGTCAGTTGGCGTGTGTCGTGTCTTCGTGTGGTTTGCCTGTGAGTTATGCTCTCTCTGTCTCTTCTGTCTCTGTCTCTGTCTCTCTCTCTCTCTCTCTCTCTCTCTCTCTCTCTTCTCTATGAATACATGCAGACACACAGGCACAGACACAAATACACGCACACAGACAGACAGGACATAGAGAACACAAAAGAAAACACACACCACACACACACACACACACACACACACACACATTGCTGTTTACTGTTAATTGTATAAATTAACATCTGGGAAAACTCGATCTGTACATTGCTGGTATCTTTGTTGCTAATGTTCTTAACTTGTTTATTCCTGTTGTTGTTTTGTTTTGGTTTGGTTTTTTGATTGAAAACTTTGCTGTGCTTATAGTATATGATGTTCCCATAGGCATCTCAAAAGAGGCCATGGCATGTAATAAATTGGATTAACTCTCTCTCTCTCTCTCTCTCTCTCTCTCTCTCTCTCTTTAGAATACTTGTTGAGGGATTGCAGTTCTATTAAACGCAGTTTACATTCTTTCTAGCTGCCAGTCCGTCTCTGTATGATTGCGAACATGTGTGTGTGTGTGTGTGTGTGTGTGTGTGTGTGTAGTTTATGTGTGTGTGTGTGTGTGTGTGTGTGTGTGTGTGTGTGTGTGTGTGTGGTATGTGTGTGTGTGTTAGTATCTTGTGTGTTAGTATTTGTGTCTGCGTGTGTGAGTGCGTGCGCGCGTCGGGTGTTTGCGTGTGTGTTGTGTGTGTGTTCTCATTAATTTATGAAGTTTTTTTTAAATGTCAGTACAACACTGTGTAATCTGACAGTAAATGGTTTCAGTCAGTCAGTGTGTGTGTGTGTGTGTGTGTGTGTGTGTGTGGTGTGTGTGTGTGTTGTTCTAGTAATTCGCCTTACACTGTCAACTCTACCGACTGGTTGCCGGATAGACCCGTAGTTCAGCTGTTAGAAGCCGGTAAGCGTAGGGGCAAAAAGGGAAGTAACCGTGCCTCACCTTAAGTTATATCTGAGTATTTGCCCATACCAAAACACTATTTTATTGCCTTCACAAACAGATGTCTTTTTGCTGGTGTGTTTGTCGTTGGGAGAATTCATTCAAATATCTCGACGCTGTTTATGATGATAATAATGACAATAATGACAATAATTGAAACTCTTATCACACAAGTTAAGCTTGCAACAACAACAAAATGCCGACACAGATGCAGACGCTGTTGCACAGGTATTGTCACTGACAACACAGAGAGAGAGAGAGAGAGGAGAGAGAGAGAGAGAGAGAGAGAGAGAAGAGAGAGAGAGAGAGAGAGAGAGAAGAAAACTTTTATTCGATCATGGATTAAGATTTTAGGCAGAGCCTCTTCTTCCAATCCAAGCTGTCCTTGCTAAGCTGTAATAAATTATGCAATGAGATTTAAAGATTAGAAAATGGAAAGAAGAAATGAATATAAAAAAAGGAGAGAAAAAATATATCAGGCACATAAGATTATGGAGTATATGATTCACACACACACACACACACACACACACACACACACAACACACACACAACACACACACCACACACACACACACACACACACACACACAAACACACATACACACACACACGCACACGCATACGCACAAACACAAACACAAATGCAGGAGTGTGAACATTGCCATTATTACGCCGACCATAGCCAGAACTCGGTACATGTTATTCTGCCTTTAATGTGAACGCAAGCGCGCGTGTGCGCACTGCGTACGTGCGTGCATGCGTGCGTGTGTGTAAGAGAGAGAGAGAGAGAGAGAGAGAGAGAGAGAGGATGTGTGTGTGTGTGTGTGTGTGTGTGTGTGTGTGTGTGTGTGTGCTTACAGTTCGTGTGTCGTGTCACAAATTCAGGTTAACACTGGGAGTGTGTGTATGTATATATTATATATTATTATATATATATGTGTGTGTGTGTGTGTGTGTGTGTGTGTGTGTGTGTGTGTGTGTGTGTGTGTGTTTCCCCCACTACTTAATTGTTCAGCATTATATTGTTTGGTCAATCAGTGGGCGATTGCATCTCTTAGGAGATCCAAGTAAAGGTTGTTCTACACAATTCTTAGCCGCTGACAATGTTTGGGTTATTGAACAGCAGAGCTGACCACTCAGACTGTTCCATATTTTTTTTTTATCTCCCTTGCATCGTTAAATGGATCCTCAAGCATAGGCTCAAAGATTGTCCCCTACATTTTATACTCTTTGCATAATGTTTTTAGTTTTTCAGCAACTTTTTACCTCTCCACACTTTCGTTTTATTTTCTTCTACTAAATTTCGCTGGCTGCTTTGGGGGTGCTGTTGGATTCTTCTTTGAACCCTTGGTGGTGAGAACACCACAGAATTACGGACTGTGGTGTGTCTCTATTTGACGCCAAGAGTACAAATACACTCAACGTGTCTCTCTGATAAGTTCGATCCAGTGGACGGAAGGTTTTGGAGAAGGCGATACATATTAGGTTTGCTTTCGAGAGGGACTGTGATGGTTTTTTTCTTGTAGCTAGTGAAGGGTTTTCATTCTAATAACATACGTTTTTTTCAAAAAATATCAAATCTTTGCCAAGTTGTTACTGAAATGAGGAAGAATCGTTGACCTACACTTGTTTTCCCCCACTACTTAATTAGTTCAGCGTTATATAGGTAGAGGATAGACATACGCACGCACTGTGTATCATATGCATCAATAATGCATTTGGTGTTTCTCATTTGAATCTGTATTTATCTTTGACTTCCATTTTATTCCAGTCAGGGGGCGTGTGCTGTATATTCGTGTGGTTTGCTTGTGATTTATGTTCTTCTCTCTACACACACCAGGCATAAATACGCACAGACAAGGGCGCGCGCGGATGCACGCTCTCATGCACGCCCACACACTTGTGTGGGAGTATGCATACTTATATTAAATGATTAGGTGATTTAATTATTGGCTAAAAGCTACACCTATGGATGAGTTGAGACTGCCGAAGACCCTAGACATAGTTCTATGATTTGGATAATCTAAGGAAAGTAAACTGCTAGACAAATTAAATATTAAAAGTGTATGACTTTTAGCTTCTAAAGCATATGATCTATTATGTGGTTAAGTTAGGGTGCTGAGGACATATATGTTGTTGTTATATGCTTCACATATATTAAGGATAATGACAGATTCGATCTGTAGCTTACAGCCATTATGATTTGTTCCACTGTATTCCAGCTCATGGACCCAATTTATTACATGTTGTTGTCCTGTTTTGAATGATCTCGAGAGACGGTTAATCGCTAAGAAACATCGGAAGCAGCCCTCGTTATTGTTGAGTTACATTGCTTTATGTCCTTACCACGCACGCGCGCGCACCACACACACACAAACTTCCTGTTTGCTGTCAATTTGTACATTGGTTTGAAACTCGATCTCTAGATTGCCGGTAACTTTGCTGCTGATTTTCCTACTTGTTTGCCCTCTGCCAATTTTCTTCTTTCTTTTCTTTGCTGTTGTTGCTGACTGAAAAATTTGCTGTGCTTATGATAATGATGTTCCCATCGGCATTTCAAAAACGGCCATGGCCTTGAATAAATGGAATAAATCCTCTCTCTCTCTCTCTCTCTCTCTCTCTCTCTCTCTCTCTCTCTCTTAGAATACTTGTTGCTGGATTGCAGTTGTATTAAACGCAGTTTACATTCTTTCTGCCTGTCCGTCCGTCTCTGCGTGAATGCGAACACGTGTGCACACCTGGATGTGTGTGTGTGTGTGTGTGTGTGTGTGTGTGTGTGTGTGCGCGCGTGCGCGCGCACGAGCGCGCGCGTGTGTGTGTGTGTGTGTGTGTGTGGCGCGCGCGCGCACGTGCGTGCGTGCGTGCGTATGTGTGTGTATGTGTGTGTGTGTGCGTGTGCGCGCGTGTGTGCGCGTGTTAGTGCGTGTGTGTGTGTGCGTGTGCGTGCGCGTGCGTCCGTGTGCGTGGTGTGTGTGTGTGTGTGTGTGTGTGTGTGTGTGTGTGTGTGTGTTCTTGCAAACGCTTGCGCGCGTATGAATTGTGCTAGTAATTCGCCGCACACTGTAATCTACCGACTAATTACCTGATTGACCATAAAATTGGAAATGAAATGAGGCAGGGAACAGTAAACAATAAACAATGATTCACACACACACACACACACACACACACACACACACACACACACACACACACACACACACAATTGATTGACCATAGTTTAGCTGTGAGGAGCCGGTAGGCGTGGACAATAAGGGAAGTAACCGCGCCTCACCTAAACTCATACCAGAGTATTTGCCCATACCAAGACACTGAGCTACTCTCTTCACGAAATAGATTCCCTTTAGCTGGTTCGTTTGCCGTCAAGAGTAATCATACAAAATACCACGATGCTGTTTATGACAATAATAATAATAATAATAAATGATAACAATAATAATAATATTAACAATAATAATAACAATAATATGATAATGATGATGATGATAACTAAAACTCTTATCATACAAGGTAAGGTTGCATCAGAAACTACCGACACAGATACAGACGCTGTCGCACTGACACAGCTATTGTCCCTGACAACACCACACCAACACAACACACACACACACACACACACACACACACACACACACACACACACACACAAGAGGAGAGACGAGAGAGAGAGAGAGAGAATTTTTATTCGATCAAGGGTTGAGATTTAGTCAGAGCCTATTCTTCCAATCTGTCCTTGCTAAGGTAAATTACGCAATGAGATTTAAAGATAAGAAAATGAAAAGAAGAAACGAACATGAAAATAAAGGAGATAAAAAAATATATAGGCACACAGAATTATGCAGTACATGATTCACACACACACACACACACACACACACACACCACACCACACACACACACACACACACACACACACACACACACACACATTTGCATGCAAAGGCTTGACAAAAAACATGCATATAATTTATAGGAAATCACAAAAATTTCAGAGCCAACAACAGCAACAAAATGGGGGGTTGGGGGGGGGGGGGGGTAGGACAGGGGAGGATGGGTATGTAGAGTGGGGCGGCGCAGTTGGGAAACGAAGAGAGAGAGAGAGAGAGGAGAGAGAGAGAGAGAGAGAGAGAGAGAGAGAAGAGAGAGAGAGAGAGAGTTTCAAAGGATAACAGATGAGCATGTAGACGCTTTTTTCAATTTGACCTTTGCCCCTACATGAACTAAGGATATTAGTAACACGCAAAAACACTACGACACAATTCAGAACTAATTCCAACAAAACAGAGAGAGAGAGAGAGAGAGAGAGAGAGAAGAGAGACGAGAGAGAAGAGAGGAGAGAGAGAGAGGACAGACAGACAGACAGAGAGACAGACAACAGAGAGAGAGACAGACAGACAGAGTCAGACAGAGAGAGAGAGAGAGAGAGAGAGAGAGAGAGAGAGAGAGAGAGAGAGAGAGAGGTGGTAGCAATGTGAAACACGCCACCCCGACAACACTACGCTCAGTCAAAAAAACTGCCAACGGCAAACTTAGCTAGCTAAGCCCCAAACCAGTGCCTGACACGGTTACATACACATGCAACGTTCCTCGCCACCACTTGTTCAACAAACAGCTAGGGATTCCCAAGCCGCCAACTACCCGACAACAAGTTCGCCAATTCGGACTTCCTTTCTTTCTTTCTTTCTTTCTTTTCTTTAAACAGTAAACAAGTTGGGTATTAGGGAGTGCTATTGGATTCTTTTTTGCACTCTTGGTGGTGAGAACACCACAGTATTATGGACTGTGGTGTGTCTCTATTTGACGCAGGAGCGCAGACACAACCAGCCGTGTCTCCCTGATGAGTCCGACCCAGCGGACGAAAGGCCTCGGAGCAGGCAATACAAATATATCTGCCTTCAAAAGAGATTGCGATGGTTCCCTTATGCAGCTAGTGAAGAGTTTTCATATCTGTAACATATTTTCTTAATTTCATGTTCCCAATTTCTCCATCTTCAAATTACCCCCCCCCCCCCCCCCCCTTTAAGTCCAAATCTTTGCCAAGTCATTACTATGAAGATAGTTCAGTTGTTGGCCTGCGCTTGTTTTTTCCCCCACTATTAGATTGTTCGTCTATGTATTTGTCTGACTTTATTCAAGTTTAAAAGGCTGTGCCAGTCTTGAATAAAAGTTACTCTGTGTTAGGTTTTCTTATGGGAGCAAAAAATACCCAACTTGTTTACTGTTTATCGTTTACTGTTCCCTGCCTCATTTCATTTCCGATTTTTTTTTTTCTTTCTTTAGGCAGTGACCTCCCCCTCCCTCCCTCCCCGTCTCTCTCTCTCTCTCTCTCTCTCTCTCTCTCTCTCTCTCTCTCTTCCGTTATCTAAGTTATATCCAGTAATGCTCCGTGGCCCGTGGCACATTATTGCAATGTTGTCTGTAGGGTGGCTGCTTCCCACTTACCAGTAGGCCCAGGTAGCACATCGCTCGAGCCAGCAACTCAGCATCCACACAACGTAGCAGACGATGGAGGGATGGATGGAG
>CM065719.1:37943677-37948677 GCA_033310375.1 Conus canariensis
TTTGGGACGCCACTCCCTTGCTTTTATAAAATAAAATTGGAGGACTGTTGTGATGTTGAGGCTGAACGCCCCCCCCCCCTCTCTCTCTCTCTCTCTCTTCCCTCACCAATTCAGAATCTTCCGACCCCGCCGACGATATGTCTGTCTGTCTATCTCTCTACTGACGGTCTATCTATCTACCTATCTAGCAAGCTAGCTATCTTTGCCTGTCTGTCTGCTCTGATCGCTTTCTTGTCTTGTTCTATACACTGACACTGACACGCGCGCACACACACACGCACACGCACACGCGCGTGCACACGCACACGCACACGCACGCATACACACGCACGCGTGTATCTCTATATTCTTGTAGATTCACAGCATGCCAGCATGCTTGTAAATACAAGTGTAACAGTCAGAAAGCTTTTTACTTCACCTAGATCCTTACGGTATAGCTTTGACACCAATACACCAAACCAGAAACTGCTCGGTCACATAGATAGATGCCTAGCGGTGGAACACAAAACTACCAACCCGCATTTTCCTTCAACTGCCTCATGTCAACAACAGTGCTTGTAAGGTACCGCTGGCTGGCTTGTCATCCGTGATGTCATGTGTACCGTATTAAGTGCACATGTTTGAACAAATGTTTCCTTTTTCCAGTGACAAGAGGGTGAGTTGTTACCCTTGGAGTGACAGACAGAGACACAAGAGAGAGAATGCAATCGTCATACAACTAAAACTTCCTTGACTCAACTTTCGCTCGCTGTCTTACACGATCTCCCGCATTCAACCTTTCTTCTTATTAGGAGACAGTGTCTTTTGGAGTTCTCATATATTTTAACCCTTTGTTTTGTAAAAGTATTTACGATAATGTTTCAACAGTTTCTTCAGAAATTTTTGTTCAATTTCTCCTCTCTCTCACATCAACATCCCATGAAAAGATCACTTAACACACACTAATCTATATAACAAGCCCCACACAGGCTTCAACCTAGAACAACAAGACCTTCAAATGACTTTTATCAGCTAAGGCTAACAATGCCACACAAAAACATCTTGCTTCACGTTGGCCACCAGACCACACTATTCCCAAATAACCCACCAGACCACACTATTCCCAAACAACCAACATTGCCCTTCAAGGCCACAAGTAAGTAGTTATAGTCTTCCACTCTCAAATCATCCCAGCCTGCAGAGACCTCAGTCAGTTCACTGTTCCTTTCATCCATTTTCGTCCAGATTTAGACGTCCACTGTCTGACACTAATTCATTCTTGTTATTTTTGTCACATAGGGAACTTATGGGAACAAACTATTTTGAAGGAGAAAAATCCCTGCAACAGAAAAACCGAGGACTTTTGTTAATAAATCATTTTCTACTTTCAGATAATATTTCTTTCTACTCACTTTTTTTTTTTTTTTTTTTTTTTGGTGCTTCCAAAATCATCAGGACACCGGTGTGTTTTTTATGCTTACCTTTTCCTTTCCACGTTTAGGCCTACACTTGGAATTCAATACCTTAATTTACGATTAAACTTTTTTTTTTTTACAGAGGTGAGGATAACTCACACATGGCACCTCTAAAACACAGCCCCTTTGAAAATCAAATTAGCACAGTTGAGGCCAGTCTCTCTCTCTCTCTCTCTCGCTCTCGCTCTCTCTCTCTCTAACGACCTCTGCTGACACTGACCACTATCTTACCCAGGCAGTCCAGCGACAGCCAGTGAGCAATGTTGTTATATGACGAGCAAAAAAAATCATGCTTTTCTTGCAGTCAAGCCAAGGCAAAATCATGCTTTACTTGCACTGCACTCCCAGCTAGATACTGCTCAAAGGCAAGCTAACTTGTTATTTGAATCACTGACCCTCTCAGGGAGTGTAGTGGAAGGAGAAACACTTTTCACATAGTTTTGTCTTAGTCCACATTTTGAACTCTTCAACACAAGGGACACTCACCAGAGTTAACTCTAGGTTTACTGACCACCCCCATGAGCTAGAGTCTAAAATAGATTTTATTGATGAGTAGAAAAAAAGGAAACATTTTTCAAACGTGTGTACTTAATATGGTGCACATGAGACACAACAAACACAACCTTGCCAAATCAGATGATTTGAGAGAGAGAGAGAGAGAGAGAGAGAGAGAGAGAGAGAGAGAGAGAGGAGAGAGAGAGAGAGAGAGAGAGATTCAGTTAATTAATTCGTATTAGGCCATGGCCCCTAACGAAGGGGTGTGTGAACATATACAGCACAATAATTATAAAAAAAACAACAACAATTATAACACGTAATGAAACAAAAAGCAAATCGTTGTCACCTGTTCAAGAAGAAACACTTTATGTCAATTTAAAGGCTTTGTATAGACACAATGAGAATTGTTTAGCAACTGATAGAGAGAGAGAGAGAGAGAGAGAGAGAGAGAGAGAGAGAGAGAGAGAGAGAGAGAGGAGAGAGAGCGAGCTGCGCTTGGCGAGGAAGAGGACGAATTGATACATTCTAAATTGAAAGCTTGGGACTTCTCTCTCTCTCTCTGTCTCTGTCTCTGTCTCTTCTCTCTCTCTGTCTCTGTCTCTGTCTCTGTCTCTCTCTTGTGGGTGTGTGCGTGCGGGGGAGGGGGGGAGGGGGGGGGGGACGGTTTGAACGCTTCAGACTGGTGTGCCTGGAAGAATGCCACGAAAGAAACCAGTCACGAAAGAAACCAGTCTCTCTCCGTCTCGCCCCCCAGCCCCCAACCCCCCCCCCCCACCCACCCCCCCCCCCTCGTCTGTCTGCCTGTCTGTCTTTTTCTCACTCTCGTCCTGTCTCTCGGCAGATGCATGGGTACGGGTGGGAAATGTTGACATGTGGCATGTGGTGTGTCCTAGGTGAAAGTACATGCTTTTTTTTTTCTGCAACAAGTTGTAGCCCAGAGCTCAATCGGGATAAGAGCGCACGCGCGCGTGCGCGCCTCTGTGTGTGTGTGTGTGTGTGTGTGTGTGTGTGTGTGTGTGTGTGTGTGTGTGTGTGTGTTTGAGTGCGTGCGTGCGTGCGTGCGCGCGAGCGTGTAAGTATGTGTGTGTATGTGTGTGTGTGTGTGTGTGTGTGTGTGTGTGTGTGTGTGTGTGTGTGTGTGTGTGTGTGTCCGTCCGTCCCCACACGCGCTTCAAGGGATGTCTGTCTAACTGCACAGTTTTTGTTCGTGAGCTCTGTTGTGTTGTTGTTGTTGTTTTTAATCAACGCGCAACATCTTGCACACACGTAAAATCCCATCACCAACTTTCGGAAGAGAAGGCCAGTTTGGCCGTTGGTATGGATGACACGTTACACATAGCATGCACCTTCCCCGAAGATGGAGTATGGCTGCCTTAATGGCGGGATAGAAAAAAAAAACCGGTCATACACACAAAACTTCACTGCCTGTCTATACAGGCAGTGTCCGCAGGAGTATCAGCCTGCATACGCAGAAAGAAAAAAAAAAAGCAAAAAGTGGTGAGAGAGGCCGTTCAAGCCGGCTGGCTACCAACCAAGCAGCCTGCATGCCAGAGGGCGGTATTCCCCCCCCCCCCCGCCTCTCCACCCAGACCAGCACTCACTGTACATACATTCCTCTCTCTACTCTGTTAGGGTTCACTGTACCACAGTCAGTGCATGGTCAAATAACATGTTCAGTCGCTTCATCATTTCACCCGCCACAGATGTAATTAATGACCGACTATCCCAACCTGTTGAGTTTGTGTGTGTGTGTCTTGTGTGTGTGTGTTGTGTGTGTGTGTGTGTGTTGTGTGTGTGTGTGTGCTGTGTGTGTGCGTGGTGTGTGTGGTGTTGGGTGTGGGGGGGGGGGGAGCTGGAAGGGGGGAAGGAAGGAGGGGGGGGGGAGGGCAGTTTGAACGCGTCAGACTGGTGTGCCAGGAAGAATGCCACGAAAGAAACCAGTCTCTCTCATCTCCTCCCACCCCTTCCACCCCCCCCCCCCCACCTCACCGTCTGTCTGTCTTTTTCTCACTCTCGCCCTATTATATCTCTCGGCAGAAGCATGGGTGGGGGGAATATTGACATGTGACGTGTGTGTCATAGGTGAAAGCGTATGTCTTTTTTTTAACAAGTTGTAGCCCAGAGCTCAGTCGGGACAGGAGCGCACGCACACACGCACGCTCGCAGACACACACACACACACACACACACACACACACACACACACACACACACACACACACACACCACGCACATTAGCCTGCTCACGCACACACGCAAACACTAAGTCTCCTCTCTCTCTCTCTCTCTCTCTCTCTCTCACACACACACACACACACCACACACACACACACACACCCCACTCTCTCTCTCTCTCTCTCACACACACACACACACACACAACACACACACACACACACACACACACACACACACAACACACGTACGTGTGCGTGCGTGCGTGCGTGTCTCCCTGCACGCGCTTCAAGCGTTGTCTACATACACAGTTTTTGTTCGGGTGCTCTGATTTTCTTTTTCTTTTTCTTCAGTCTTTTATTTCTTTTTTTTTTTTTTCTTTTTTTTTTTTGTCGGATCCATACGAGTCAGTCAGAGAAGAGAGAGAGAGAGAGAGAGAGAGAGAGAGAGAGAGAGCTTTGCTACTCTGGTCATATCGAGGGAATCTGTTTTACTTATAGGCACACACAATCAAGCGTTCATACCTGGCTTACTATCTACACAACGGCAGCCTACCTGAGTGCCATGAGGGCGGGTTATTCATCGCCCCACCAGTCATATCGTTCACCTCATTCTTTACTTCCTTCATCTACATTTTAGCTGGTGGTGTGTGTAACGTGTCACCATACAACGTCAACTGTACCTTCGAACGTGGATGATCTTTACTGTTGACAGTATTATGTGGTTCAAACGGAACTCCGTTATAGTCCATTCAAGGATGTATGGAAATGAGTAGAACTAATGTTCTGAGGGAATCGCTGTCAAGCCCGAGAGTCGACCGCACCTGATCACCAAGATTAGAGTAGGCGACAACAACTGAGCTATTGGCCCATT
>CM065719.1:37973677-37981177 GCA_033310375.1 Conus canariensis
AAAGGCAGTGTTTTGATTCTGATGCATTTACGCTTGTGTTCCCATGTTGAGTCTGTCTGTCTGTCTGTCTGTCTGTCTGTCTGTCTGTCTGTCTGTTTCTCTTTCATTCTCCTTCAGTCCATCTGTCTGTCTGTCTGTCTGCATTTATTCTTGTGTTCCCATGTTGAGGTCTGTCTGTCTGTCTGTCTGCATTTATTCTTGTGTTCCCATGTTGCAGTCTGTCTGTCTGTTCTTGTCTGTCTGTTTCTCGTTTCATTCTCCTTCATCATTGTTGTCTCTTGTTTTCTGGTTCGTAGTTCTGTCTGTCTGTCTGCATTTATTCTTGTGTTCCCATGTATTGTCTGTCTGTCTGTCTGTTCTCTTTCATTTCTCTATTCGTTCGTCTTTGATCTCCTATCTGTCTGTCTATCATTCTGTACTGTCTGTCTGTCTGTCTGTCTGTTGTCTCACTCCCTTGTGTTCCATATGGCATATATACATTTGTCGTGGGCTGTTTTGTAGTATAGACCATGTTGAGATCGAAGGGTGGTTGCTGAAGAAGTGGGAAAAGCTGTCGGTATGTCTGTCTTCTTGTTCCGCCCCCTCCCCACCCCCCTCCTTCCCGTCTCTCTTTCTCTCTGTCACTGTTTTTCTTTCTATCCTCTGTGTGTGTGTCCTCTCTCTCAACCCCCCCCTCTCTCTCTCTCTCTCTCTCTCTCTCTCTGTCTGTCTCTGTCTCTGTCACTCTGTGTGTGTGGTGAGTGTGTGTGTACGCGTGCGTGCGTGCGTGCGTGCGTGCGTGCATGTGTGTGTGTGTGTGTGTGTGTGTGTGTGTGTGTGTGTGTGTGTGTTGTCTTACAAACGTTGTGTTTTATTGCTCTCTTTCTTTATTTCTTTTGTGTGTGTGTGGGGGGGGGGGAGGGGACGGGGGGGGGGGGGGGGGTAAGTTTCAGCTTTGCTTGTGGCAGTGAATGGACGCATTTAAACCAACAAACAAAAGAAGAAAAAAAAAAAAAAACAGCAGCAAGACGAAATAAAAACTACTAGTTCTGATTTATCCACGAAAACCTGTCTGTTTCTGTCGGTCTGTTTTTCCATTTCTTTTCTCACTCCCTCGCCCCTCCCACCCTCTACCCATTCCCATCCACTCTTCTCCCATTTCTCTCTCTCTCCCTCCCTCCCTCTCTCTCTCTCCCCCTCCCTCCCCCCCTCACTCTGTATGTGTGTGTGTGTGTGTGTGTGTGTGTGTGTGTGTGTGTGTGTGTGTGTGTGTGTGTGCGTATATGTGTGTGTGTGCGTGCATGAGTGTGCGTGCGTGCGTGCGTTCGCGCATGTGTGTGTATATATATGTGTGTGTGGTGTGTGTGTGTGTGTGTGTGTGTGTGTGTGTGTGTGTGGTGTGTGTGTGTGGGGGGGGGGGACGGGTGGTTGGGGAGGGTGTTGGGGGTGTTGGGAAGAGTGTTTGTGCTTACATGAAGATATGTTACTGATGGGATAGATTTATTATGGATTCTTACACAGGCAGTTTACGCCTTTATGTTTGTTTGTGTGTGTGTGTGTGTGTGTGTGTGTGTGTGTGTGTGTGTGTGTGTGTGTGTGTGTGTGTGTGTGTTGTCCTGGTATATGGTTGCTGTGCTGTTGAAAATGAATTTTCCATCTTTTGGACAAATAAAATTGTTATCCTGTGTGTGTGTGTGTGTGTGTGTGTGTGTGTGTGTGTGTGTGTGTGTGTGTGTGTGTGTGTGTGTGTGCAGACTGAGACTGTTGGATTAATGATTTCTTGATATTATGACTGTTGTTATCATCATTACTGTTGTAATTGTTATTGTTACTGTTGTTGTCATCATTATTATTGTAATTGTAGTTATTATTGTTGTTATCATCATTGTTATTGTAATTGATGTTGTTACTTTTGTTATCATTATCATCTTATTAGTTGTTGTTATTATTACTGTTGTTATCATCATTATGATTGTAATTGTTATCGTTACTGTTGTTATCATCATTGTTTTTGTGATTATAATGTTGTTATCATCATTATTATTGTAATTTTTGTTGTTGTTATTACTATGATTATCATCATTATTATTGTAATTATTATTGTTGTTAATACTGTTATGATCATAATTATTATTGTAATTGTTGTAGTTGTTATTAGTGTTGTTATCATTATCATTGTAATTGTTGTTGTTATTAGTGTTGTTATCATCATCAATATTGTAATTGTTGTTATTAGTGTTGTTATTAACATTATTATTGTAATTGTTGTTGTTACGGTTGTTATCATCATTGTTATTTTAATTGTTGTCGTTGTTATGACTTGCTATCATCGTTATTATTGTAATTGTTGTTATTAGTGTTGTTATCATCATTATCATTGTTATTGTTGTTATCATCATTATTATTGTAATTGTTGTTATCACTGTTGTTATCATCATTAGTATTGTAATTGTTACTGTTGTTGCTGCTGTTATCATCGTTATTATTGTGATTGTTGTTACTGTTATTATCATCATCATTATTGTAATTGTTGATTTTGTTCTTGTTGTTATTACTATTGTATTATCATTGTAATTGATGTTGCAGCTGTTGCCGCTGTTGTTGCTGCTGTTATTTTGTTCTTGCTAACAGACACGATGGTGTTCATGAGCTCGTGCCCAGTCACGATTTCTTGACTCGAATCCAGGCAGGCCGCGCGGACAGTGGATCGCCAGTTTGATGTCCGAAGTGTGATGTCCGATAGCCAGGTCACAGAGGCCCTGAGGCAGGGTGGACAGCCGGAGTGTGATGTCCGATAGCCAGGATACAGGGGCCCTGAGGCAGGGTGGACAGCCGCAGTGTGGTGTCCGATAGCCAGGTCACAGAGGCCCTGAGGCAGGGTGGACAGCCGCAGTGTGATGTCCGATAGCCAGGTCACAGAGGCCCTGAGGCAGGGTGGACAGCCGCAGTGTGGTGTCCGATAGCCAGGTCACAGAGGCCCTGAGGCAGGGTGGACAGCCACAGTGTGGTGTCCGATAGCCAGGTCACAGAGGCCCTGAGGCAGGAGGGACAGCCGCAGTGTGGTGTCCGATAGCCCGGTCACAGAGGCCCTGAGGCAGGAGGGACAGCCGCAGTGTGATGTCCGATAGCCAGGTCACAGAGGCCCTGAGGCAGGAGGGACAGCCGCAGTGTGATGTCCGATAGCCAGGTCACAGAGGCCCTGAGGCAGGGTGGACAGCCGCAGTGTGATGTCCGATAGCCCGGTCACAGAGGCCCTGAGGCAAGGTGGACAGCCGCAGTGTGATGTCCGATAGCCAGGTCACAGAGGCCCTGAGGCAGGAGGCACAGCCGCAGTGTGATGTCCGATAGCCAGGTCACAGAGGCCCTGAGGCATGGTGGACAGCCGCAGTGTGATGTCCGATAGCCCGGTCACGAGGCCCTGGGCAGAGTGGACAGCCGCAGTGTGATGTCCGATAGCCAGGTCACAGAGGCCCTGAGGCAGGGTGGACAGCCGCAGTGTGGTGTCCGATAGCCGGTCACAGAGGCCCTGAGGCAGGAGGGACAGCCGCAGTGTGGTGTCCGATAGCCAGGTCACAGAGGCCCTGAGGCAGGAGGGACAGCCGCAGTGTGGTGTCCGATAGCCAGGTCACAGAGGCCCTGAGGCAGGAGGGACAGCCGCAGTGTGATGTCCGATAGCCAGGTCACAGAGGCCCTGAGGCAAGGTGGACAGCCGCAGTGTGATGTCCGATAGCCAGGTCACAGAGGCCCTGAGGCAGGGTGGACAGCCGCAGTGTGGTGTCCGATAGCCAGGTCACAGAGGCCCTGAGGCAGGGTGGACAGCCGCAGTGTGGTGTCCGATAGCCAGGTCACAGAGGCCCTGAGGCAGGAGGACAGCCGCAGTGTGATGTCCGATAGCCAGGTCACAGAGGCCCTGAGGCAGGGTGGACAGCCGCAGTGTGATGTCCGATAGCCAGGTCACAGAGGCCCTGAGGCAGGGTGGACAGCCGCAGTGTGATGTCCGATAGCCAGGTCACAGACGCCCTGAGGCAGGGTGGACAGCCACAGTGTGGTGTCCGATAGCCAGGTCACAGAGGCCCTGAGGCAGGGTGGACAGCCGCAGTGTGGTGTCCGATAGCCCGGTCACAGAGGCCCTGAGGCAGGAGGGACAGCCGCAGTGTGATGTCCGATAGCCAGGTCACAGAGGCCCTGAGGCAGGAGGGACAGCCGCAGTGTGGTGTCCGATAGCCGGTCACAGAGGCCCTGAGGCAGGGTGGACAGCCGCAGTGTGATGTCCGATAGCCAGGTCACAGAGGCCCTGAGGCAGGGTGGACAGCCGCAGTGTGATGTCCTATAGCCAGGTCACAGAGGCCCTGAGGCAGGAGGGACAGCCGCAGTGTGATGTCCGATAGCCAGGTCACAGAGGCCCTGAGGCATGGTGGACAGCCGCAGTGTGATGTCCGATAGCCCGGTCACAGAGGCCCTGAGGCAGGGTGGACAGCCGCAGTGTGATGTCCGATAGCCCGGTCACAGAGGCCCTGAGGCAGGGTGGACAGCCGCAGTGTGGTGTCCGATAGCCAGGTCACAGAGGCCCTGAGGCAGGAGGGACAGCCGCAGTGTGGTGTCCGATAGCCAGGTCACAGAGGCCCTGAGGCAGGAGGGACAGCCGCAGTGTGGTGTCCGATAGCCCGGTCACAGAAGCCCTGAGGCAGGAGGGACAGCCGCAGTGTGATGTCCGATAGCCAGGTCACAGAGGCCCTGAGGCAAGGTGGACAGCCGCAGTGTGATGTCCGATAGCCAGGTCACAGAGGCCCTGAGGCAGGGTGGACAGCCTCAGTGTGGTGTCCGATAGCCAGGTCACAGAGGCCCTGAGGCAGGGTGGACAGCCGCAGTGTGGTGTCCGATAGCCAGGTCACAGAGGCCCTGAGGCAGGAGAGACAGCCGCAGTGTGATGTCCGATAGCCAGGTCACAGAGGCCCTGAGGCAGGGTGGACAGCCGCAGTGTGGTGTCCGATAGCCAGGTCACAGAGGCCCTGAGGCAGGGTGGACAGCCGCAGTGTGGTGTCCTATAGCCAGGTCAAAGAGGCCCTGAGGCAGGAGAGACAGCCGCAGTGTGATGTCCGATAGCCGGTCACAGAGGCCCTGAGGCAGGAGGCACAGCCGCAGTGTGAAGAAGCCACATGGTGCTTCAGTGATTCTGGCTGAAAGGAAATCTGAAATGAGGCAGGGAACAGCAAACAGTAATTGAAGAACCAGTAGGGTAACTGATGCTGCTGCTACATAATAACAATAGCAGCAGCAGCAGCAGTACAGTACCAGCAGCAGTAGCAGCAGCATAAGCTACCCTGCTTGTTCTTTAATTACTTTATTAGCAAGAACAAAATAGTAGCAGCAACACCAGCAGCTAGTTATGGGCGACTATTCATTTCATCAAGGGAGCAAGAGTTACCCAACTTGATTCTGGTTGGTTGAAGATGATTTACTGGATTGTCTGCACAGTTGTTGTTTTTTCAGATGGAATTATCCCAATGTAAGTTAGTCCTCAACATGAATATACATGGTCTGACAACAACAACAACAACAACAAAAGAGTATGGACCAGTTGCACTGTTTGACATTTTATTTCAAGAACTCTGTGTAGTGGTACCGAAAGGAAGAAGGAGAGAATTTTCTTGTATATTTTTAAACATCGTCACACTTCTTTGCCAGACGCTAACATCGGTAAATTTTTGCTAACGAGGGTATTTCCAGAAACCGGGATAAAAATCAATACAATTCAATCTTTTTTAAGGATCATAATATTACCGGTGTCGCCTTTTCCCTTTCCAGGAAGTTTCTTCTACTGTGAAGACTGTATTTTGTTTTAAATAAAAAAAAAAAACTCGAATGTCTTGACAAATTTGTTACATTGACCTCATTGCTTTTAGAAAACCGCTTCTACTGAGCTAAACAACAACTAAAAAATGTCTTCCTGTTCGGAAAACCATCCCATTCCCTTGGTCATGATCTGCATCAAGATCGAATCCATCAACGGCCTCTATCAACCCTGTCGTGCGTGCCTGCACAGTTCTGCAAGATGCTGGCAGCCCTGACGCTGAGAGGAGAGGAGACGGAGTTGATGAAGATCAGGGTGCCTTAAGGTCTGTGGCACAATCAGGCCTGTCAGGCTAGCGGTCTGAGAAGCCGACTGTGTGTGTGTGTGTGTGTGTGTGTGTGTGTGTGTGTGTGTGTGTGTGTGTGTGTGTGTGTGTTTGGTCGTCTAGTGTTTGAAGGTAATGAGAATTACATGTCGCTTTGTTCAAAATACTTGATTATAGCGAAGATTGCATTTTGTTGTCGTAAGTCGACTGTAATCAGGCATGTGAAAAAGGCATGGTTTGCGAGCACGCACGTACGCGCGTGTGCACGCACATGCGCGCACGCACACACACACACACACACACACACACACAAACGCACGCACACACACGCAAGCACGCACGCACGCACACACACAGACACAGACACACACACACACACACACACACACACACACACACACACACACACACACACAAACGCGCGCGCGCGCACTCATGCACGTACGTGCAGACATGCACGTACAAAGACACGTGCGCACACGCATGCGCGCACAGAGAGACAGAGAAGAGAGAGAGAGAGAGAGAGAGAGAGAGAGAGAGAGAGAGAGAGAGTACAGTACAATACTGCTTTTCACAACAAAGAGCAAATCGCAAATATATCTGTGGAAAAGCGATGTAATCATTAATTGTAAAATCAATTCACAATTTGAAAAAAAACACCCAAAAAACAAAAACAAAAACCGTGCGTAAACAGAAATTAAATGATGTTTACTTGTTCAAACGAAAACAGAAAAATAAAGTAATATTTGTTCATTCAAACAACAGAGTGAGTTCGCCTATTATAGTCACGTGGCACGTTCTGTCAAAGGATAAGCCAGCCTCACGGTGCCATTTTGAAAAAAAAAACCCAAAAAACAAAAACAAAAACCGTGCGTAAACAGAAATTAAATGATGTTTACTTGTTCAAACGAAAACAGAAAAATAAAGTAATATTTTGTCCATTCAAACAACAGAGTGAGTTTGCCGATTATAGTCACATGGCACGTGATGTCCAAGGATAGCCAGCCTCGCGGTACCATGTGTGGGATAGTCTTGTTAGGGTGGTAGTCGTTTCCAAACGGTTGGTTTGGATGTCAACAGAAGCCTTGGCCAATGCTGTACTATCTTTAGTTCAGTAATAAAAGCCCCACTCCCTGTGTGCCCAGCTAACAGCACACACGTTGTTTGTATGTGTAGGCAGAGCAGGCGGGGCAGGCATTAACACAAAACATACGGGATACAGAGGAGGCGGTGGGGGAGGGGAGAAGGGAGAGAATAAGGGCGTCTGGAGCCTATTTTTGGCCTGGCTTCAAGATGAAAGAAAAGGGCGATTACAAAGCCAGCATTGACACAGTCGTAGTTCAAAGCAAGGCCGCATACGGACAGACCAGCGGGTTCGTTGTGCACGTGCTGTTTGTTTGTTGTC
>CM065719.1:38003677-38006177 GCA_033310375.1 Conus canariensis
AGTCTTCAAATACAGGACCTTAATCTTAATTGACGTCACATTTCAGGCCTTTGCACTCCCCCGTAACCCTGTGTTTGCGCCAGCTGGAAGCGCCCAAAATGTCCTCGTTTCTTTTAATCAGTCTGCCTGCTTGGAACCACCAGGCTTGTTCCCTTGATGGCCACATGAAAGAAAATGAGGAGAATCAACTTTCAGACACAACAGAAATTCTTAACACAGTCCCATTGCGCCAGTCTATAAATACTCGATTCCTTAAGCAAGGCCTTGGAGCAGTCTTTTTTTTTTTTTTTTTTTTTGGTGTGCAGCCTGTCTGTGTGTGTGTGTCAGCCGTCTGCAGTTTCAATCGCCGAGCCGAAGTACAGCGTGAGGCACCGATTGCACAGCGTTAGGCACCGATTGCACAGCGTTAGGCACCGACTGAGGAAGGCGGAACGACGACAGTCGTGACTGTTCACCACGAAGCGAGTCGTGCTCCACTTTCACCACATCTTCCACCAGCACTTTGAAAGAGTCATAATGAGTAAAGTTACCCATTTCAGTCTCTCCCCTCCACCCCCCCCCCTCCTTTTTTTTTTTGGTTGTAAATCTCATTCTGCAATCCTTTGTGCGGCAGTCACGAGATTTGGCGACATTCGAAATGCAGTGTTGGGTGAGAACTGCTTTTTAAGACGCTATCGATCAAAAGTGTTTTTTTTTAATGTGTAAAAGTTTAAGCTTGGTTCAATTTTTTTAATGATTTTTTTTTTTCTTCTGGTTCCTACATTCAGCGGTGCATACAGTCCATCAGTTCTATCAGTCCAATTCCTGTTTTTCACCGTGAACAAGAGTGTTAAGTAAGCTCTGTGTGTGTGTGTGTGTGTGTGTGTGTGTGTGTGTGTGTGTGTGTGTGGTTGTGGTTGGTGCTGATGTCATTATTGTTCTTCTTTTTTCATGTGTTGTTGTTTCTGTTGTTGTTGCTGTTGTTGTTGCTGCTGCTGTTGTCATTGTTGTTGTTGTCGTCGTTGTTTTAATATTTTCAAAGTGATGAGATACCGGAGGTGGAGCTTAAGTTCTTCTGTGGTCGAGATTTTACGTATTTGAATAAAACAGCTGTAGATAGGACGGGGGGAAAAAATCGATCCTAGTCGAACGGGCTTAGAGTGGTCCCCTTTGACGCAGCACGCGGCGATTTCTTCAGTGATGGTCATCGGAGCCAAGGAAGCGGGTCTCGCGAGACTTCCTGTGGTCTTGACGTCACAAGGTCGGCCTTGTACCGCAAACTATGTGCGTTGATGAGGTGCGCGGAACGGAAATTTAAGACTACAGCTTCTGGTGTTGTCTCTGTCTGTCTGTCTCTCTGTCTGTCTGTTTGTCTGTCTGTGTCTGTCTGTCTGTCTGTCTGTCTCTCTTTCTCTCTCTCTCTCTCTCTCTCTCTCTCTCTCTCTCTCTCTCTCTCTCTCTCATCAAGGGCTAGTGGCCTAGAGAATAAAGTTTTTGTTCTTGTTCTTGTTCTTCTCTCTCTCTCTCTCTCTCTCTCTGTCTCTCTCTCTCTCTCTCTCTCTGTCTCTCTCTCTCTCGTTGCTTGTTATTTTTGTGAATTCTTATATAGCGCCTAACCTCGGCTAGAGACCAAGCTCTATGCGCTTTGCAATCCACACTCGTGTACACAACAGGCTGCCTACGTGGGTAGTGCCGACTGAAGAGCTGCCAGCTGGCGCTTCATTCAGTCGTTTCCCCTGTGTCATCCAGTCAATATCGTCCAATATTGTTCATTCAATTTCCTTACTTCCTTCATTCTTTCCATTTCTCACGCAGGATGCATGCTATGTGCAACGTGTCATCCATACCAACGGCCAAACTGGCTTTCTCTTCCGAAAGTTGGTGATGGGATTTTACGTGTCTGTAAGATGTTATGCGTGCGTTCACACACGGAACCTCGGTTTATAGTCTCATTCGAAGGACTGTATGGGAAATGGAGTCAAAACCAATGCTAACTTCGAGGGAAAAATCCCCCTGTACCGAAACGGCCTAGCAGAGATTCGAACCCGCAACGCCAGGATTACCAAGATTACGAGTCCGTGTGTAATTGTGTCTGTCGTTTCTATGTCTGACGTGATCTGACAAACTATTGATCTCAGTGCATCGGTTTCCCATTGTCCGCCTGCCAATCTGTCTCTTTCTTCCCCTGCCTAACTGTGTCTCTCTGCCTATGTGTGTGTGTGTGTGTGTGTGTGTGTGTGGTGAGTGTGGGTGTGGGTGTGTGCGTGCGCGTGCGTGCGTGCGTGCGTGCGTTTTGTGTGTGTGTGTGTGTGTGGATGGGTGGGTGGGTGTGGAAGGAGGTGGCTGTGCGCCTCTCTCTCTCTCTCTCTCTCTCTCTCTCTCTCTTTGTCTTTGTCTATCATTCTGTCATTCTGTCTCTCTCTCCCTCTCTCTCTCTCTCTCTCACACACACACACACACACACACACACACACACACACACACACACACACACACGCGCGCGCGCCACACACACGCACGC
>CM065719.1:38018677-38023677 GCA_033310375.1 Conus canariensis
CAATATTAGAACATAACAGTAAGAACGGTCCACTGTCAATTTCACGCTTAACTGGACAGACAAGATTACCTCTGCAACATTGATTTGAGTATCGGGAGAGACAGACAGACAGACAGACAGACAGACAGACAGACAGACAGACGGACAGACAGAGAATGGCAACGACAATGACAATGATTTTTTATTTCATAAGGGTAAAAGTATTGGCTTAGTGAGCCTTTATTGATACTTGCTGTTACTAGTCTACGTATGCATCAAAACATGATTACGCAAACAAACAACAAACCAAACAAACACACAAACAATAACCACCACCACCAAGAAACAGGTAATCATCAGTGAAATAAGCAAATGAAAAAAAGCAAATCAACAACCAGAAAATAGCATATAATGAAACGAGAGAGAGAGAGAGAGAGAGAGAGAGAGAGAGAGAGAGAGAGAGAGAGAGAGAGAGAGAAAGGGGGAGGGGAGGGGGGGAGGGAGCCGGCTTTCACCTCTTGAGGTCAAATAACAAACAAACAAACAAACAAGAAAATGTATCCTTCCTCAACTCCTACGATCTCGTTCACCACGAACACTTGGAGGGACAGAAGAAAAAAAAAAAACACCCTCACACCCTCCAACACAACCGATGGTGACTTTTTGGCGTCAAAAGAAAGAACTACAGTGTGCCTGTTTTGTATACATCTCCATTTAGGGGGGCAATCTACCGCTGTGGGATGGCAGAGTGATCATATATTGAATAATTCTAAAGATCTCTGCTTAATTCAGTAACGAACGCTTCTTAGTTCTTAGTACAGTATCATAGCAATCGCATCTCTTCAAACAATAGAAGAAGAAAAAAGACGAGGAATTGTTGCCCAGTGCTTTAACTCTTTACTATTATTAAGGAAATCCTGGATGTCTCCTGGTATTGTTCTGTGTGCTCTGAGACGTCCTTTTTGCTAGGCGATTCGGTGTCGTCAGTAGCATTCGTTTAGAGTTATGGGCGTGTATGTCTTTCATCACGAGAGCAAGAGTTACCTTGCTTGTTCGTTAATTATTCTAAACGTTATTGTTTTTGCGAACAACAAAAAACAGAAAAAGAAAAGAAAAAAGACAAAGAAAGAAAGAAAGAAAGAAGGAGATAAAAAACAACAACAACAACAACAGAAGAACTGGAACAAAAATGATGAATCTTCTGGCTAAACCTTTCCCTCATTTTGAAATGTAGTTTTCAGCGCTCACCCCATCGCTTTGAATTTGAAGTGTATGGAAACAATGAATTCTACCATATGTATTTTCCCCGTCGTGTGCGCGATCGGAGAGACTCCTGTATTTGTATTGGAAATCTGACGAGTAGCTTCTGCAGATTATACAGATCAGTGCATGATTTCTGCCTTCAGTAGATCATACGGATGATTTCTTGATTTCTGCCTCTTGCGTTTCATGCAGATCCACGGTGTGTGTGTGTGTGTGTGTGTGTGTGTGTGTGTGTGTGTGTGTGTGTGTGTGTGTGTGTGTGTGTGTGTGTGTGTGCCTGCGCCGGCGATCCACAGGGAGCAGTCAGTGTCAAGTCGTCATGAGGAAACCCAACAGTGGAGACACTGCACTGTTGCCGAGTCGCTTCGATGGTGTTCAGTGGTGCGTGTTCTGGCCCAACATTTGAAGGACACCGCTTACTAAGCCCCCTCCCCCCTCCCCCTCCTACTAACGTCAATAAGATGTTGATCCTTTTTTTTTTATTTCTACGTCAAGCAGGTCATATAGATTAGGTTGTTTTTTTTTTTTAATTTCTACCTCAAGCAGGTCATATGGATCAGGTATTGATTTTTATCTTCAGCAGATGCGGATCTGTTCTTAATATCTACTTTCGGCAGATACAGATCAGGTTATTTCCTGCAGATGCGGATCAGTTCTTTATTTACTTCCTGCTGAATTCAGATTGAGAGGAAGAGGCGGGAAAGAAAACTGCCACAGAATTGTTACGCAGAATGTTCAGTTATTCCTTTTTTCACCCCTCGACCTGTGAACCCTACACCCTCCCCACCCCCACCCCCCACCCCCCACCCCCGCCATATCAAAAAGCTTCTTATCCTGCGCGGTTGGGGGTTAGGGAGGAGGTGGGAATCTAGGTCACCAGCGTCGGTTCTCTTCTCTCTCCCGTGCACGCGCCCTGACGCTTTCGCTGTATTCTGATTAGGGTGGGAAGACGGAAAAGAAGAGGACGGAACGAAGGCGGGGGTGGGGGGGGGGGGGGGGGGGGCGGGGGGAGGGGGGAAGGGGGAGGGAGGGAGACGGTTGGGAGGGAGGGGGGACAGCGGGGAAAGGGGATGGGAAGGGAGGAGAGGGAGGTGGGAGTGCCATCGGATATTGCACAGCCAGGATGCATAAATCAGCTGTGTCCTTAGCGTGACAATTTTCTGAACTGTAAAGAACAGGAGCTGATGCCCACAAACGCAAGCGATCGTAGCAGCGAAGTGAATGTAATTTAGTGTCGGCATTTATTCTTCAATACCGCAGTTTCGTTTAGGGACAGATGACTCAAGCCATCGCAACAAACGATCAGAATCTTTCGCCTCCCCCCCCCCCCTCCCCCACCTTCCCCCAGAATAAAATGCTTCTCGGTTTTCTCCAAATAGTTCACTTTCCTAAACGGGACTAGTTGTGCGTAGAATACA
Organism: Conus canariensis; assembly: GCA_033310375.1. Lineage (NCBI taxonomy): Eukaryota > Metazoa > Mollusca > Gastropoda > Neogastropoda > Conidae > Conus > Conus canariensis. Next base: position 38,021,338 of record CM065719.1, read on the forward strand.
GACTAGCTGCGCATACAACACAGACTAGTTGTGCGTGGAATACAGACTAGTTGTGCGTAGAATACAGATTAGATGTGCATAGACTGCAGACTAGTTGTGCGTAGAATGCAGACTAGTTGCCCGCAGAATACAGACAGTATGGAAATTGATGACACGCTGGCAGACAGCTCTTGTTTCAGCTGACTGTCACAAACATGCATTGCTTGTAATCAAGAACACAATGTGAGATCAGACTTGATCTGAAGAAAAGAAAATGCTGCAGATTTCCGGGATTTTGGACTCCCCACACATGTAATTTTAGTCAAAGAGTGCAGACAAGCCTCAAATATTGTCTTTATTAAGCATATGCAGTGTACGCCAAAACCAATCAAAAAGCTGGAGCGCATGAATAATCACTGTCGATCCGGACCGTTCGTGGTTGTGCTGACTCGAGCGATCCTCTTTGTATGCAGTGGAAGCGTGCGTGAAGACTGACCATTGTGATTGTAAAGTATTATGCCATAGAAGTTGGAGCAAGCGGATTTGTTGGCTCATCGGCTTATGACCTCAAGAAACAGCTCGGGATGTCAGGTAAGAAGAGGACCAGAACCCTGAAGGCAATGGTAGAGGCAGCCGAAAAGAGTTCCAGCTGGATCTGGTCGAGGAGGAACAAAAGTGATTTCATAAGGCCTAAATTTCTCAACGGAGAGCAAGTGTCCCGTTAGCAGTGAGGTAGGAGATCAGTCTTGATGGGCACGCCTTGAGACGCCTACGCATCCAACAGTTCCGGGTTCGAATCCCGGCAGCGCCAGGGGAAGAAATGTTGGCAGTAGAAGGGCATGTGGGAGTCATGACCTGGATGCGGCCCGACCCCCATACAGTGTAAGGAGTTCAGGGCCGAAACACTTGTCTGACGGGAGTTTGTTCTCTGAAGACCTTCTGCTCTCAAGTTTTTCCCTAGAGTTTCTTCCTACTAACCAATAATTCAGCGTAAACAACTGTGTAGGCGAACGCAAATAAACATGTGTTTGCACGTACTGTTTCCTAGTAATTTTCCACTGTTTTGAGTCATATGTTCTTACCAATACAATTACACCGTGAAACGAGAACTTACAGGACCTGGTGTATTGTTTCATGTGATTTTCAAATCACGTTTTCGATTGCGGGCGGCGCTTCCCGTTTTCATAGCCCAGTTGTTTTTTTTCGCTGTGTGTGTGTGTGTGTGTGTGTGTGTGTGTGTGTGTGTGTGTGTGTGTGTGTGTGTGTACAGTCCCCTGATGAAACTACAAGAAGAATGGGTGGATTTTGTGTTTGAGACTGTCAAGTTATTCACATGTTTGTAGTCATATTGCCAAGCGAAAGAGGGAAAAAAGAACGAAAGAAAGAATGAAGAAGGAAAGGTGAAACCCAACACACACACACACACACACACACACACACACACACACACACACACACACGTGCGCGCGCGCGCACACACACACTCACACACACACGCACGCACGCACGCACACACACACACACACAGACACACACACAACCTACACTGAATGCATTTCCATATTCTTGAAAGAATGAGCAGCAGTTCATACTTTCATTCGAACAAATGTCCACATCTTTATGCATTCTCTTTCCCGATGGGCATTTCTTAAATCAGCCAGAGCCAATAGTCGGCATACAAAAGAAGTGTCCACAGACACACGCATGCAGATTGTCTGCAATACGTATTGATCGGACACAACGGACAACATACGAAAGATCTGTCTACAAATACAGCCTACATATTCTCGCGCTGGTGTTATACAGCGTAGAGGCGCGTCCTCTATAGTTGATCAATTGGTGATCCCACAAGCCTTGCGCTTAGTGGGGGATGGGGGGGGGGGGGGGGGGGGGGGGGGAAGGAAGAGGGGGGGGAGGGGGGTACACATGATAATACGGAAGAAAGTGCCGCGAACCAACACAGCCTAAGAGAAGGAAAGCAACCACAGCGACTGGAGAAGCAAGACAGGGAGACGCCAGACGTGGCCCAGTCCGGTTGAGGTCCAGGAGAAGCTGTGGGGACCGTAGGGGTCACTGCGGTACACTGCTGACTTCGCCTTACTAACCGGATTCAGGATCTAGCATGGCCGGCAACGCCGGGATTCAGATTTAGATGCATTATTCATAATATGCCGTAGCCCCTAATGAAGGGGTGTGTGAACATGCAAAGCACAATGATTATGAACAGTTATATGATACGGATCAAAAAGCAAATCGTTGTCACATATTCGAGAAGAAACAATTTCTCTATGCTTTGTTCAGAAACAAAAGAAAAAGGTTTGACAGTTTCTACAGAAGTGGATGATAGACGTAAATTTAGAA
>CM065719.1:38028677-38051177 GCA_033310375.1 Conus canariensis
TTTCCAAGGCTGGCGTTTGTAAAGTGTCTGGGTGTGATAGAACCAAGCATACAAATGAATGGCAGGAAAGTGGCTTGAACACAACGACTATTTATTCAAGAGTCCTAGAAGAGTGCCTCGGAAGGGAAATAATTCTATCGCTTCGGCTACGATCAAGATCGTTGCCTTCGCAACGAGAATAATGTTACGTCTCCCTTTTTCTGAAAGTTCGTTCTTTGGGAGGGGATTAAATGAAAATTGAAATCATATAAGTCTGCTTGACTGAAAAGTACACATATAATTTCCAGACTAAATTGTCACTGAAAACTGAAACTTTTAATTAAAATTATTTAACTGATAAGAATTATCTGAATATTGCTTTAACTTAACGGGGTAATACAAATGCTGGGTTCGCAGACCCATGGTTTGGCGCGCAGGCCAATTCACTGTACAAAACATGAATTTCGCTTTATATGGCGCACAGGCCAAAACTTTCGCACGTCCGTGAGGAATCTTATAAGTCCAGTTTTGTTGGAGGGGTAATTTGCCGACCACTCTTGGTGACGTATCCAGGCGGGGTCTGGATAGTGACGTCTGGTTGGGCGCTGGGCTGAGTGTTTTGGGCACTGGTATCATGCTGGGGTTCATTTCTTGGCTGTGGCTCGTTTGCATGTGCGGCCACATTCTCCTTCAGGAAGCGACGGTTCCGCCGGTAGATGCTGCCGTCAGATGTCTGGATCTCGACAGATCTTGGTGTGTCTGCTTTCTTGATGATTTTGGCAGGTTGCCAACGGTCTCCTGTATACAGCTGGACTTGGGTTTTCGCCCCTATCTTGAGTTCAGGCAGTGTGTACGCGGAGCGGTTGTACTGCTTCGCTTGGGACTGCTGTAGTTCATGTCGACGTTGCCTGACACTGTGGGGTTGGATGGTTTTGGGGGCTAGCTGGTTGGTGGTTGCAGGAAGTGTGGAGCGTAACTGACGTCCCATCAGCAACTGTAATGGTGATGCGAGATTATCCACCGGGGTTGTGCGGTACTCCAGCAGTGCCCGCTCTGGGTTGGTTCTTTCAGTGTGTGCTTTTTCCAGGATCCTCTTTGCAGTCTGGACAGTTTTCTCAGCCAAACCATTTGACTGCGGATATCCCGGGCTCGATGTCACGTGGTGGAAATCCCATCGGGCTGCGAACAGGGCGAAATCATTTGAGGCGTACTGGGGGCCATTGTCACTTATGACTGTTTCCGGCACTCCATGTCGAGCGAACTGTGTGCATAGCTTCTTGATGATGGCTATGGAGGTTGTCGAGGTGAGTTCATCTAGTTCGAAAAATCTGCTGTAGTAATCTACAGTGATTAGGTATGTCTTGTTGTCCCATTTGAATAGATCTGTTCCAATTTTCTGCCAGGGTCGGGAGGGTACATCATGGGGGATGAGGGGTTCCTTGGGATTTGAGGGGAGGTGGGGTATACATGTGGGACATGTGGAGACGAGGTTCTTGATGTCTTGGGTGATGCCTGGCCAGAACAGTGTTTGTCGGGCTCGCAGGGTTGTCTTCTCTATGCCAAAATGTCCTTCGTGGAGTATTTCCAGCATGATCTTTCTCATCAGTGGTGGGATGAAGATCCTTTCGCCTTTCAGGATAACATCATCGATCATGGTGAGTTCGTCTCTGTAGTTCCAGAACTCTAGGGCACTGGGATGGCATTGTTTTCTGGTCTCTGGCCATCCTTGCTTGATGTACGTCTTGAGGTGGTGAAGCTGTGTGTCATTTTTTGTGGCGTTCTGTATTTCTTTCAGCTTGTTATCACTGATGGGCATGTTCTTCATGACAGCATGTATTTGGGTGTCAAATTCCTTGCTCATCTGATTATTTGGGTCGCACGGGATGTGCTTTCGGGAAAGAGTGTCAGCCACCGGTATGCTTTGTCCACTGACATGGATGACTTTGATGTCATATTTTTGCAACTGCAGGAGCATACGTTGCAGCCTGGGTGGTGCGGATGATAGAGGTTTCTTGGTGATCGCTTCCAACGGTTTGTGGTCAGTGTGCACGATGGTTTGTCGGCCGTAGACGTATTGGTGGAAGCGCTGGCACCCAAACAGAATAGCATACAGCTCCTTTTCTATTTGGGCATAGTGTTGTTCCGTTTCGTTCAGTGCTTTGGAGGCAAAAGCGACTGGTTTGTCGTCCTGGAGAAGGGTGGCTCCTAGTCCATGCTGGCTGGCATCCACTTCCAGTGTGACCGGCTTTGTTGGGTCGAAAAATGCGAGAACAGGTTGGGATGAGATCACGTGCTTGGTTTTCTCAAACGCAGTTTGCTGGGGTGTGTCCCATACGAACTCAGTGTCACTTTTGAGGAGGTCTCGCATAGGTTTTGTTATCTCAGAGAGTTGAGGGGCAAACTTTGATAGGTAGGTGATCATCCCAAGTACTGTTTGGAGTTCCTTAAGGTCTGATGGAGGCGGCATATTCAGGATGGCTGAAACTTTTGCAGGGTCTGGTTTAAGACCCTGGGACGTGATGAGGTGGCCAAAGTATTCAACTTCCTGTGCCCCAACAGTCAGCTTTTCTGCGTTCAGTTTCAAGTTCTTTTCTTTTGCTCTGTTCAAAGTGGCTCTCAGGTTGTTGTCATGTTCCTTTTGGTCAGAGCCTGATACGATGATGTCATCCACCAGTGGCGTGACTCCCGGGATCCCTTCGAAGATCTCATCCATCTTTCGCTGGAAAATGTCCTGCGCACTGATCAGTCCAAAGGGAAGTCTTTTGAAACGATATCTGCCTCCATGCGGTGTGTTGAATGTGGTCAGGTAGGAGGACTTTTCATCCAACATGAGTTGCCAATATCCGGATTGTGCGTCCAGCTTGCTGAATACCTTAGCCTTGGACATTTTTGCTAAGGCATCATCCAGGGTTGGCGTTGGGTAGTGGGGACGTCGTGTCACTTCATTGAGGTCTTTGGGGTCGAGGCAAATCCTTAACTTTCCGTTTGGTTTTTCGACCACTACCATGGAGTTCACCCAGTCAGTAGGCTCGGTCACTTTTTGGATGACTTCCATGCTCTCCATCCTCTTGATTTCCTTCATAATTCGGTCCTTCATGGAGTGGGGCACTCGTCTAGGTGCGTGCACTTTTGGGATTGCGTTGGGCTGTATGTGGATGTGGACTTCTCCTTCCAGTGAACCGAAATCGTTGAATACTTCTTTGTATTATGTCAGTACTGATTCTTTTGTGAGAGGTGGTTCACTGACAGAAAGAATCAGTTTAATAAGGTTTAGATCCAGGGAGGTTTGGAGACTCAATACTGGTTGTGTGTGTCCAGTATCCGCAATGATGAAGTTTTGTTTCATCGTTTTTCCTTTGTAGCTGCAGTCCATGGTGATCTTTCCTTTCACGTTGAGAGCTTGTCCTGTGTAGCTGTACAGCCTCTGTTTGGTCTGGCTCAGAGGTGGCTGTTTTGTCAGCTGTTTGTAGTTTTTTAAGGGAATCACGTTTACCTGAGCGCCTGTGTCTATTTTGAAACTCATCTTGTCTCCATTTTCAAGGTCGAGCTCGACGTATGCTGTATCAGGTCGTGTGGGTTTCTCGTTTATTTCGTAGATATAGAAGTCGTCCTGATCATTTTCCGCTTCCTCTTGGACGAGGCTGTGGACGGCTTGCTTGCTTCTCTTTTTCAGGCAGCATTTCTCATAATGGTTCTGTTTCTGGCAGTAGTGACAGGTTTGTCCGTATGCAGGGCATGATCTCCTGTCGTGAGTTCCTCCACAGTTTCTGCAGCGGTTTCTGTTTTGCTGCTGGTGATCCCGGTCATGACGTGGATGGTCCTGGTCTCTATGTCGCTGCCGTTCTTGTTGTTTTTGACGCACTGCTGCTATTTCAGCGGCAGCTGGTCTGCTTGACATTGATTCGAGATATTGTTGTGTGGTCTCGAAATTTGTAGCAATCTGGATAGCTTTGTCCATTGTCAGCGTGTCGCCCTCGGTGAGGAGTTTTTCTCTGATGTCGCGTGACTGGACACCTGCTACGATGCGGTCACGCACCATCTCATCACTGTTCGCGTATTCACAGTCTTTGACCAGATTTCTCAAATTTGTCACAAAGGAATCGAATGATTCTCCTTGGTCTTGTTTTCTTTCCTGGAAAATGTAGCGAGCGAATACAGTGTTCTTTTTTGGGGAACAGTGAGCTTTGAATTTTGCGAAAATGGTGTCGACTTTCTTTCCGTCTTCCTCTGAAAGGTTCCATGACTTGAAAATCTCTCTACCTTTATCTCCTATCCATATACGGACGTATGCTGCCTGTTCCTCGCCATTTGTTTTCTTCAGTGGGCCAAGAAACATCAGCCTAGCATGATCTTCGAATTTTGTCCATTCTGTGTCTAAATTGTTGGCAGTCCAATTCATGGTCGGATTTTGTTGGGAGGCCATACTTAATATACGTACCACTAAACCACACCCTTACTTCAACGACGTTATGTGTCTTTGATTCGCTAAATGGAAAGCTATGACGTTTTGATTTGGTGTATAAAATCGAAACGTAAAGAGCACCAGTCCTCGCACCACTTTCAGAATGGCATGCGAGGGGTCTGCCACTGAAACGCCGAAATGTCCGAACACCAAAACTGAAAAAGCCTAACGACGTTCTTGCACAGTGTCGGAGGGCCGGTAAACTGTATTGATCAAACTGGCTTTTTTTTTTTTTTTTTTTTTTTTGATCAATTCAGATTTTGTAAACCTTACCTGTCATGATCACAGTGTTTGTTTGTTTGTTTGGGTTCTGATCCCACTTCTGACACCATGTAAAGTGTCTGGGTGTGATAGAACCAAGCATACAAATGAATGGCAGGAGAGTGGCTTGAACACACGACTATTTATTCAAGAGTCCTAGAAGAGTGCCTCGGAAGGGAAATAATTCTATCGCTTCGGCTACGATCAAGATCGTTGCCTTCGCAACGAGAATAATGTTACAGCGTTCATGACAGGCATCAAAGGAATGGTCATGATCATGCTGAAACATCATGTACTTTGATTTTAAGTCGTATCTCACTTTATCGAGAAAGAGAGAGATGGAGGGGAGGGAGGGGGGGTGACACACACACACACACACACACACACACACACACACACACACACACACAACACACACACACAGAGAGAGAGAGAGAGAGAGAATCTTTGTAATGAGGGAAACGATTAATAAGCGTGGTACAGACTTTATATATATCTTGCCCTCAATGAAGGAAAAAAAAAACGATAATGATAATAAGCGAACAAGAGAGAGGATGGGGGGGGGGGGGGGGGTACTGTATGCAATATCTTCATTCAGTTATGTGTCTTGCTAACGCATGTTATGTAAACAAGCGTTATCTTTCGTTCCTTTACAATTATTTGTCTTTTTTTTTTAATTTTAAAAAGAAGAAGAAGAAGTGTGGGTATTCAGGTGCTGAATCATTAGCCTTCACCGCATTAAACACCGCTTCGAGATTGTCGTCATCGTCAAAAATGATATGCTTCTAGGTTGCTGAGTCGCCATACCGTTCCGCTGTCAAACGGCCAAATGTTTCTTAGCCAATGGAAAACGCGTGTAGCCAACGCTGCGAGCGGCTTTCACGATCGATCACGCAGCTGACCATCTTGTCGTCGACAAGCTGAAGGCCGGTACTGGCCGCCGTTCATTATGAAAGTAGTCAAAACATCTCTCTGATCAGAAACAGTTTTTGTTAATAATGGTCCAACCCTCCCTCCACGTCTCTCCCCCACCCCCACCCCCCACCACCCACCCCCCACCGTCCCACCACGCGCAACTCGCCCCAGAATAATCAAGCTCCCGCATTCGCCACAGGCTGGTCGTATCTTCTGTAGGACTGGTATAGGAGCCAGGTTGTTAATTAAGACTCGCATAACTCTGGACTGGGGTGGGGGGTGGTGGGGTGGGGGTCATTCTGGTTGTGGGTCTTGAAGATAGGCTTTTTATGCAAGAAGCTCGCAGGTCAGTTTTCGACCGTTATCTGGAATCGTGCGTGCGTGTGTGTGTGTGTGTGTGTGTGTGTGTGTGTGTGTGTGTGTGTGGTGTGTGAGCGCGTGCGCGCGCGCGTGCGTGCGTGTGTGCGTGCGTGTGTATGTGTGTGTGTTTGTGTCTGTGTGCGTCTGTGTCTGCACGCGCGCATGTGTGTGTATGCGTATGATAGTGAGTGAGTGTGTGTGTGTGTGTGTGAGAGAGAGAGAGAGAGAGAGAGAGAGAGAGAGAGAGAGAGAGAGAGAGAGAGAGAGATGCGTACGCGTAGGTATATGCGTGTTCATAATACATGCATGTGGGGGGGGGGGGGGGGGGAGTTCGCTGATAGGACAGAGAGCATTCAGTATTGATCGGCTGACATGATCATCCCACTTGTAGAGCTCAGCAGTTGGCCCTGACTGTCCCCAAAGGGCCCGCAACCTTTCCAGCACCGTGTGTCGGGCACAGAAGTCACCCCGCCCCCCTCGGGCTTTGGCCTCCCCGGCATGATTTCTCGCCAGCTCACCGCTCGCCCCTCCAGTCGGTCTCACTTCACGAAAAGAACAAGAGATAACAGATCGTCCAGAAATAACGTGAATTTCCTGAAAACGAATCCCACTTGACACAGGGATATCATTCATTGAGATCGTCCAGAAATCACGTGAATTTCCTGAAAACGAAACCCTCTTGGCACAGGGATATCAGTCATTGAGATCTTTCAGAAATCACGTGAATTTCCTGAAAACGAATCCCTCTTGACACAGGGATATAATTCATTGAGATCTTTCAGAAATCACGTGAATTTCCTGAAAACGAAACCCTCTTGGCACAGGGATATCATTCATTGAGATCTTCCAGAAATCACGTGAATTTCCTGAAAACGAAACCCTCTTGACACAGGGATATCATCATTGAGATCTTCCAGAAATCACGTGAATTTCCTGAAAACGAAACCCTCTTGACACAGGGATATCATTCATTGAGATCTTTCAGAAATCACGTGAATTTCCTGAAAACGAAACCCTCTTGACACAGGGATATCATTCATTGAGATCTTCCAGAAATAACGTGAATTTCCTGAAAACGAATCCCTCCTGACACAGGGATATCATTCACTGAGACCTTTCAGAAATAACGTGAATTTCTTCCAACGAATCTTTCTTGAAACAGGGATACGGTTCATTTAGTCCCTCCAGAGAGAAAATGGATGTCCTCAGAAGAACTTGTCTTGACCCAGGGGTTTCACAATGCGAGATGCTCTGGAAACACAGGGGTTTTCTCCAAGCTTGAACCTTGGTTATCCATCAGTAAGACGGACGAGAAATACAGAGGGTTTTTCCCTAACGAACCACTCGTGAACCAGGCCTCTCAATCAGTGAAAACTCGCCAGAAATACAGGATGATTGTGTCTCAAAGATCCAGTCTGGAACCAGGGTTATCCATCATTGGGACAGCTCCAGAAATGCAAGGGTTTCGCCTGAACAATGCCATCTTGAACCTGGGATGTGTCAGTGAGACTCTCCTGAGATAAAGGGGATTTGCCGAAACATTCAGCGAGACGCTCCAAAAACACAGAGTTCTCTCCAAACGATCTCGTCTTCAACGAGGGAGGCGAAGGAATTTGCGATTGTGAATACACCAGAAATACACGTAATATTGGTCAAACACGAAGTGTGTGGTTTTGGATGTAAAGCTGTCCGTTTTACACTTCTGCCTTCTCGTAGGGTGTGTGTGTGTGTGTGTGTGTGTGTGTGTGTGTGTGTGTGTGTGTGTGTGTGATTTGATAATCATGCGAATGCATATGTGCCAGTACATGCGTACGTGCTTGTGCGTGTGAATGTGCGCGCATGTGTGTGTGTTTGTGTGTGCATGTGTGTGTGTGTGTGTGTGTGTGTGTGTGTGTGTGTGTGTGTGTGTGTGTTATTTGATAATCATGCGAATGCATATGTGCCAGTACATGCGTACGTGCTTGTGCGTGTGAATGCGCGCGCGCATGTGTGTGTGTTTGTGTGTGCATGTGTGCGGTGTGTGTGTGTGTGTGTGTGTGTGTGTGTGTGTGTGTGTGTGTGTGTGTTCTGAGTGTGTGTGTGTGTGTGTGTGTGTGTGTGTGTGTGTGTGTGTGTGTGTCCGCGCGCGCCCATGTGTGTATATACAAGCATTTATGGCGGAGAATATGGGAGTTGTGGGCAGGTAATGCGGGTCTGTGTGTGTGTGTGTGTGTGTGTGTGTGGTGTGTGTGTGTGTGTGTGTACGTGTGTGTGTGTGTGTGTTGTGTGTGTGTGTGTGTGTGTGTAGGGGCAATGGGGGAACCAGGTGAGTTGGCACGAGTGCATCGGGGAAAGTGGGGGGGGGGGGGGGGGGGGGGGGGAACTGCAGGGAATGGGAGAGGGGTGGGGGGGAGTGTTGTGGAAGGGACAGAGGGAAGGATTGGGGAGGGAGGAGGAGTAAGAGGATCGGGACAGCCAATTAGCCTGAATTCAGATATTAATCAATACATTTGGCGTTCGAGATACACCAGATATCCCCAAACGATCTCTTTCTTGAACGTCAGGGATATAACATCTTTTGTCGAGGGAATGCTAAAGAGACAACCGACCGACCGAAGGAGAACAGAATGCTGATGAGAGCGGCGGCACTGTGGAAGGAATTGTCGCAGAGCGGGCAAAATCAGAGGGATGGGAAGTATCTAGAGTCCTGTTCACCGTGCGTTCACCCGGCGGAGCGAGGTCGATACATAACGCCCAGGGGAAATGCAGATTGAGCTGGGTCGGCCGTAAGTTCCTTTGTCCTTGGGTGGAAGTAGGAGGGATGACAGCAGAGTCAGCAGTACTGGAGAGTGTGCAATGGCCTGAAGAATATGCGTGCGTGTGTGTGTGTGTGTGTGTGTGTGTGTTGTGTTGTGTTGTGTTGTGTTGTGTTGTGTTGTGTTGTGTTGTGTTGTGTTGTGTTGTGTTGTGGTGTGTGTGTGTGTGTGTGTGTGTGTGTGTGTGACTGAGTGAGTGAGTGTGTGTGTGTGTGTGTGTGTGTGTGTGTGTGTGTGTGTGTGTGTGATAGCAGTGTCAGCAACACTGGAGTGTGCACGCCCTAAAGCTGGTGTGTGTGTGTTTGTGTGTGCGCGCGCGCGTGTGTAGTGTGTGTGTGTGTGTGTATGTGCGCGCGCGCGCGCTCCTTCAGAAGTTCCTTACATTCACATGAAGATCGTAACTTTCGACAGTTGAGATGTGTTTTATATGCAGAATGACATCTTTGGCATCAGTGTATTTTCATCTTCCCGTTTCTGTCCTTCTTCCACACTGTCTTTCTGGTTTTTATTCATGCGTTTTTCTTCTACTCTCTCTCTCTCTCTCTCTCTCTCCCCCCCCCCCCCCCCCTCCTTTCGTTCTCTTTCTCCTAATTTCCTTCGGTCATTCATCCATTCAGCCGTCACAGTGTCATGCTCCCGCACGTGCACATGAAAAGCTCGACTCGTTCGTCAGCAAGTGTCCGCATTGGTTTCCATTGTGATAGTCTTTCCTCTGAGAGCGAGAGAACTCTGTGGCCACACGCCACAATTAGAGGATTTTGCACTGAAACACTATAATAATCCATGTAAGCGTTTTGAGGCCTACCATTGGTTTGAGCCAGCATTAAATGTTAAACTGATCAAAAGAACAACTCCCCACCAATTATTTCCCTTGTTTGGGGGTGGATTTTCACCAATGACATCACAAACGATCTTCAAATGCAAGACCTTCCCTTTAGTTGACGGCATGTTCCAGGCCTTCGCACTCACCCGTGACCCTATCTTTGCGCCAGCTGGCAGCGCCCAAATAGTCCCATTCCTTTGTTTTTATTCAGTCTGCTTGGAATCACCTGGCTTGTACCTCGCCATACGCAAGAAAAGGAGGAGAATCAACTTTCAGACACAACAGAAATTCACAAAACAATCTTAATTGTGCCAGTCTATAAATGCTCGACTCCTTAAGCAAGGCCTTGGCGCATTCATGTTTGGTGTGCAGCCTGTCCATCACGAGAAACCTTGTCGTGGGAAGGCCTCGTTAAGGTAGAGCTATACGCCTGACCACTAATAATCGGCCCGGGTCCTCAAACCCACCACCCCTGTCTCCACGGTACCATAGTAACGGCCGTCCCATCTTGCTGGAATGGGGGGGGGGGGGGGGGGGGGGGGTCGGTGGGTACATTCGTTCTTGGCATGGTAAGCTTAGCACTGCGAAGTCTTTCACGAACAGCGAGCAGGTCAGGTGTGTGTGTGTGTGTGTGTGTGTGTGTGTGTGTGTGTGTGTGTGTGTGTGTGTGTGTGTGTGTGCGTGCGATTCCTCACAGTGACTTTTTCCACAAAGGAAGTGAATCAAGTACACAACATGTTACTTCAAGTTAAAAAAAAGTGCCAGACGCTGGAAGTCAAGCAAATATGACAGAAGGCGAGCACTTTTCCTAAACGATTGTATGACAAAACCACCCACCAAAAACTCCAAAGACTAGAAGACAATCAGGACCTTATGGCAGCAGAGTTAAGTCATTTTCAAAATACATTGATCTCCCATCTAGAAGACGTCAAAGCATCTATAAAAAATGAAATCAAGCATCATATCACCCAAAAAACTGAAAATCTTCATCAAACAATAGAGGTTGTAAAGGAACATATTTCCAAGTTAGAAAACCAGATAATAACTCTAGGCAAAGAAAACCATTCCTTGAAAACACAAATAGGAACTCTTCAGTCAAAACTTAAGCTTATGATGGATAAGGTCCTACCTCAACAACTTCAACTCAATATGAAGTGCAGCATCCCCACCCAGCGGAAACGAGAGAATTTACTCCTGTTATTGAAGATTCTCCAAATCAAACCGGTGACAAAAACACACTCGAAAGTGAAACACCAGGTAACGCTGTAATTTATTCAAAGAAGATAGCAGAAGATAATGTATCTCTAAAACAAAACAGTCTAGAAACACACATATCACTAACAACTCCTGTGTCAACTCAAAATCGTTTTGAAATTTTAGAGGAAGAAAACTGTAACACAGAAAAACAGGAAAGTGTTGAATGCAGTGAAAGCAGTGCTGATCCTGGAGATAACAATACTTCCCAACACAGTTTGCGAAATCAAACACCCACACGACAGAGATCACCTTTGCAGGTGTTTAACGAAATCAAGATTCCTGACAACATTTCTTCAGTCCTCATTGGAGATTCTGTTTTAAGATTTATTGATCCAAGACGGTTAGGAACTGAAGAAGATCGTGTGTTTAAACTGTGCATTCCGGGAATGACAGTACAGAACATGATCCAGTGGCTTCATTCATTGCCCGATAAGCTCACCCATATCCAACACATGATTGTTCATGTTGGGGTCAACGATTGTCCGGCTGGCCCAGTGTCTGCTAAACAGTGGACAGAACTGATTACTCTGTGCAAAAAATCTTTTCCGTCAGCTTGTATCACATTCAGTTCTATCATTCCAGCTCGAGGACGCCATGTTCTAAATAATGCGATCTCCCCCTCCAACAGAACCTTGCATTCAGCCTGTAATACATCTAAAATTAATTTGATTGATAATCATGACACTTCTATTACAAAAAATGGTGCTCCAAGACTCGCTTTATACAAAGACCCTGTCCATCTTAGTCTAAAGGGAACGGCAAAGCTCGCTGTTAACTTTATGAAGTACTTGCCACGTTTTTTCCGTTACAACTCTGGCCAACACTCTGAAGGGGATTTTCCACCTCGAAGACAACCCAGAAGTAATCAGCAAGTAGAAGAGCTTTCAGATGCCTTCCACAACAGACTACATAGTGGCAGGACGGACTCTCGTGCCGAACCAAGTCGACCCTCTGGTCATAGTAGCAACGTTCCCGGCGTCCCATCCATCACTTCCATGGCCCACTATCCCCCGCTGCCATCCCGGAGAGGTGGTGGGCCATTCAACGACAGGCTGTATCCAGTTCATCCTGAGGGTCCTGTTCCTGTACGTTCTGCTCCTGCACTGCAGCAGTTGGACGCCATGGACCAGACCGTTCAGCCTTCCTTCCACAGACTCCCCAGGACAGAGGCAATCTGTCTGTCCAGGAAACCCATGGAGTCCCTTTTCCTTTGTGCTCCAACCCACCCCATTACCCATTCCAAGGACCTTGGTACCCCTCTACGCTACACCCATACCCCTCGTCCCTGTATCCACCTTCAGTCATGGGTGACCAAACTCATACAGCTATCCCAAACCATCAGCAATTACTCCATGACCCGCGTGTAGTTGTGCCACTCCCCAATACCCGGTATCCTGAAGGTTTACCGACACAACCCGGACAATACGCCCTTCAGCTGATGAACATGGCATCACAGCTTTTTCACCAACAGAGACCTCAGTAACAGAGTGGTTGCATTCACATGGTGCGCTCTCGCGCGCGCGTTTATGTGTGTGTGTGTGTGTGGAGGGGGGGGGGGGGGGATTGAGAGGGGGGAGTGCGTGTGTACATACGTGTGTGCGTACACGGATGCGCGCACCTATAACACCTTTTTTATTTGAGTGTAAATCGTTTTTTCCCATGACAATCAACATCGATATATCCAGTCTGAACGTTAGTAGGGTGAATGTGTGTTTTTTGATATCGGACCTGGGAACTTGTGCCTGGTGACTAATTTTGGACCCTTGAATTTCGAATTTGGCGGACTGCGATAATTTCTGTTGTACTTTATCTGATTTTCTTAATGCATTTTTTTCTGGTTTGAAGATTGTTGTATTTGTCTGTTATTCTGTTGGTACATTAATATACATATATATATATTTTTTTTATTTTTTATTTATTTTTTTTTGTCCTATCTGAGTGAATGTGTGTATGAATGTTAGAGATTGTTTTGTAAAGAATCTTTTTTTTTTTCATTTTTGTCATTGAACTCAATTGCTGTTGCAGTATAGAAGATACAGTGTGTGCAGTGTGTATCTAGTAACGCTGAAGGCGGTGTTCACTTACCCGAACTACTTGTCCTTTCTTTTTTACTCTTTGAGCTTTTCTATAACTCAGATATACATTGCATTACTTGTTGTATATACACATTCTAAAACTGAAAAAAAACTTTTCTAGACTTATTGAAATTATTCCCAAACGATCTGCAACATGTCTTTAACATTAGATACGTGGCCAATAAAACAAGGACTTCGAATAGGCTACTTGAACATTAACAATGCAACAAATAAGAAAGACGATATTGCAACTATTCTTCACAACAATGGTAACAATTTTCATGTATTTTGTTTCGCAGAATCCCGTTTGTCCTCACAAATAACTGATGCTGATATGAATATGCCAGGATACCAGATAATTCGACTAGATCCACATAAACCCAAAACCACAGGCATACTATTGTATGTTGCATCTTCGTTAAACTACAAAAAACTGAATAATCTAGAAAATTATGACATTGAATCTGTATGGATTGAAATAAGCATGAAAAACAGTAAACCACTAATCATAGGATTTATATACAGAAATCCATCAGAAACTACAGACTGGCAAGACAAATTTAGTGTCCTTATGGATGAAGTAACGATGCTAAGTTTTGAAACTATCATTTTGGGAGATTTTAATATAGATTTAACGAAACCCAAACCCAAGTGGCATCAAAACTACACTTTACACGGCCTAGAACAACTTATTGACAAACCAACCCGTGTAACTGAACATTCAAGCACCTTAATTGATCACATTTACACAAACACAAGACAACCTATTATTGAAGTATGTGCTCCACCATGTGGATGTAGTGACCATAATCCCGTTTGTCTTACTTGGTACAAAACCCGTGTTAAAGTTCCAAAGGTAGGGCATAAGATCATATATTATAGAAGCTTTAGAAACTTTAAAGAAGAAGATTTCCTTTCAGACCTTGCCACGGCACAGATGGACTACATATATCAAATAAGAGATCCTGATGAAGCAGCTGAATATTGGATCAGTACATTTACTTCTGTATATAACAAGCATGCTCCATTCATAAAGAAAAGAGTCAAACAAGAAACAAAACCACTGTGGATAACAAAAGAAATTGATATAGAAATTAATAAAAGAAATCATTTAAGCAATTTCGGAACAAGTAAAGAATTTCGAAAACAAAGAAATAAGGTAAACTCAATGAAACGAAAATCTAAACGCAATTACTTCCAAAAGATGTTAATTTCTACAAAGGATTCACGTCAGATCTGGAAAGCTATCAATATGTTGAATAATAAACAAGTATCAAGAAGTCAGCAAATTCTTACAGACGTATCTGCAAATCAGTTAAACAACCACTTTGCAAACATCAAAGATAAAATCATATTACATGACAGGTCCAATGAAAATGATCTCAGCCACTTAAAACATTACCTTGATTCAAAGAATATTTACTTTCCTTTTACTCTCCAACCAATGACGGTATTGGATGTCAGTAAAGTTTCTCATCTTTAAAACAATCTGGTGCACGAGATTTAGACGGTTTAGATGTAAAAATACTAAAAGTTTCATGCCCAATTATCTCTGACACGCTAACTTATTTATACAATTTGTGTATAGATAAACAAACCTTTCCTTTAAAATTTAAGGAAGCTAAAGTTATTCCTCTCCATAAATCTGGTGATACATCAAATCCATCAAATTATCGACCTGTTTCTATTTTATCTGCTTTATCTAAGCCTATTGAAAAGCACATGCAAAAGTCCCTCTATTCTTACCTTGCTAAAAATAGTTTACTCAATGAAGATCAGTCTGGTTTCCGTGAAAATCATTCCTGTCATACAGCCCTCATACAGCTCGTTGATAGCCTTCTATGCAGTATAAACGAAAATAAATTTACTGGTATTCTTTTTATAGACTTTGAGAAAGCGTTTGATGTTATAAATCATCCTCTCCTACTGCGCAAATTAGAACTGTATAAATTAAATCCAGAATTCATTAATCTCTTGTCTTCTTTTCTATGTAACAGAAAACAAGCAGTAACAGTTAACAACAAAATGTCAAACTTTTTGCCTGTCAAATACGGAGTACCACAAGGCTCTGTGTTAGGTCCTCTTCTGTTCTCTATCTATATCAATGATTTACCTTTTTATGTTAAATGTAAGTGCGAAATGTTTGCCGACGATACATCGCTCCATTCCAGTGATTCAGACACCCATAGACTAGCAAACAAACTACAAGATGATATTCATGGACTTACTGAATGGACCCAACTGAATCATATGTCCTTAAATGCAAACAAGACCAAATGTATGTATGTATGTGCTCGACAAAAACGGCAAAAAATGAAGTCAAAATTTCAACCATTGTTTATATCTGACAAACAAATTGAAGAAGTAGATTCACATAAAATGCTAGGTGTAATAATTGATAAGGATCTATCGTGGACTGACCATACGAAGTCACTGGGAAAACGTCTTTCAAAAAAATTACTTCAGCTAGCCAAGATTAAGAATTTCCTTGATACCCATTCTCGTAAGCTTTTCTTCTGTGCTCACATTTTATCAATAATTGATTATGCATCGACATTATGGGACAGCTGCAGTGAAACCAACTTAAAAATGATTCATCGAATGTACAAAAGAGCACTAAAATTAGTATTGTTAAGATCAAGCACTCTGACTACAGAAGATTAAAAAACTTAATATATTAACTTTCCACAACAGACTTTTGTTCAATAAGGCAGTATGTATGCATAATGTTGTATACGGCAATGTTCCTAAAAAGATAAGCGACACATTTAAAACTAACATCCATAGACACAATCATTTTTTTTTATCTATTCCTAGACCAAGAAATAATCTTTATAAATCTAGTTTTTTATACTCTGGTGGAAATGTATGGAACAAGTTGCCAACACGCTTTAAAAGTATAAACAATAAAATCCAGTTTAAAAATAATCTGAAAAGGTATCTCATGAATGGTTCATAACTTACATTTTCCCCAACCCTTTGAAATACGGTTTTATGATTTTTCACAGTGTATGCATGTGTATATGTATATCTATGTACATGCTCGTGCATGAGTGTGTGTGCCTCAAAGGAAAGGGTATGTCAGTGTCGACAGTATACTTGGAGTATACGTACCGTGCACATTTGTGAAGACAATGTACATATTGTATATAACCAATCTCTCTCTCTCTCTCTCTCTCTCTCTCTCTCTCTCTCTCTCTCTCTCTCTCTCTCTTACTTTCTGGAATTTCCCCTTCTCATTTGTACACTCCCTATCTCCCCCCCTTCCCCGCCTGCCCCCCCCCCCCCCCCCCCCCCCCCCTCCATCCATTTCTTCTCTGGTTTCTATTTGTTGTTATCTCTGACTTTCATAAATTTCTGTGATTATTCGTTGTTTCACCGATTTTTTTTTTTTTTTTTTTTTTATGGATGGCTTGATGTAAAAAAGCAGATTTATTGCTTATTCAATGTTCCATCTGAAAATAAAATTTTGACTTTGACTTTGACTGACTTTGACACACACAGTGCGTAAGCGTGTGCTTGCGCTCGTGTGTGTGTGTGTGTGTGTGTGTGTGTGTGTGTGTGTGTGTGTGTGTGTGTTTTATCAGTTCACGCGAGTGTGCTTTATCATTAGCGCGCGGTCCAGGAAACATTTCATTCTGAGGTACTGTCCTTTCTCTTCCTAACTGACTGCCACGCTTTTCTTCGTTGTGCCATTCGACTGAACCAACGGGTGGACGCAAGCCACAAGCCATTTTTAGCTGAAGGAAAACTGTCGCTGTCACACAGGATTACATGACCACGAATTATTGACATGTCTACAAGATTTCCATGGGGTGGGTTTTTTTTTTTTTTTTCCCCATGGGGTGGATTTCAGTGATGTCTTGGTTTCTAAGGGAGGACAGTTTGTGAGGACTATGGTGGAATCTGTTGTTAGATCTCCCTCAGTTTCTCTTGTCTGTGTCTGTTTGTCTGTCTGTCTGTCTGTCTCTCTCTGTCTCTCTCTCTCTCTGTCTCCCTGTCTTTCTCTCCCTCTTTCTTTCCTCTGTCTCTGTGTGTCTTTCTCTCTACCTCTCTCTCTGTCTTTCTGTCTGTGTCTGTCTGTCTGTCTGTCTCTCTCTCTCTCTCTCTCTCTCTCTCTCTCTCTCTCTCTCTCTCTCCTCTCCTCTCCTCCTTCTCCTCCCTCCTCTCTCTCTCTTTCTCACTTTGTGTGTGTGTGACTGTGTGTGTGTGTGTGTGTGTGTGTGTGTGTGTGTGCGCGCGCGCGCGCGCGCGCGTTCGCGTGCGTACAATCACGCGCGAGCGCTCGCTCGACTATTTGTGCATTTACAAATGCATACATCGATGTATATCGATGTGTCTTTGATGTCAGTTCATCCTATTTTCCTTTTTCGTGTGTGCTTCAGAGACGGACCCCAGCCTAGGCAAGTCCCCACCTCCTGCCTATTCTGAAGTGCAGAATCCTCAGAGTCAGCCACTCATGGGTCCCACGGGAAGCGACCAGGGATACCCTCAACAGGCCTATCCCCAGCCTTACATGCAGGTAAAACACGGTGCAGCACTGTACCCTCAACAGGCCTATCCCCAGCCTTACATGCAGGAAAAACACGGTGCAGCACTGTACCCTCAACAGGCCTATCCCCAGCCTTACATGCAGGTAAAACACGGTGCAGCACTGTACCCTCAACAGGCCTATCCCCAGCCTTACATGCAGGAAAAACACGGTGCAGCACTGTACCCTCAACAACTTCTCTTTAACCTTAGGTCAAGGGAAGACATAGTACAGCACTGTACCCTAAATAAGCCTACCTTCGACTCTAGATGTAGGTAAGACCTAGTGCAGCACTGTACCCTCAACAAGCTCCTCAACCTTACGTGGAGGTACGACATAGTGCTGGTCTATGCCCTCATTATGCCTGCCTTTGACCCAAGGCGTAGGTCAGTCATAATGCAGCTATATGCTCTCAAAAAGCCTACCTTCGACTTAAGATGTAGGTAAGATACTGTGCAGCACTGTACCCTCAATAAACTTGCCCTAAACCCTAGATGTAGGGAAGACAGTACAGCACTGGACCCTCAACAATCCTACTCTAGACCCTAAATGTAGGTAAGACAGTACAGCACTGTATCCTCAACAAGCCTACCCTAGACCCTAAATGTAGGTAAGACAGTACATCACTGTACCCTCAACAAGGCTGCCCTAGACCCTAGATGTGGGTAAGACATTGTGCAGCACTGTACCCTCAAGAAACCTGCCCCAAACCCTAGATGTAGGAAAGACAGTACAGCACTGTACCCTCAGTAAGCCTACCCTAGACCCTTTATGTAGATAAGACAGTACAGCACTGTACCCTCAACAAGCCTCCCCTAGACCCTAGATGTGGGTAAGACGTTGTGCAGCACCTTACCCTCAATAAGCCTGCCCTAGATCCTAGATGTGGATAAGACATTGTGCAGCACTGTACCCTCAATAAGCCTGCCCTCGACCTAGATGTAGGAAAAACAGTACAGAACTGTACCCTCAACAAGCTTGCCCTAGACCCTAGATGTGGGTAAGACGTTGTGCAGCACTGTACCCTCAACAAGCCTGCCCTAGACCCTAGATGTGGGTAATACATTGTGCAGCACTGTACCCTCAATAAGCCTGCCCTAGACCCCAGATGTGGGTAAGACATTGTGCAGCACTGTACCCTCAACAGCCTATTTTTAATCCCTACACGCATGGAAGCTGCAGTGCTACACTGTACGCAGCTATGACACAGGTAGGGCGGCACAGATGCACAGTTCGCCTACTCTGCGTGCACCAGGGGTGACGAAAGACACTTTTCTGTTCTTTTCTTTTCTTTTTTTTTTTTTTTCTTTTTTTTTCTTTGCAAATAGCCGACCAGGTTAGCAAACAGAAAAATTTTGTGGCCAAGGTTTGATGTATACACTGCAGCGCAGCGAAGTACTCGCGCGCACCCCAACACACACACACACACACACACACACACACACACACACACACACACACACACACAGGCACGCACGCGCGCAACGCACGCATGCACGCACGCACACACATTCACATACACTCGGGGGCCTTACAAATTTCACTGCTATTGCAGAACAGTCAAGAAAAAAGATTATGCAAACACGTTTTGCTGAAAATAAGATGAGTTGTCCCCAAATGCCAATTAAAAGTGCCATCAAGATTCGATGGCCAGAAAGTAAGAGTTTTGGGCTTTTCATATTGCCCATCTCGTTCTTTTCTCTTCTCCGTCTGGTCGAGCTTACTTCTTTTTTTCTTTTTCTCTTTTCTTTTTTATTCCCTTTCTTTTCTTTCTTTCTTTTCTTTTCCTTCTTTCTTTTCTTTTTTTTTTTCGGCAGTGCTTTTCTAGCGGAAATAGAAAAGCCGCAGAGACTGATTTCCCTTTTCTTGTTCAAAATTTGTGGAAGGGAGCAGACGGGTTTTTTGTTCTTGTTTTTTTTGTTTTGTTTGTTTTTTTTGTTTTGTTTTGTTTTTGGTTTGTTTTCAGTAACGAACCTGCGTACCCTAGTGTGACCTCTTGTCTGTGCTGCCTGTGACGGTCCGAGTGGGAACAGTGTTCTCTTCACATGGTATTGTCTGTGGTTCTTCTGACGGTCCGAGTAGGAACAGAGTTCTCTTCACGTAGTATTGTCTGTGGTTCTTCTGACGGTCCGAGTGGGAACAGAGTTCTCTTCACGTGGTATTGTCTGTGGTTCTTCTGACGGTTCGAGTGGGAACAGAGTTCTCTTCACGTGGTATTGTGTGTGGTTCTTCTGACGGTCCGAGTGGGAACAGAGTTCTCTTCACGCGGTATTGTCTGTGGTTCTTCTGACGGTCCGAGTAGGAACCGAGTTCTCTTCACGTGGTATTGTCTGTGGTTCTTCTGACGGTCCGAGTAGGAACAGAGTTCTCTTCACGTGGTATTGTCTGTGGTTCTTCAGACGGTCCGAGTGCGAACCGAGTTCTCTTCGTGTGGTATTGTCTGTGGTTCTTCTGACGGTCCGAGTGGGAACAGAGTTCTCTTCACGCGGTATTGTCTGTGGTGCCTCTGACGGTCCGAGTAGGAACAGAGTTCTCTTCGTGTGGTATTGTCTGTGGTGCCACTGACGGGGGTCCGAGTGGGAACAGAGTTCTCTTCGTGTGGTATTGTCTGTGGTGCCACTGACGGTCCGAGTGGGAACAGGGTTCTCTTCGTGTGGTATTGTCTGTGGTGCCACTGACGGTCCGAGTGGGAACAGAGTTCTCTTCACGTGGTATTGTCTGTGGTTCTTCTGACGGTCCGAGTGGGAACAGAGTTCTCTTCACGTGGTATTGTCTGTGGTTCTTCTGACGGTCCGAGTAGGAACAGAGTTCTCTTCACGTGGTATTGTCTGTGGTTCTTCTGACGGTCCGAGTAGGAACAGAGTTCTCTTCACGCGGTATTGTCTGTGGTTCTTCTGACGGTCCGAGTAGGAACCGAGTTCTCTTCACGTGGTATTGTCTGTGGTTCTTCTGACGGTCCGAGTAGGAACAGAGTTCTCTTCACGTGGTATTGTCTGTGGTTCTTCTGACGGTCCGAGTGCGAACCGAGTTCTCTTCGTGTGGTATTGTCTGTGGTTCTTCTGACGGTCCGAGTGGGAACAGAGTTCTCTTCACGCGGTATTGTCTGTGGTGCCTCTGACGGTCCGAGTAGGAACAGAGTTCTCTTCGTGTGGTATTGTCTGTGGTGCCACTGACGGGGGTCCGAGTGGGAACAGAGTTCTCTTCGTGTGGTATTGTCTGTGGTGCCACTGACGGTCCGAGTGGGAACAAAGTTTTCTTCGCGTGGTATTGTCTGTGGGGCCACTGACGGTCCGAGTGGGAACAGAGTTCTCTTCGTGTGGTATTGTCTGTGGTGCCACTGACGGTCCGAGTGGGAACAGAGTTCTCTTCGTGTGGTATTGTCTGTGGTGCCACTGACGGTCCGAGTGGGAACAGAGTTCTCTTCGTGTGGTATTGTCTGTGGTGCCACTGACGGTCCGAGTGGGAACAAAGTTCTCTTCGTGTGGTATTGTCTGTGGTGCCACTGACGGTCCGAGTGGGAACAAAGTTCTCTACGTGTGGTATTGTCTGTGGTGCCACTGACGGTCCGAGTGGGAACAGAGTTCTCTTCGTGTGGTAGGGGAGAGGGAGGCGTTGTTGTGGATCGTGTGTGGCACTCTTTCAGTCTAATGATGTGTGCTCGTGCATGTGTATGAATATATGTGTGCGCATGCGTATTTGTTTATTTTGAGCTCTCCCATGTGAACAGATAAAAAGAAAAAAAGATTTAGCAATGGTAAACAGTTTTCTATGGTGGTTTGTTTTTATTTAGGTCGAAGACTTTGAAACATTGTGTCTTCTGTTATATTCAGTGTGTTTCGAACAGGCTTACTACATTACCCTACGTTTCACTGTACTATACTACGTGATTGTTTTCAAAGGGGCGGATTGGAGGAATCCTAGGATTTTGGATCCTCGACCTCCCCTCTCCCCCACCCCTTCCCCCCACACACAAGAAAAATCAACAAATATTTACAAACTCGTAGTGGCCTGTCACGTGAGGCTTCCAGTGTAACCTCCCCTTCTCCCCCCCCCTCCCCCTCCCCTGTTTTTACAAGAGGAAGGGAAATCTTCACCCCCTCTGTCCCTCCCCCACCCCCTTCCCTCTCCCCAGTTTAAAAAAAATGCTGCACCGTGCTTTCCATCACCACCCCTTCATTACTTTATTTTGTATGCATTTATCTATTCTTTTATTTACAAAATCTTCACTCTTCCTCCCTCCCTCCGCTTTTACAAAATCTGCTCTACCGTGCCCTACGCTGCTCTACCCTATCCTACTCTACTCTGCTCTGCTCTACTCTACTGTACTCTACTGTACTGTACTCTGCTCTACTCTTACCATTTTGCTGAAGGCTACCATCACACTGCACTGAACTACGCTGCTATGTTGTCCACTCCAAGCCTCACCGTTAGATGTAATATTTCGTTATACTTAATCTGTACGTTACTCCACTGGGCTGTATAGTGTATTGCAACCGGAACCGCACTACGCTGTGCTATACTGTACAGTACTGTACTGTACTCATATTATACTGTAACTATGCTATGCTATGCTGTACTGTGCTATGTTATGCTATGCTTTTCTGTATCGTTACGCTATACAAAGCAATACAATTCTATACTATACTACACTATGCGACATTACACTACACTATACTATACTGTGTTGTACTGTACTGTACTATGGTATACTGTGCTCTGCTGTGCTGTACTGTACTCAGCACTGCTCTGCTCTGCTCTGCTCTGCTCTGCTCTGCCCTGCCCTGCTCTACTACATCCATTCCGCCCTATTCTACTCTTCTCTACTCTACTCTACTCCACCCTGCTATACTCTCCTCCATCCTACTCCTCTCTACTCTACTCTACCCTACTCCATTCTACTCCACTCCACTCAACACTGTTCTACTCCACTCCACTCTACTCTACTCTACTCTGCTCTGCTCTACTCTACTCTACTAACCAGGGTTACCACCATGCTCCGGGCCAGGGACCTCCCCCAGAGGCCGGCAAGGACATGAAGGGAG
>CM065719.1:38063677-38098677 GCA_033310375.1 Conus canariensis
GCATTAGCCCTCCAATGATTTAGTACATGGGGCCCATTGTTGTTTGGTAATTTGCATAATTCATCTCCATTTAGGTTTTTTTTTAAAATTATTTTGAATTCAAAGTTATTATTGAAGAGTATTGCAACGAAGTAAATACGCATTTGTTTCGCCATTTACTTCTAATCGGGCGTTTTAATTTACTTGCAAAATCTTGCAGAAAATCAATAGAGTGCAGTTTTTGTCTTAAGAATTGAATTGAAAGACATCCTTTCATTTTTTTTTCAAAGAGCTGAATTTAAAGGGAAGGGAAAGATAAAATCAGGGCTGGATTATGTAAACTGAATTTTTACGCGTGAAGCGACGTCCAATGTGACACCTTTTACACACGGTTATTATGGGATTTCTGTGATTGCTTTTCTTGTGATTATTGTTACTGTTACTCTTGAGGTCTTATCATTGTTGTTGTTGTTGCTGCTGCTGCTGTTGTGTATTTATGTTAACTTGCTGTATATGCATAGGTGCGCGTTTTATGCATGTAGATCTGTCGGTCAGTCTGTCTGCATAAGGACTGTGTATTCATGTATGCATGTGAAGGTATGTATATGTGGATGTATGTTTGTATGTTTATGTATGTATGTGTGGATGGATGGATATACGTACGAATATATGTGTGTCTATACGTAGCTACGACGGGTATATGCACGGATGTATGTGTGTATGTACGTATGCACGTATGTATGCATTTATGCAAGCATACATAAAGTATTTGTATATGCATGTATGTATGCTTGTGTGGAACTTCGTATTTTTGTGTGAATACGTAATCGTTTCTATGTAGGTATGTATTACGTAGGTGTACATGTATATTGTACATGTATGTGTCTGTATGTTGGAACATGGATACTATTACCTCTTTCACAGCTGAAGTAAGCCAGAAGAACATTTAGTACGTTCAGTTCTGCACAACAGTCGTGACGCAAATCTGACTGTTACACCTTCGGTTGCTGCAGCTAGTCTTTGTTTGTTTGTTTGTTTTTCCATTAAACACATTGTTGATAAAACAGTGGGAATGTCGGTGTGTATATATTCTGTGATCAGATTGAAACTGTTGACCTAACTACGTCGGCCTTTAAGCAATGAATGTTGTCATCAACAATTTACCTCTCTCTCTCTCTCTCTCTCTCTCTCTCTTCTCTCTCTCTCTCTCTCTCTCTCTCTCTCTCTCTCTCCTCCTCCTCCTCCCCTCCTCCTCCTCGTCTTCTTTTTCCTTTTCTGCTCTCTAGGGTAGCCATATAGACCACTTAGGCTGTATGTATATGTAAGATATACCCTTTTCATGCGAACAGTTAAGAAAACAAATAGAATATTGAGGGTAAACGGTTTCTTTCGATATGTCTCCTTGGTTACATGCTCTCTCTCCTCTCTCTCCTCTCTCTCTCTCTCTCTCTCTCTCTCCTCTCTCTCGTGTTTATTTTCATTTTTCTAAGTGGTGCGTATTTCAGTCTTTTCAGCTTTTGTGGTGTGTAGAGTGAATAATTGTTTTGTTTGTTTGTTTAATGATTTTTACAGCATGCCTTTATGCAGTCAGATGACTTTGAATAGTTACATCATTGACCTCTCTCTGTCTTTGTCTCTGTTTCTCTGACGCTGTCGCTGTCTCTCTCCCTCTCTCCCTCTCTCCCTCCCTCCCTCCCTCCTCTCTCTCTCTCTCTCTCTCTCTCTCTCTCGTTTGTATGAATGTACATATTTTCTGTATTGTTTTAGTGACAATCTGAACACACACACACACACACACACACACACACACACACACACCCCACACACACAACACACACAACACACGTCATAGTTCCCGGATTAAATCATCTCTTCGTTAAAATGGGAGTTGTTTGCAATACCAATCTGATGAGATTGTTTTCAGATGAAATCTGTCATGACGTGGATGTTGTCATCTTCAGTATTGTGTTAGTTGACAAGTTGTGTGTAGATTGACCTGACTGGGGAACACGATTGTACAGTAAGATGTTTTCATGGTTAGAGTCTCAAGTTTTATCATAGACAAGTATCTACTGTAGCGGTGTTTTGACTTACTTGGGTCTAGTATTTCTTTTCGTTTTTTTTTTTGTTTTTTTTTTCCCTCCCCAAAATTTGTGTGACGTTATTTTGTTACATTTTAATTGATACTAAAGTGCTCATTGTGTTAAATAAAAATAAAAAAATGATGTACTCCTCCAAGGGATTTGTCTGGTGTTGCTTTTTCTGCTGCTTTTGCTGCTGCTACTGCTGTCTGTCCTCTGTCTGTCTGCTCTGTCTGTCTGTCTCCCCCCCCCCCCCCCCCCCCCATCTCTCTCTCTTTCTAGGTCTGTCGTGTGTGCGCGCGCGCGCGCGCGCGCGCGCGTGTGTGTGTGTGTGTGTGTGTGGATATTAGCATATTCTCTTCCTATCAGCCTATCCGTCTATCTGTTTGTCCCTGTCTCTGTCTCTCTGCCTCTTTGTATGTTTGTCTGTCTCTCTCTCTTTCTCTCTCTTGCTCTCTCTCTCTCTCTTCTCTCTCTCTCTGTATGTGTGTGTGTGTGTGAGTAAATCTTGGCATAATTATTTCTCTTTCTCTTCTCTCTCTCCTCTCTCTCTCTCCTCTCTCTCCTCTCTCTCTTCTCTCTCTCTCTCTCCATTTACCCCAAACCTACCCCTTGGCCTTTTCCTTCCCCGTTTCCTTCCCCTTGTTCGCTATGTTCACGCGTTTTTCTATTGCGTTCGTTTGTCAATGGTGTGGACAATAGCTAATTTGTATTGAACTGTACAAGATCTTGTTATACTTTGTTCTTTTTATATGTATTTGCATTAATTTGATCTTTAAATGCATTAATTTGATTTTTAATTTGTTTTTCTTTCCTTTTGCCCCAGGGTTGGGTGGAAAAAAGCATTTGTATTGCTTATCTCATTACCCTGGTAAAATAAAATCTCTCTCTCTCTCTCTCTCTCTCTCTCTCTCTCTCTCTCTCTCTCTCTCTCTCTCTCTCTCTAGTGTATCTCACTGTCTGTCTGTCTGTCTGTCTGCGTGCGTGCCTGCGTGTCTGTCTGTCAGTCTGTCTGTCTCATTCCCTTTGTCTCTCCCTCCTCTCTCTCTCTCTCTGTTGTGTGTGTGTGCATGAATCTTGGCATATTTCCTTTCTCTCCCTCTCTTAGTGTCTCTCTGCCTCTGTCTCTGTCGGCCTGCCTCTGTGTGTGTGTGTGTGTGTGTGTGTGTGTGTGTGTGTGGTGTGTTGGTGAATCGTGGCATATTTCCTTTTTTTTCTCTCTCTTAGTGTCTATCTCTCTCTGTCTTTGTCTGTCGGCCTGTCTGCCTCTCTCTCTCTCTCTCCTCTCTCTCTCTCTCTCCTCTCTCTCTCTCTCTCTCTCTCTCTTCTCTTACCAGCCCGCACCACACCGGTGCCTACCCCTTAAAAAAAAAAAAAAAAAAAAAAAAACCCGGAGGGCGGGACGTGGTAGGGGATGGAACTGTCTTTGTTGCCCTCCCCCCACCCCACCCCTCCGTTTTACCACTCTCCCACCGGCTTGTCGCGTACCACTGGAAACAAATCCTCACCTGCTGTACGGACAAACGGCTCAAGCTGTACCTGTGACGACAGCACTGGCAGAAAGAATCGTGCCGTCACCATGTCTCTTGGTGCCATTGATTGGAGCTGTCACGGACAGAGGCAAAAACCTGGCAGGCTGCACACCAAAAATGAATGCGCCGAAGCCGTGCTTAAGGAGTCAAGTAATAATAGACTGGCGCATATAGATTGTTTTCAGAATTTTTTTTATTATTGTGTCTGAAGGTCGATTCTCCTCATTTTCTTTCCTATGGCCATCAAGGCACCAGCCAGGTGGTTCCAAGCAGACAGACTAAAATCAAAGGAATGGGATTAATTAAACAGGGTCACGGGTGAGTGAGTGCAAAGGTCTGAAATGAGACCTCAACTAAAGAGAAGGTCTTGTATTTGAAAATTGTATGTGATGTCATCGCTGGAAATCCCCCCCTCCCCCCCCCCCAACCCCCCCACCCCCCCCAAAAAAAAAAAACAAAAAAACAAGGGAAATAATTGGTGGGGAGTTGTTCCTTTGATCAGTTATCTAACATTAAACGCTGGTTGCAAAGTGAGACGACTGCAGGCGGAAATCTAAACAAATCTGAAATAAATGTTAGCGAACCGCCACGAGAAACGTGGACACAAGACAAGACACGACGCGTTTCGACCTCTTAGGTCTTCTTCAGGCAAGACACAAACAAATAGGACAATAAAAATGAACGAATTTTTCATTTAGCTTAGATCTCTTCAGCGCAAGGTAAAAACGGACGTTAAACGAAATACGGATCAATGAAAATTAGTATACAATGATCGAAAGACGTATACAGCGATAACAATTGCGCACATTGATGACGTAAACAAAAATAGAAAACAATGAAGGGTAGCAGTCAGTATGAATCAAAATAGATCTAGTTGCAAAGTGAGACGACTGCACGTTTCTCTTGGCGGTTCGCTAACATTTATTTAAGATTTGATTAAATGCTGGCTCAAACTTATGGTAGGCTTCAAAACGCTTCTCGGAGCAGGTAGTGATTTAGAGTAAAATCCTAATTAAGGCGTGTGGCCGCAGCGTTCAGCAGAGACTGAACATTACATGCTGCCCGTTACGTTTCCACAGGAGACACGCACTATTAAACCTGTAAGGCAGGAGTGAGGGTGGGGATGAGGAGGGGGGAGGCGGTAGAGGGATGGGGATTGGGTGGTCTTGGGTGCCCAGGCACACTTCCCCCTCTTTCCCCTTCCCTTCCCTCCCCTCCCCCGCTTTGCCTTCCATTCTTTATTTAAATTGACAGAGCTATACAAACTTTTTGTGAAAAAAATGTTATCTGCTGTAAGAGGCTTAAAATGTACCTAAAAATGTACAGGATCTTTGACATCTGGGGGACAAAGCCCCCCCCCCCCCCCCCCCCCCCAGGTCCTCTCACCCCACTAGGACCTAGGTAATCCAAGGACCTAAGCTCAATTCGCATCCCTCCCCTCCCGACCCACTTCTCCATTAATACTTGAACCATTCCGGTCTGAACAGAGCTGCTTTAATTTTCTTACACACACACACACACACACACACACGCACGCACGCACCACACACACACACACACACACACACACACACACACACACACACACACACACACACTCGACTATACTACCAGGAGGCTACAGCTTCGCTAATGAAAGCAACTCATAACACATCTTCCGCTGGTACAAAACAGACGGTAAGCTTCAACCTTGGAACGGCGAAACACTCCCCCTGTTCCAGTACACGACTTCCTTGCTATTCTCAAGGGAAAATTACTTACTTACACACACACACACACACACACACACACACACACACACACACTTATTTTTGGTCGATGAGTGCACTTCCAGAATTGAATGAACCCATACTCCCCACTTTCCCTTTACTCTCACGCTTACCACCACCCCATTCCTCCTGCCTGTCCCCCATCCCCCGTTCTATACCTCCTATCTCCTCTCCTCACAGGTTTCGTCTTGGTATTCGCCCTTGCACCAGACACATCGCAACACACAACCTCCAACGCAAACACCGCCCGCGGCACATACACTGATACTAACACACACAGCAGCTAGGTGTGCCAGATTTGTCTGGACCGGATCTGAATCAGACTATGTAAGGCGTGTTAAACATAGTACGTCGGAAACCTTGAGCAGTCTTTAAAAAAAAAAAAATCATTCACCCCTGTGTGTCGAAAACTGGGTTCCTGCTCATTCTGACTGACGCTGCCTTTTCTTTCTATTTTTAACGATCGCCTGTCTGGAGCAACTGGAGATGCTGTTGATCAGTCGGTTGAACTGCAGCGTCTGCTGTGGCTGAAGTGGCCAGTTCTGCAAAAGGAAGGCTCTGTAACACACACACACACACACACACACACACTCAACCTCAAACCAAATCAAGAAGAATCGCAGACGTGATTGCATTACGTGAAGAGATGGATTTGCGTATGATACACTGATTGTACTAGTCTCGTGAATTATCATGTCCTTGCAGATCAATAAAACTCTTCAAGGCAGTCTGTGAACGCAAATTCTGTGTGTCTGTGCTGATCAAACAAAGAAATGTCAGAGCCAAAACGTGTGGTACGGACATGATACATGTAAACCCCACCCACTTTTGCCACAGAATATGAGTCTTCTGGTTCCTGCAGCTTGCTGTCGTTTAATGATCTGAAGAAAATTCAATGACTGACGAACTTAAAGGTCAATATTTTAGCAGTCTGACTGGCCTAGTTATACTAGTACTAATCCAGTTATTTTAAACTGTTATCTCTGAAAGAGACATTGAAAGGACTATGGAAACTGAAAAGACATCGTCCTGCTTTATTGCAAGCGCGAAAACTTTTGTTTCCTAATGCACACAAAGAACACAGATTCTGGCAGACTTGAGACAGGCCTCGTGTAGTGACACGCTCATCCATTCTGTCTCTCAAAAAGATAGAAACATAAAAAGAACGGGAGTATCACTGCGGTTACGGAATTTTGAGCATTCTTGTTCACTACCAGTCAAATTACACTCTCATTTATAGACTGTGGCAAGGTGGGGGGCTCGTGCGCAGGAATCCAGTCAGATGCAGCGGGTGAACAATGTCAGATGGATGCTGCGTGATGCTCTGTCAAGGGAAGAAGTCGATCACACAAGAGAGAGGACTGGGTCTGCTGTGGTCCCACGCCACAATTGGCATACACAAAAAGCCACACAGTATGATCTTAGAACCGAAATGAAACAAATATGAACTCTCATAAAATATGCTCTAACTAATCAAGATCATCGTCATCATCGTCGTCGTCATCATCATCATCATCATCATCATCATCATCATCATCATCATCAACATCATCATCACCGTCATCATCATCATCAAATGACGATGCAGCTGATTATAAGATCATCTAAGCCATAGCTGTCAAATCGGTATGTGTTAATATCATACGATAAGAACACACAAAGAGAATGTGAAGTCTAGCCGTCCTAAATTTCTGATCCTGATTTGCAATCCTATCCAATAATCTAACTAGTTTGAAAGAACCCATATCGATCACATCACCCATAATACATGAACACATGAACCACATACAGCCACATTCGTTGACTTTAATGTATCTGCTATGAACCACCTGGCATGTATGTTGACATGCATGTAAAAAACAAATCAAAACAAAACAAACAAAAAAAGTGTGAACCAGCTGCCGTGGCGAAGTGGCTAGCATCACGGAACCCCGGCTGGGAGGTCGTGGGTTCGATTCCCATCAGAATCATGTGGGATTTTTCTGCCCAGACCGGCTCCTAACCAGAGTTGGGTTTGCTACAGGCTCAACTGAGAAGACTGGGACTACACACAGTCGAGTTTCATCCACTTAATGGATGTGTTTTTGAGAGTGTTGCTCAAATTTCCTGACCAACACTGCAGGAGTATGTATCTCTCAGGTCTGGTTGACGCCAGGATATGTGATGAAAGTAAATGTAGAATACAGCCTGTCATGCAGTCTGAAACTGGAATGGAAAATTGTAGCATCATCTTCATCATCCTCATCGATCAGCGTAAAAAAAAGAGAAGTCTCAAATTCTGTGGCCCCGTGGGTGGGGAAGGAGAGGAGGCGGGAGGTGGGGGGGGGGGGGAATCAGCGTTCAAACGCAGTAACAGAACAGAACAAGCCCATAACGGAACGGAATAGTTGTGTCTGTCTATACATACTCGAAACCTTACTCGCGATCCTGTCGTGTGAATCTGTGCTGTGCTACCTGCCCTCGAGCGGGCATCACGAGCAATGGGCTGATTGGTGGTGGTGTACACAATGACGAGCAATGCAGTTTCCGTGGGCTGGTGTAGCATGCAGTGATGTGCAGTAGAATGAAGGTGAAGCTCAACAATCAGACAGGAACGAAAGAGGGAAGTGTGTAAGGCGTGTTTATTTCCACGTCATTTCCTCTGTGGTAGACTCGAGACTGCGTAGCTGGCTAAACCTCTCTCCAGACAACCGTCCAAAAATAGAAACACAGGCGGCTGAAAAAGGGAACGCAAGCGCCTTGTCATTATACGGCTCATCCTTGCATGATTTAGACAGATTCTGGTTTCGCTGATCGGAAAAGAATGCGCACGTATTAAGCCACTCACGTCTGATATGGAATTCTCTTTACTGCGGGATTTAAGGAGTGTGCGTGTCATTCTGTGTTGATGCGGACGTCAGAGAGAGAGAGAGAGAGAAAAGCCAACCGACTGACGTTCCCTTCAGTTCAGCGGGTGAGTAATTTCAAAATAACAGAGTGCACGACAGTAGTAGAATACAAGAATATGAAGGATATGAAAGTGGTAAAGAAAGGAATAGCGAACAGGTTATACATTATTGTACACTGCAATATTCTTGAAGAGATCTCCTTTTTCAGTCGTTGTTGTTGCAACGTGTCTGTTGAAGATTCTTTCTGTGTGTGTGGTGTGTCTGTGTGTGTGTGGGGGGGGGGGGGGGGGGGGGGGGGGGTTGCGCGCGTGCATGCGTGAGAGAGAGAGAGAGACAGAGAGAGAGAGAGAGAGAGAGAGAGAGAGAGATGTGTTGCAGCGCCCGCCATCGTATTTTCTTCGGCGCCAGAAGATGATCATTGTGGTGAATTAGATTGATCGCACAGAGGAGTTGTACTGGTCTTACAGAGGCAGGTTATGGGTCGTAGACTTGCTATGATCGTGTTGAGGAGTTGTACTGGTCTTACAGAGGCAGGTTATGGGTCGTAGACTTGCTATGATCGTGTTGAGGAGTTGTGCTGATCGTATTCAGTTGTGCTGATGATACTACTTACGCGAGTTGTGTTGATCATACTGAGAACTCGTATTGATCGTACTCTGGAGTTATATTGATCGCATTGAGGAATCATAATGATCATACCGAGGGCAAAGTTCTGTACACTACGTAAAAGTTGCTTTGATTGTGTTGAGGAGTTGTACTGTTTGTAATCTGGAGGTATATCGATCATACTAACAGAGAGAGAGAGACAGACAAACAGACAGACAGAGAGACAGAGTTCCCACAGAACTAAATCCCATCACCAACTTTCGGAAGAGAAGGCCAGTTTGGCCGTTGGTATGGATGACACGTTACACATTGCAAGCACCCTGCGTGAGAAATAGAAAGAATGAAGGAAGTAAGGAAATTGAGCGAACGATATTGAACGATATTGACTGTATAGAAGTGGTGCCTGGCTATGACAACAAACTGTGTCGGGTAAGGTCGGAAATCGTGAGTTTCTTGCTGCTGCGTGTAGATTTTCAGACTGACTTAGGTTGGTTGGTTGGTTAGTTGTTCGAAACGGAACGTGGTGTGTGTGTGTGTGTGTGTGTGTGTGTGTGTGTGTGTGTGTGTGTGTGTGTGTGAATTTGAGTACACTGTATGTATGTGTCTGTGTATGCCGTGTGTGTATCTGCGTACACTGTATGTACCTGTGTCCATCGAGTGTGTCTGAGTACGCTTTGTGTGTACACTGTAGATGGGATGTTGGGTGTACATTGCCGGTGTTCGCGAGTTTGTGTGTGCATGTGTATGCATGAAGGTATGCTTGTGCACGCGCGCGCGTGCGCGAGTCAAGATCATCTGTCCTCAAAGATTTACTTTTGGACCTCTACCTTGCACAAGAGCTCCTTTTGTTTCAGAATACTGAAGGCGATTGTTTAGATACCACTGAACTTTTCTTAAGAGCCTTCACTCGTTTTTGCAGCCACTCTGTCCTCTCCATTGGGCGGAAGGAGCCTTTGTATTTAAGGGCGAGGGAGGGGCACGAAAGGAAATCTGGCAGCAAACAAATTTAAATAATCGACAAGGCTTCTTTCCGTAAATAGAGTATCTTCTCTTGCTGGGAGAAATGGGATACAACCAGGAATTCCATCATTTACAGAACGATCCATGGCATCAATGATGAATTTTTGACTTTGTAATGATCACACACATCCCTCCTCTCACCCCCCCCCCCCCCCCTCCTTCCAGCTCCACCCTCCCGTTCCCCTTCTCTGTTCACTTACCCCTTTACTCCTCCGCCCCCCCCCCCCCTCTGTCTCTCTCTCTGTCTCTCTGTCTCTCTCATTCTCTCTCTCTCTCTCTCTCTCTCTCTCTCTCTCAGCTACTCTAATAACTCCTTTTTCATTTGCCTTTCCACCCCCCCCCCCCTCCACTCCACCCCCCGGTCAATTTTTTTTTTCTGGGAAGGGAAGGAGATGGGAGGGGTGTAACTGTTTAAACTACAGAGATTATATTATACGTTTACCTGAGGAGGCGATTAAACCCGTGAAAAGAACTTCAACATCCTAAACCAACTGGACCTTGAGATGGTGAGATCTTGTGTTTATGACCAATGTGTTTTGTTGTCATGCTTTGAAAAATAAAGATGATCTGACTTGTCACGTCGTTGCATTAGAGGTTTGTAAACGGCCTGCCTGGTCAGTGTCCAGTATGGCGGCTAACTGGACTGACCGGTGGTGGGGGTGACAGATGACATTGGTGTGGACAGCGGCTGATGGACAATTGACTGACCTGATCTTCGGGTCTTGTGTGCTTGTGTTTGCACGCTCGATTACTATCCAGAGTTCACACCAACCCTTCGCTTGTGGCGGAATTGACTGACGAAATGAGAGGACTTGGCAGGACTTGGTGTATGGCCGGCAGGGCTATAAGCGATATGACCTTACCTTACTTTACTTGTGTATGGACTTTCGTGGTCTGCTGGGCTACAAACAACAGCCATTCCATTGAACCCTTTGTTTTCATTCTGCAGGAAGTGAGTGACCGCAGCTGCAACCTTTGACCCACCTGCCCAGCCCCTCAGCCCCTCAGCCCAGGCCCACCCCAACCCACACACACCCTTCCTTTCCGGACCGGTGCCTGGGGACTATGCTAGACTTCATGACCTGGAGCGAGATCGTGGACGACCTCCTGCGGGAGGGCAACGTGAAGAAGGCGGCCATCTTCGACCTGAGCGGCATGAAGCTGGCGGCCAGCCAGGGCGCGGCCATCAGCGAGGAGGAGGTCCAGGGCCTGCTCAACAGCCTGCGGATCCCCTGCTCCGACATGTACGGCCTCTTCCTGGGCGGGATCAAGGTCAGCTGCCTGCGCCTGGACGACCGCACGCTGATCGGCAAGACCCCGGAGGAGGTCTTCGTGGCCTACCGGGCGGACAGCGTGCTCATCTGCGGCTACACCACCTTGGAGGGCAAGAACTCGTGTCTGGACAGCAAGACCTCGTGTCTGGGCAGCGTCAAGGACTTTGCCCACAAGCTCAACATGCAACATAGCGCCGGGGTGGCTGCCGCGCCGAGTCTCATCTAGAGGGGGCCCAGAGGCGGCTCTTTTAGTCTTGAGCTTGTTTAGTTTGAATTTGTGACGTCACACCGGTTTTGTATGAGTAGAAAGGGCAGGGAAATGGTTAAAACTGAACAGAAAGCAACGCAGAGAACAGAGTGGTTACAGTGAACGCCATTTTTTGTTTGTTTGTTGTTGGTTGTTTGCATGTTTGCTTTTTTGTTTTTGCTGAGAGCGTTATTGATTGGAAGCTGAACTGCATTTTCAATTAGTGCCCATGGCACAATGGATGAGTACCAGTGTCAGGAAAATCCAGGAAACAAGATACCGAAATGCATGAATGTGAATTATGGGAGAACACCACCAAACGACAAAACTGATTGCAGAGAGATTGGCAAAAGGGTACGGTAACTAACCGACCATGAAGGGGAAAGGTTTAAGTAGGAATTTTTCTGGATATATAGAGTTCTGGAACGAAGCTTTAGGTCACAGTGGTTAGAAAAATACTTTTGCCTTCAATACAAACGGTTTTTTTGTTGAATGTTTTTCTTTCCTGATCTAGAGTTCACTTTCAACTCCCGAGTTCTGTGTGTGAGTATATGTGTGTGCGCTCGCACCTGCACGCTTTTTTGTTTGTAGCATGTGTAATTATGCGCCGTTTCAGCTAGAACGAGGTGTCCCACTTGGCCACGACAGAACCATCCCATTCACAAGGTCGTCATCCTTTCCCTGGATGGCAGTGGAGGGAATGGAGTAGGCCATTGTGTTGTAAGCCTGTAGTGTTGATAACATCTGGCATTACCGGGCTACTCATTGTTACGTATGCTGTATGACTTTTGTGCGAACGCACGGTCCGTGCATTGAGAGAGTGTGTGTGTGTGCGTGTGCGTGTGCGTGTGTGTGTGTGTGTGAGCGCTCGTGTCCATGTATGCGTTTGTCATGTTTTGCCTGCACAAATATATACGTATTCGTCGTATGTGCTGCAGGCACTTCCGCACATACAGACACGCTTGCAGTGTTGATTTTCTTTTTTTTTTCTTTTTTTTTTTTTTTTTTTGGGGGGGGAGGGTGTGTGTGTGTGGGGAGGGGGGGGGGTGATGGGGGGGCTCTTTAGGTTAGCGCACTCGAGTGTTACAATGGAACCAGTCTGGGGAATTCTTGGCTTAAGATTTTGTTCTGTGTATGCACTGGACAGGTGTGACTGGCTGGATTCCTACTGAAAGATGTTTGTGTTCATGTCGTACAGACCTGGAACGAAGGTGTGCCTGCTTGCTGTTCAGTATGGCAGTGGGAATATGTCTACACCGTGGGTATGACAGGCATACAGATGCGCAGGAACACGATGGTGGTGATCCTAAATATGATGTACTGTTTAACGTCTTCGTCATGACGATATCTCGACTGTTCTTCTAAGGCAGAGCAGTCGCCATAGTACAGTGCCACCTGTAATTGTGTCCTCGTCTTCCGTCTTGCGGAGGTTCCCGTTCAGCTGCAACGTGCACAGCCACGGTCTTGGGCCCATTATTTATCAGTTCAATCTTGAATTAAAAAGAAATAATTTGAGTCATTTTCTTTCGTCTAGAAATAAGTCAAGAACGATGAAATGAATAAATAAATGAAATGAACGGTCACCTTTCTTGTTCCATGGTGTATTTATTCTGGCAGCCATTTTTGTTTCATTCAGACTCCCCAAGCAGGCAGTTCTCATCAAGTTTCTTGCCTCGGATGAAAGTTTTGAAAACCTTGAATTGATTTATTTGTTAACTAACGGTATGCCAAAATGTCTGTGGTCAATCAAATGCTCCTAGTTTCATGGTTGTTTGATGTACATTTGTTAAAAATTATTACACAGATAAGCGTAGTAGTCTGAAACTTCTTGTGTCATCCAACACCAAGCCCTGTCAATAGGTGTGTTTAAATAACATGCAGTACCCTTTTGCTTCTATCAAAGATCAAAACTCTCTCAAAAATTAATCGAGGAAGTGTTAGGTATTTTCGTTTTACTGATGTGAAGTTACTTCGTCATCTGCGGAACTTACGAGATTGAGGACGGTTATCTGCAGTGCCATTTCAAGTTCATATTTGTGAATTCAACATTTGTAAGTTTTGAAAACTGATTTGTTTTGTAGATTAGCACGAAATTCATTCGTTTGAGCATGCAGGTAACTTAAAATATTAAACCATGCTACTTTTCTCATTTGTGGTATTCATATAACACTTTGAGCAACTTAAGGCTGTGGTTGTACTCCTACTAAAGATGTGGATTTTCCTGCAGTAAATTTCTAGTGTTCGAGGCTATGGCCATGCGTGTTTAGTGCAAAGCTTTGCACACGCCATCTCGATTTATGATCTCCTTCGAAAACCCTAGCACTGGAACCGCCACTTTAAGGTCTAGTGGAAAGGAGAAAAACAGTTTAAAAAAGAAAGAAAAACAAACAAACAAACAAAAAAAAACGAAAAAAAAAACCTCGTCGAGGTTCGGACAACAAAACCGGGATTCGTTCGCTACGTCACATTGCATGGAGTATCGAGTACCAATTTACATTCCACGTAGTATACAACAGACAGATGCTATCTAATGATTATCATCAGATAGTTTCTCAGCTGCCAGCAAGCGATCTTTGACCAGTTCGAGTTTGTACTTTTTGCATTAGACAGGCACAGCTGGATGATGTGACTGTGAGATGCGAGGCGTTGTTTCAGAAGTACATCATACACACAACACGAGAAGAATACTTTGTGCTCTTCTTGTGGGCACCTTGTTGTTTGTTCTGTGTTTTGTGGAAAGTTACTTCCATCATGAATTGGTTGTCAGAGAGAGAGAGAGAGAGTAAAAAATCACTTGAAGAATTCATACGACACGGAGAGACGGAGTGTGTGTGTGTGTGTGTGTGTGTGTGTGTGTGTGTGTTGTGTGGTGTGTGTGTATAAAAACAAATCACTTGAAGAATCCATAAGACACGGAGAGAGAGCGGGAGAGAGAGAGAATGTAATCATAAATCACTGGAAGTATCCATATGACACGAAGGTAGAGAGAGAGAGAGAGAGGGGGGGGGGGGGGGGGGGGGGGGGCAATTAGAGATCACTTGAAGAATCCATAAGATACGATGATCAAGGGAGACCAGTCTGCTGAGGATTTCAACGATCATGTTAAACTGAACACCTTCCTGGTGCAGACAGACGACCCTTTCCAGTTTACATTTGAATAATTTCTGCCGACCCATTCTTTATCGAATGCTTCCTTCCGTGAACACTTCTCTTGAATGATGTGAACTGATCTCTGTGGAAGGCTTCCTATGACCACCCGTCGGAAAACGTTGGAAAAATAGCTGAATGAACACCCTCCCCCCCCCCCCCCCCCCCCCCCCCCCCTACAATCCCATGTGAAAGACGTGGGTTGTGTGGCAAGGGAAACAATCCTAGCTGAACCAAAGCTGTTGATGATAGAGTGGTTAGCTTCCCTTAGTCCAAGATCTGCTTTTGTTTTTCAAGTGGTGTTTCCAGTGTTGGGTAATGCTGACAATGACATGAAACTGAGCACGAGGCATATGTTCCTTTATTGTTGCTATAATTTAGCGTGCATCATTTTTGTTTGGATTGGACAGATTTGTTTGGTTTGTTTTTGTACTTTGTGAATACTTAGTGTTCACTGTGCTCTCAAATGAACTGCACAATAAATGTGAGTTGGTCAGTCAAAGTGGAATATTCGATAAAGATTTGTTGTTGCTGTCTTTCTCTCTCTCTCTCTCTCTCTCTCTCTCTCTCTCTCTCTCTCTCTCTCTCTCTCTCTCTCTTGTGTCTGTGTGTGTGTGCGTCTCTCTCTGATTCTTTCTGTCTCTCTTTCTGTCAGTCAGTCAGTCTGTCTGTCTGTCTCTCTCTCTCTCTCTCTCTCTCTCTCTCTCTCTCTCTCTCTCTCTCTCTCTGTGACTCCCCCTCTCGCACCTCCTACGACACACGTGCAATTACATGCTCCTGGAAGCATGGCACGGTCTATGGTATGAGCTGCACGTTAGACATGTTCGTAATGCCGGATACAAATGGCAGTGAAAATGCGATGCTGCTGAAAGAGTATGGCTGATTGGACAGTTCACCCCAATCCCAGTCCTGTTCCATTACTCCCCCCGCTCCCCTCCCTCCCTGTCCCCAAGAACTCCAAACTATAAATGATGGAGTAAACTATCGAAATATTCATATTTGTAGGACACTATCTGGAAAAATATTCATCTGCTTCCATAACTATCCACAGAAATATTAATCTGGCGTATATGAGAGTAGGTTGGGGGTATCTTCAAAAAGATAATAATAAATGATAATAATGTTAATTTGTATAGCGCCTATTCTCCAAGAGACTCTAAGCGTTTTACATAACCAACACATAATAAAGTTATACGATAAGATATGACGAGCTAAAAACAAGACAGGAACTTACTTTACACAAAAGCAATAACAAGGAACATAGTACAAATATACCACATTAATGTACAAATATAACTTACGCAAGCCTACACACACGCACCCCCCCCCCACCCCACCCCATCCCCGGACTCACACACACACACACACACACACACACACACACACATTCATCTACTTCCTTAACTATCCATAGAAACATTAATCTGACGTATATGAGAGTAGGGGTGGGGGTGGGGGGGGGGGGGGGCTGGACATTTAAGTCACATACTATCCACCTTTGTGTTTGGATGCCAAAGATGGCACTTTCTCCCATGAAAGAGGAAAACCTAGTTCCAACAGAAAGCATCCTCTTCAGAGCACTGTCATCTGTCTTCCCCCCCCCCCCCCCCCCCCCCTTACAACCATGTCAGCTGGTTATTTTTTTTCCCCTCAAAGCATTCCTTGGGGATCAAGGAGTAGAATCATGGCACTATTCCCTTACTGTAGGCTCGCTGCCCTATGCACATGTCTTTTGGTTGTACAACCTTGCTTTTTGTTGTTGTT
The DNA here is from genome assembly GCA_033310375.1 of Conus canariensis. Taxonomy (NCBI): domain Eukaryota; kingdom Metazoa; phylum Mollusca; class Gastropoda; order Neogastropoda; family Conidae; genus Conus; species Conus canariensis. The sequence goes on from CM065719.1 coordinate 38,079,985, forward strand.
ATCGTTGTTGTGGTTTTGTTACTTTTACAGTTGTAAACACATTCGAAGTGTTGTTTTAATTTCTAAATCAGTTCTTAAGTCCAAAGCAAAGGCACAAAGTTTATCAACTGTCCTTCTCTGTCTGTGCCTTTAATAGTTCTGATAAGTTACACTTCTCACGTTTCTCAAATTATAGATGTTTTTACGATTATGCCCCAGATCTTCAGTTTTCCTTCCTAAAGCCATAAGCCTTTTTTATAACAAGAATGTGCTCCAGATCTTCCATTCTTTACGCTAAAGCCAGAAACGTTTTCTTTTAAACAAGAATATGTCCCAGGTCTTTAAGACTGTTTTGTACCTAACCGTACTTTTTTTTTTTTTTGCACAGATAAGCCCCATATTCTGAACTCGTTGTTGTGCCAAGACTATATAATATATTTTCACACGTGGGCCACATCGTCATTTTTTTTGCTCTTCAAACCCATATTTGATTTACTGGAGTATGCCTCAGATCTCCAAGGCTTTAAAAGAAACATTTTTCCTAACGAGAATGTGCCTCCCTTATTACCTCAGAATTATCCCCCTTTCCGTAAAAACTGGTATTCATAAATGCATACTACATGAACCAAACTGTCTCTAACAACAATATCGGTACATCCACTTTCACCGAAGTCGGAGTATGCCTGCCTTAGTGCGGGATGAAAAACGGTCCTACACACAAAACTCCACTCCCTTTGTTGGGTAGATGGGATTAATCCTTGCCTGTCTATACAGGAAGTATCCGCAGGAGTATCAGCCTGCGTACGCGGAAGGAAGGAAGGAAGGTACATCCACTGCTAACCTTTTTCTTCTTTTTTGTTGTTGTCTTTTTTAAATATTATTTTTCAAATGAGCTACGTGAGTCAAATACAATGTCTCTTCCAAACACACACACACACAACACACACACACACACACACACACACACACACACACACAAACTCCACAGGAGAATAACCACTTGTAATTGGTCCATAAATGGTTCAATAACGAATGTACACCAAATACCGAAGAGAGGTCGTTTGAAAGGCATTATTCATGTATGTGTTCATTTTGTTTGTTCCACAAGGGTCGGACAAAACTAACAGCACCAAACCGAATGTTTGCAGGGGGACTCGTCACACCTTTGTGGGCCGCTAGGTCCATTCCATTTGATCCAGACGAATGGTATCAGGATTCATCACATAGACACTGGGGCTTCCGAGCGTGACCCTCGCCTGTGTTGTGTTTGCAGATTGATCGATGGGTGACACTGGAGTGTAGAGGTGTCACAGCAGAGAGCGAACAGACTGATGGACAAAGGTGACTGTGTCATTATTTGTGCGCTCGCTCTTTTTTTTTCCTCTGCACATCACGTGCATGGACAGGAACTAAGCAGAGTTTACATGATTTTGAAAAAAAACAAAAACAAACAAAAACAAAAAAGACCATCCTCATGATTATCTGCAGTTCCACACACATAGGCACTACGCCTCTGCTGGTCTTACATGTTCATCACTCTTCCCCATCTCCCACACATGCGCGCACGCACAAGAGACAGACAGACAGACGCGCAGACAGACAGACAGACAGGAAACGAGAGAGACAGACAGACAGACAGACAGACAAAGACAGAGAGAGACAGACAGAGAGAGAGAGCGGTTGGGAGTCAGGGGGAGACAGACGAAGAGTGGGACAGAGAGCAAAGACAGAGATTGACAGAGACAAAGAGGGAAAAGAAATAGGACACGGTAGTGGCGAGCGATGAGAAATAAGATCAATGTGAATGCCGGATATCGGCAACGCACATCTCTAAGTCCCTTGGGAGCGGTTAATTCCCCCCCCCCCCCCCCTCCCCAATGACATCCTGGTGCACAATCCCTGAGCTCTGACTGGAGTGCGTTGACTGGAAAACACCGATCCCCTAATCCATTTGGAAACCATATTTCCTATTCTGCAATCATTCCGTTCCGTAAAAAAAGGAAGTAAATAAAAAAAAATAAAAAGAGGGGGAAGGGGGGGGGGGGGACAATAAAAACTCTCACTTGATGCAAATACGGGTGTTGCCAGATCGTGATGATGTCAAAGGTTTTGATCGCGGGTGATGTATTAGTCATTGGGGGGGGGGGGGGGGGGGGGGGGGGGGAAACTGACACACAGCCATTGCATTGTCTGAATCCTGCCGCGGCGGCAGGCCTGTTGTTGTAAATTGCGTGCTATGTTGACATTGTTTGTCAGTTTCACCGGTCCGTCGACTGTCATCTATCGATATCATCAGTTACCTCCCTTCGTAGCTTCAGAGTTAGGCTCTAAGCCGACTTGAATGACATGTGGAATATGTTTGATGGTATATTAACAAAGGAGTATACCAACAAAGAAGTATATTAACAAAGGAGTATACCAACAAAGAAGTATATTAACAAAGAAGTATCTGAACAAAGAAGCATATTAACAAAGACGTATCTTAACCAAAGAAGTATATCAACAGAGAAGTTGGAAGTGTGGACACTATCTGGTCAACACAGATCGTATACAAACGAACCTGGCTTACTTAGAACAACTAGGGAGTGTTTCTATTTGATTAGAGGCAGAGCAAATATCTTCTTCAGTCTATGTCTGAACTGCACCTTTTCTCAAGAACTTCAATGGGTGGTATTGAAATTCTCAGGAAAGGCGTGTCATGTAAAAGATTAACCTCTTTGAAAATATTTCAGTGACAGCGTGTTGTGCCACGAATACTCAACACCATGATCTGTTTGCAGCGGGATATTGAGTGACATGCCTGTATACATATAGAAGTTCCAGAAATCGATCAGTGCCTGCACCATTGTCTTATTTTAAGCAGTCTAGCCATGAGGTTCTACCAGAAATTCATTCTTATTATCATAGTGCTGTGTGGTCCTTTTCCTCCCATTGTAATGGCCTCAAGTCCATCAGAATTGGGCCCCTTCAAGGATGATGACGTCACAAACACCAACAAGAGTGCGAATGAGAAACAAGAAGAACGCGAGGGAGTTCACAAAGTACCTGATGCTGGACAATTTGATGACGTCGTCAATGACGGCGCTGACGAGAACGTCCAGGAAGGCCAGAAGAAGAACTACCGCGATGTCTTGAGGAGGTTGAGGCGGTCCGTGAGCATCAACGTGACTGAGAACACAGACAACACAACGGCAGCTGATTCCTCAGTGGACCCTGAAGCCTACAATGCCATGCTGATGAGGAAGCGATCTGCCAGCAGCAGACTGACCGAACATCTGCAGAGTCTTCCTGGGGTACAGGGGGCTCCTGTGGTGTTGACAGACAGCGGCTATGTCCAGGTGACATACACTTTTGTCCTTTTCACTTTAGACTTTGTACCGTTGTGAATCCTGATATACGATTATCGAGTTTGTTCTGTTATGAGGTGATGGCAGGTGTATGGCGGTGCGTTACTGGAACACTGCATTGCTTTCATTTCACTACTACTTTTTTCGGTCACTTTACTTAATACCTGATTTTAAAGTAGTCATTTCTTGTTACAGGTTCTCGTACTGTAAGTATGATGGAGCTCTGTAGATGTGTGAACATACATCTGTTAGATCTAGTTGCAAAGTGAGACGGCTGCAGGCGGAAATCTAAACAAATCTTAAATAAATGTTAGCGAACCGCCAAAAAAAAAAAAAAAAAAAAAAAAAAAAAAAAAACGTGGACAAACGAATCATAAGACGAAACACGACGCGTTTTGGACCTCTTAAGTGTTCTTCAGGTAAGATACAAAACAATTAGAACAACGGAAATGAACGAGCAATCACTTATCTTCAATCACTTAAGTACAAGACAGGCGTGGAATCACTTATCTTCAATCACTTCAGCCTGTCTTGCGCTGAAGTGATTGAATACAAGTGATGGCTCGTTCATTTTCGTTGTCCTAATTGTTTTGTATCTTGCCTGAAGAACACCTATGAGGTCGAAACGCGTCGTGTTTTGTCTTGTGATTCGTTTGTCCACGTTTTTTTGTTTGTTTGTTTGTTTGGCGGTTCGCTAACATTTATTTAAGATACATCTGTTATTTCATACTGGAGGCATCGGTTATTGCTACAGTTTGGGTATTAAAAAAAGATACTCACTAGGGATACATACAGAATAGCTGTAAATCGGGCGCTGCCACTTAAGGAGTGCTTTAATAGAAGGTTTATGACATGATGTTTACAGAATTAAAATCTGGATGTTACCTAAGTTAACAGCTGATCAGTAAATAGGATAGACCCGAAGAAGTGACACAGGACAAAAATGTACATCAGAAGGTACTAACTTGCCTGGTGTTTTCAATGAAGACTCAACAAAACGTGGGAAATTCTAGGTTACATTCTCGGACAAGGCAGAGGTTTTCCTCCTCCCCACCTCAGCACTTTTGGAGCGGCAGGGCCCTAGTCTTTCAGATAAAACGCTAAAGCCTGACACACACGTTCTCAGCACTCAAAGTCTTTCAGATAAAACGCTAAAGCCTGACACACACGCTCGCTCTCAGCACACAATGTCTTTCAGATCAAACGCTAAAGCCTGACACACACGCTCTCCGCACACACGGTCTTTCAGATCAAACGCTAAAGCCTGACACACACGCTCTCAGCACACACAAAAGTCGTCTCTTCCGCCGTTATTTAAAACGCAGACGTACTTGAACACGATTGAGTGACTGCATCCATATAAATGTTGGGAATAATTGCAATCGATAATCAATGGAAAACAAAGCAGACAATAAACAAGGATATAATCATGAAGTACTAGGCCGCCAAATGAACGTTTCAAGCATCAAAAGATTAAGGTTCGACGCAGTGCATCTTTTTTCACGCTGGACAAGGTGTACAAGTCGTCAGTCACTTTAAGAATGATTGAACAGACATTTGAAGAGGACGAAGTTGGGAGATGGAGGGAGATAGGGGATGCAAAACAACAGAATATGTAAATATGAATCGTTCGCAAATAGTGATGTAACCGTTGAGTTGGCTGTTGTGAACACAACCATTTGTTTGGACCATTTAGAGCCGATTTTGCGAGACCTCATCAGCATAGAAGGCTGGTTGGAGTTGTGTTGGCGACCTATGACATATAGAGCACCACATACGATTTTGTGGTATTCTCAACAACATGGAGAGAACATCACAATCCAACATTCTCCTAAAGAGAACAGAGGAGGACACAGAAAAGAAAAGGAAGAAAGTAATATGAAGAGAAAAACTTTTTAAAAAAAAAATGAATAGTAAAAATAAAAGAATTTATTTGAGCCGGTAATCGAGGACCCAAACAGAATAAAAGGGAGATTACCTAGATACATAAAACAAGAGTTAACACACAAAAGCAGCATAACAGTAAGTTTGAAACAGTGGTAAGTTTTAAACCGTAATGACTGCAGAGTGAAGTGAAAACATGGAAATCAATGTTGAAATACCAAGCCGCAAAAAGAACGTAACAGACACTAAAACAACAAGTCCCGGTCTGTTTGTTGTTGGTGGTGGGTTTTTTTTTCGGGCCAGACGATAACAAACGAACAAATAAAATAACAACTGAAAAAAGTAAATAATGGTGGAAGACATGTGCAGGCACATACGCATAACCAAAAACATCGAGAGAGAGAGAGAGAGAGAGAGAGAGAGAGAGAGAGAGAGAGAGAGAGAGAGAGAGAGAGAGAGAGCTAATCGATCAGTTCATCAGTTAATTTGTTTCCCTTTCTAACAGGTTCCTTTGTACCTCAGCGTCACAGTTCTCTCCATCCTGGATGTGAACGATGCTCAGCAGACCATAAAATCTGGTCTTTACATGGACTTCGCGTGGCGTGACGAAGCGCTGATGTGGGACACAGCTCTTTTTGATGGCGTGGAGACAGTGACTTTGCCACCCGATTCCATTTGGACCCCTCCCATCTTCATACCCAATTCTGTTCACCTGAAAGAGCTGCTGAAAGAAAACACCCTGATCAGAGTGACCCACGAGGGGAACGTGGTGACATACGCCGCCGTGCTGGTGGAAACGTTCTGCAATTTGGATCTGACATTGTATCCTTACGACGACCAAACGTGTTCCATCCAGATCATGTCCTTCTTACCAAACTTGGAATGGGATGTGGAAGGGGATGCCTTCGATGATCCTTCGAACCACTTGGCACTGAATTCTGAGTGGGAACTGACCAAAGTGTCTGTCAGAATGCTTGAGAATGATGTGACCGTATTTCCAGACGTGTTGATACGACTGCGTAGGAAGAGCACGTTCTACAGCATCTGTCTGGTTCTGCCCATGGCCGTCACGTCTTACATGAACATCCTGGTGTTTCTTCTGCCACTGCAGTCTGGTGAGAAGATCTCTTTCCTGGTCACCCTCTTCGTCTCCACCTCTGTCTATACCAGGTGAGTCTATGGTCAGTGGCAGTGTAACTTGACATCTTTTCAGTTTTCCCTTCATCTTAGTTATTGCCTCCAACCACACAGCACTCGAAATCTCTCTGACAATGACTTGCTATATCAGCAACCAAATGACAGCCTTTTTCTGAAGAAGAAAGTTTTTATTTGTCTTGTATATTGGGAACGAATTAAGAAATGACCAATGTGCCTCGGTGCAGAGAAAAGGACTCATCTGTGTTTGGTAACCTTTTGATCTTCAGGTTTTGTTGTTGTTGTTGTTGTTGTTGTTCCCAACTTCTGTGGTCTTTCTGTGGCAGAATACCCATGCTGTTCATCCCGGTCTGTTCAGACACAACTACACCCAGCTTCATCTTGTCGCAGCCCCAGTATCAGCAGCCCACAGAGAATAATCATCATCAGATCAGCGGGAAGTTACTCCCCACAGAAAATTTTGCACCACTGCCAGGTCACTTCGGTGGTGGTTAGTGGTTTTGTTCTGATCCAATATGCGCAGAAAAAATCCTCCGAAATGCCCCGCCCTAATGACAACAATTGCTGAATTCGTGGAATCAGCATGACTGAGCGTCCTTCTCTGGAGGAAGTCACCACGTCCATCTGAAAGCATTCCACATGCACTTACCAAAACCGGCGACATTGGCAAGGACTCTTTATGGCCATGAATGGCACGAGGAGATCAACACTGAGGTCACCACAAAAGCACCTCATATAAGGCCACAGAACTGGCAATTTTTCATGATGATCAGTGATGATGAAGATGATGAAAGTGATGCTATGGTGTTCCATTCTAATTCTAAGACTGTATGGCAGTTACGTCTGTACATCTCTCTCCATTTTCTGGCGTCAGCCAGATCCAAGAATGACAGAAATTCGCACTGTTGGTCAGGAAATGTGATCAACACTCTCAGAGACACGCACACTATGTGCAGGGATCTCCGATCTGTGCTTTCAGCCTTCCCCTTTCAACATACAGCACAGTAGACTCCATGCATGAGAGACTGGAGTCAAAACCTCTCCTAAATAAATCATCCATGTAAAACATAATTGGTAATTCTGCCACTCTCACTGCAGGCGGGTATACGTACATGTCCTCTACATGCGCATGTCCTAGGTGAAGGAGATCCACACTTTTCTACTGTAAATATCCATGGTAATGGAGATCCACAGTTTTTAATTGTGGATGTCATTCGCGATCACAGGTATCAGTGTAGATGCGCTAGGTTATGGTGATCCACAATTATTCCTCTATGTATCTTAGCAGATGGCGATCAACATTTATCACTGTGCATGTCCTAAGTGATGGACAACTATGATGAAGATGTGCGAGCTGCTGTTGTCACTGTGCATGTGCTAGGTGATGGAGATTCGTGTTCACTGTGCATGTTCTAGGTGATGGAGATTCGTGTTCACTGTGCATGTGCTCGGTGATGGAGAGTCGTGTTCACTGTGCATGTTCTAGGTGATGGAGATTCGTGTTCAGGCTGGCATTGCACTCGCACCGTTTTTCTACATCACTGGTGTACAGTTCTGATAATTAGACATAAAACTCGTTTCGAAAGTAGAACAACTAGGGTAAAGGTACCACTATAAAGCCAACAACTATTGATTTGCCCATTTCCATTACCGGTAACATCTTGCCCCTTGAGGGAACCTTTGCAGGCGGTTTGTATGTTATCAGAAACAGGGACTGAAATCCGAAACACTGCTTCTCCTGTCATCACCACCACCACTGCTAATACTATTGCTGCTGTTGCTGTTATTGCTGCTGCTGCTGATACAACTTTTAATGCTAATACTATTATCACCGCTGCTGCTGCTGCTGCTGTTACTATTGCTACCACTGTTATTTTATTTTTATTTTTTTAGTTAATCGTTTTTTTCTACTTCATTATACATTATTATAACATCATGGTAATCATAATCATTATTCTTACTCCTCCTACCCTCCTCCCCCTCCTCCTCCTACTACTACAACTACTACTACTTCTGCTGCTGCTGCTGATGCTGCTGCTGCTGCTACTGCTGCTGCTACTGCAACCATTACTACCACTACCCTAGCAATGTCATTGTATTCTATTTCAGCTTCTTTAGCAACACGATGCCTCGAGGACTGGACAAAGTGCCCATTACAATGAAGCTGCTGGTCGGTGTGATTGTGGAGAGTATCCTAGTATTGCTGACTACTCTCCTCATTCTCAGGAGATTCCAAGCTGAGCAGGAAGCCAGTGCAGACTTCACTTGCAGCCAAGGAACAAACTTTGGGTATAGGCATTATTTGATAGTTTGCGTTCAATAGTAAGTCAGTTTTCTCAGCATGAAGAAGAAGGGTGTTGATGTCAGTGAGTGAGTGAGTGTGTGTGTGTGTGTGTGTGTGTGTGTGTGTGTGTGTGTGTGTGTGTGTGTGTGTGTGTGTGTGTGTGATCATTATCATCATTTTGATAGTTCTGCATGATTTTAAATCAAATTGAATTATACTATAAAAAAAAAAAAAACCCACCGAATTTCAAAACTGCTGACGAAACTGGACATTACAAATGTAAAAAAAAAAAAACAGTATCACAATGCTGGCTTTCTTTCATATGAAATTGAAGGCGGCATTCATTTTTTTTTTAATGCTCCATCATCTATCTCTGACCACACGAGGGTCGTCACTGGCAGTCGGTCAGAGCAATGGTCTTCAAGATTTTTTTTAGTAGGACATGGAAAGCTGTGAAAGTTATGCCATATTCCATGCAGGATGTGGGACACTCAGGACTTGCAGCGAACCTCCGTTCATCCCTCTTACTGAGGACAGGGCATTCTTGACTTGCTGATGAACGGCTGTCCAGTGCCCTTTATTGGGACACAATAGTCCAGACTTGCTAATGAACGGCTGTCCAGTGCCCTTTATTTGGGACACAACAGTCTAGACTTGCTAATGAACGGCTGTCCAGTGCCCGTTATTGGGACACAATAGTCTAGACTTGCAATGGACATCCGCCAAGCTCCTTTATGGGGACAGGGCATTTCAGTCTGAAAATGGACGTCCGCTCATCTCCCTTTAGGATATACAAAACTTGTAATGAAAGTGGGTTCGTCTCCCTTATGGGGCCAGAACACTATTCTTTGTAATGACCGTCTGTTCGTTCCTCTTTGGGGCACAGAAAACCAACACCCTTTCTCTGCGATGAACGTCAATTCGTCTCTCTTATGGCGAGGGGGTGGTGGATGGGGGAGGGAGGGGGGGGGGGGCAGGACGCTGTTTTCTTGTAATGCACATCTGTTCATTTCCCTTTGAGACACAGAACACTAACACCCTTTATCTGCAATGAAAGTCTGTTCCTCTCCCTTAAGGGGAAAAGACGCGCTATGATTGTAATGAATGTCTGTGTCTCTTATGGGGACAGAATACACTGTGCTTGAATTGAAGGTCTGTTCCTCTCCCTGTCGGGCACAGAGCACCCTGTATTTGCGATGAAAGTCTGTTACATATGTCCCAGCAGGCATTCTGATGAAGACAACCCAGTGAAAGATCCAGTGTTCAGCATCAGAGAGCCGCCTCCCCAAGCACTGCAGGAGCAGCTACAGCCTGAGGGCACTGGCGTCATGCAGCTGTCATCGCGCTCACCACGTGTCAAGCCTTTGGAGTGTGCAGTGCGAGCTTCACGTGCAACGAGATCTTTCATCTTTAGGATGCCGACATCTGCTCAGCTGGACAAGTTGATGTTTGTTATCTTCCTGATAGCAAACACCATCTTTTACATTACTGTCTTGTATCACATTGTGTGAAGATAAAACTTAAAAAGCAGAAATTGAAGTGTGTATATGAGTCAGTTCAGTCAAGTACATAGGTTACTTGTTAATTTGTCAAGGGTATAGAAAATGGCATGAATGACTACTAAACCAGCACTCGCGAATTTTCAACCCAGATATTTAAACTTTGAAAATGACAAAGATATATGTTTAATTTCTTTTTTTCCATGAAAAGAATTAAATTAAGGGAGCTTCATTTGAACGTTCTTAACCATGTACACTTACCATCACCTTACTGCGTGAAAAGGAACTGGTAGATGACCAAAACTGCTTCATCAGCGAGACTGAAGGAGATCACACACCACAATTCTTTTATAGCTGTTCACCAGTCAACAATTCTGGATAAATATGGTCAGGGGTTGAATGGAACCATAAAGATTTTGACATTCTATTTCAAGTGAAATAAACACATGATAAAAACAGTAATAATATTAACACAAAAACAACTATGCTAAGCCATGTTATCTTCAAATGAAAAGCATTTATTATCATACAGAAGAAAACAAACTCAAATGTACTGGTATTAGTGTAAATTAAATTTGAGCAACTGGACCAGTGCAGAACACCCAGGACATATTCGTTTTAACCTTTACCGGATAACGTTTTTGACTACACAGACCCGATCGTGCGGGTCGCCCAAGACCCACACATTTTGTTGAGGCTTTCCTCTATTGCCTATCCCTGTTCAGATCACGCGGGTCTTGTCAGACCCACACCTGATAAAGAGCGGTTTAGCAACTTATTCCTCACCCGATGGTGTGGGTCATGTGCGACCTATTAGAATGTCTGGGTCCTGGGGGAACCGCTACTAATACGCTGATATTTGACTGCGCCCATACATGAAATTTCTGTGACCATAAGATATGATGTTTTCATTGAGTCACTGGGTCATGGAAGACCCAGGAAGCATGGTAAAGGTTAAATTAATTGAGAGTGATCTTGGTTTATTTGCAAAAGGAATGCAGAGGAAGCATACTTTGGTTAAACAAAAGACGTTGATAGAAATCAAAGGACAAACGTGTTGAATAATCGACATAAAGATCAAATTGCAAATGGAAAATGTAAGGAAAAGGGGGGGGGGGGGATTGTAAATGATTATGAAAGTGAACCTTCAACATAAAACGTTCTTATTTGCATTAACCTGAGGTGGTACCAACATTATCATAATCATTTTTATAATATATATACACATAGAACAAGCAGCCTAGATGTAGAATGTAAATCTTCCCTTGAATGCTGAATGGCCTTGAGTTCAAATTTCGTGAGTGGGTAGATTTTAAATTAATTCAGTTTAAAAGCTCAGTTTCGTGCTCATTTTTGGCGATTAAGCCTTGAAAATTCGATTTCTTCAGATCGAGTATCATCCTCTAATATATTACCTCTGACCCTTTACGCTGGCAATGCAAAGTTTGCATATCGTTCTTTTCCCAAGCTGAACAAAGCAGTGTAGAGAGTGAGAATGAGGGGAGGCGTTTCACATGGGGAAAGACTACAAACAAACAAAACTAACGAAAAAGAACAAAAAGCATTATTTAGTCCTTCCTTTTTCCTATCATTACAATTTCTCTGTTTCATACAGCAATATACACAGTCTGACAATTTATGTTGCAAGTGCACGTTTACAAATATCTTTACAGTCTCAGCAGAAAGGACAGGGTGTTAGGCAATAAATGGAGCAGGTGCTCACTGTCCTGTGTGAAGATGTTCTACTGCCTGTTTTCATGTTTCTTTATGTCTATAATCATTTAATCTTATGGCGCCATCTTCTCTTCCTGTTTCTTTTTCTTTCTTTCTTATATTGTTTGTCGTCGTTGTTTTGTTTACTCTGATTTCTTCCAGATCTGATGCAATTTGTTTCATAGGGATGGTGGTTAAGTCACCAGTTTCCCATGTGGAGCAATGGTTGTGCTACCTATTATTATTATTACCATCATCATTCCCATTACTGTGCTCACAATTATTATCGTTTGTGAATAAAACAGCTTGGTATCTAGGATGTTAAAAAATGTGTGGGGTGTGTGTGTGTGTGTGTGTGTGTGTGTGTGTGTGTGTGTGTGTGTGTGTGTGTGTGTGTGTGTGTGACAGAGAGAGAGAGAGAGAGAGAGAGAGAGAGAGAGAGAGAGAGAGAGAGAGAGAGAGAGATTATGCACAGCATTTCGTTGTGTGCGTGTGTGTATGTATGTATGCATGCGTACTGGCACGCGCGCGCGCGCGTGTGTATGTATGTGTGTGTGTGTGTGTGTGTGTGTGTGTGTGTGTGTGTGTGTGTGGTTTGATTATTTCATCTCATTATACTACTGATCGATTCAATCTTATGAATGTCTGCCAACAAGTAGATATGCCCGCTTGCGCATCCACACACCTCCATGCTTTCTCACGTGAACTGGCATAAACATGCACACTTCTTCACACAAACAAGGTCGGGATTTATACAAGAACAACACAAACTTGATTTGTCAGTTTGAGAAAAAGAAAACGGATATCACACTTAATGGTGTAAAATGTGATTGAAAAGTTTTTAATGGGGTTAAATGATTTTGTTACAAGGTTTGAGTCTCACTATTTACGCTATAAACAATTCGGAACTGAATTACTGCCTACACATTAGACTTTGGCATACAGTTCTGAGTTTTTTTTTTTGTTGTCTGCATTTTTGTCTATGTGTTTGTGTGTCTTCTTGCTACCTATACAAATCCACACTTTTCATGTGATTTTTTTCCCAAAATGTGGTACTGTGTCTCATCATCATGCCAGGTAGACCAAGAGTCAAATTACTTAAGAACTAGACAAGTCTTATTAGTCGCATTTTAATGCGACAATATGGCGAAGCAAAGCAATGCTGGGATTCGAAGCAGGTCTATGGAAAATAATTATGATCAAGAGAAGGGGGGGGGGGGAGGAGAAGGGAGAATGGGGTGACACAGGGGACAACAGAGGTATGGGGCAACGTGGGGACATGGGGCGGGGGAAGGGGGGGGGGCGGGAACGGGGAGGAGGTGGACAAAATGAGGGAAGGTGGGGAGGGGCAAAACAGCTTCAATCAGTGTATACTGTCATCGCTGTGGGTTGATTTAGGGCGCCTTAATCTCTTTAACCAATGGCAGCGTGTCACCTCTCTCTCTCTCTCTCTCTCTCTCTCTCTCTCATCTTAAATCATATATAGCCTTCATTGATCGTGAAAGGACTTGGAAAAAGGACTTGCGTTGATTTGAGACGATCATGATAGGCTCTCTCGGGATGGTTTCGGATTTGTATGGTTAAATATAGGAGAAGAAAATGTGAAGAAAAGGTCGTTTGTATTTCTTCAAAGGCTTATTGACAGCACATGGTTAAAAAAAAACTGGAATAAAGATTTTCAGGATATTGATTGAAACCAACAAGAAATTGTTATATATCTATTTCTTAATACTGATAGTCCTCTTAAAATTGATTTGACGGAATTCAGATTTGGCGCATCGAATACAGCAGTGCATCATCATCGATTTAAAATGATTACAAGTGCAAATGATAATGGAGTACACTTTTTTTTTTTATCTCGCCACAAGTGACCTGCTGAAACAGGGGACGGGGTGAGGGACGGTGAAGGAGGCTTTGAGGGGAAGGTGTGTGTGTGTGTGTGGGGGGGGGGGGGGGGGATTGCCTCAAAGCGATAGAATGACAGGTGACAGTATATTATTGCCTGGTCGGAGCAGATTTCACCGTGCTTGGATTGTTCATCCTGAAAGACAACGCGCCATCATCATGAAGCGCCATCATTGTACAGCGTCCTCATTCCACTGCTGTTCTTGTTTGTTTGTGTGTTTGTTTTTCTTGGTGACGTTGGTAGCTTTTATTGTAGATGAGACGCTCAAAGTTTTTGTTGTTGTTGTTGTTTTCTGTGTCAAAATTTAACAGCAAATAGCAAAAAGATAATACACAAAAGGCATCTGCTCCTTCTCTCTCTGTCTTTGCTATGTTCCTATAATTCACATATCTGAAAATAGTCAGACCACGTATTTTGATGCAGATGTATGCTCAAGCTTTACTCGGTCCAAAACTCAGAACCTACATTCTGGTGTGTGTGTGTGTGGTGTGTGTGTGTGTGTGTGTGTGTGTGTGTGGTGCATTCTGCTGCATAAATTCAAAGCTTTTTGTGTTCAAATCATCCTTTTTTTTGCAGGAGTATATTGTGATCATCAAAAGTGTTTCCCCCAACATCATGCATATTTCTTCATATGACTATGCCCCGCGTCTTCGAGTCTCCCCCAAAAAACAAACAAACAAAAACATTCTTTTTTTTTTAACACGAGTTAGCCCCCTCATCTTCAAGACACCTTATAATGCTAAACGCTTAAAAATCAATGAAACAAATCATACTGAACATCTCTTACTGTAAAGGTATTTTGCATGTACAACGTAAAAACCTCACACGTGTGAATTGTCGAGACGGTTCCTCTGCCAATCGATGTGCGGTGACTTATGTTAGGAACAGGCGCATAACATTCCTCGAGCGGCACTATAAATATTTGTTTATTTGCTTAGTAAATCATTGATCTATTCATATACGTGGATTTTTTTTCTCAAAACTCCGTTAAACTCCGATTCTGGCTTCTGACCAAAGAATTGCGGAGGCTCATGACGTCTTTGGGGTTGATGGTTAGCAAGAGCCGCCAAATATTTCGAAAGAAAATGCACTATGGTGTTTCCAGTCGGACATACTTTCGTAAGAAATATGTTTCGTAGCTGTTTCGCACAAGTCTGGCGGATTACATTTATTGCATTCTGCATCAAGAGCCTAAGAACACCAAACAGGTAGGTCGCAGTCTCCATTTTGTGCACCGAACGAGTAGTCGGCTTTGCGGCGAAAGGGCGGGTAAATATGACATTTTGCCGTGGGTATTTTATTGTGTAACATACTTTAAAGAAACGGTTTGAAACTCTCTTAACTCAAAAATCGTGAAACCCCCACTGAAATGGTATTTCACCCGGAAGGAAGGTCGTGTGGCACAAGCCTTAGGATCTATATTTGAACAAGAATACTGGTTTCAGTGATCAAATCTGCGCGTGGGATTTTGAGCGTAACCTGTCGTAAAAGCTTTGCCAAGATTTGGTTGTTTTGCAGATCGATAGAGGAAACTGGACTCTGGTCAGAGTAGGAGCTAATAGGCTAATGGACAGGGCTCGCTGTTTCAATATTGTGCGCTCTTTTAACTCCATGCATACCGACATGGACACTAATCAAGCAGAAGTTACATGACCTCTGGAAAAAAAAAAGGCAACAGTGCAGCACTTAGCTCCAATCCCACATATAAACCCACGCACGTGATGGAACCACGCGGTTATGGGACTACATGAGCATCCCTCTTCTCCACCCGAGACACACACACACCACACACACACACACACACACACACACACACACACACACACACACACGCACACACACACATGCACACACACACAAACACACACACAGAATACACACACTCTCACACACACACAATACACTCACACACACAGACACACAGACACACAGACACAGAGACACAGACACACACAACACACACACACACACACACACACACACACACACACACCACACACACACACACGTACACGCGGGCGTGCGCGCGCATACACACATGCATGCACACGAGAGACAGACAGACAGACTCACAGACTGACAGACAGATACAGAAAGAGACACAGAGGGACAGAGAGAGACAGAGTCACACACAAGATAGCGAGACAAAGATAGGCAGAGAATGAGACAGACACAAAGACAAAGATAGAAAGAGACCGAGATACAACGGAGGCCAGGGAACAGGAATAATACCAATGAGAAAAATCAATTCGGTCAACACAGGCGTCGAAGCCCGTTGGAAAGGGTCAGTAACTGATGGCATTCCGGTGTGCAGAGATTTGATCATACAAATGACTGGCCCTCCTCGTGATCAAACGTTAGCTCCCTTGGCAAACTCGCTTCACCATAACATAACCCTTTAGGTTCTGTTCCTACGTGTTCATTGATGCTATTCGTGATGACGTCCATGGTTTCGACATTTCGCATAGTATATATTGGGCATGGGACTGGGGACATTGTTAGGCAGTTGTGCATCGTCCGACTCCCACAGTCGGCCTGTTCCTGTAAAGCGTGTGACGTGTTCACATTGTCACTCACCCTAGTCGTGGCTTTCGTGGTCTGGTAGACTATAAATGACTTGGCATGATTTCTGTCGTGAAATATGTTCCATGGTGTATTAAGAAACAAGATGAAAGCAGAAGGTGTTTCAAGTTCAGGTCAGTTCACAGTAAAAAAGAACCTGGTTTCTCTGCTGCCAATATAGGTGTGTATCCATCTGATTCTTGTTTGGGAGAACCGGTGTTTCTACTCCTCTCTGAGCCTACCTTTTTGTGAAGCGCTTGACCGGGATGTGCTTAAGTCATCGCGAAAAGAGTGCCACAGTGAATGATGTTCTTTGGTAGCCACTAACGCTAAACATGCTGAATCTGGTACTCACTACCAAGCACCACTGAGTATCTTTGCAAGATACGGACATAACCTGTATGCACATAGAACCTCTGGATGTGAATCACTGCCTGAAACGTAGTCTTTTAAGGATTTGAGTCATGAGATTAAACTGGACATCCCTTCTTCTTATTGTTCTAGTTGTGTGTGGCACTTCTTCCACCACAATAACGGCTTCAGACCCCCCGTCAGAACCAAACCCCTCCAAGGATGATGGCTTTACAGACACCAGCAAGAGGACAAAAGAAAACCAAGAGAAACACCAAGGAGCTCACAAACTACCTGACACTGACCCGTTGCATGACGGTGTCAATGACGCCGCCAAAGAAGAAGTCAGGGATGGCGACGAGAAGAAGAAGAAGCACCACGATGTCTTGAGGAGGTTGAGGCGGTCTGTGACCATCAACGTGACTGAGAACACAGACAACACAACGGCAGCTGATTCCTCAGTGGACACTGAAGCCTACAACGCCATGCTGATGAGGAAGCGATCTGCCAGCAGCAGACTGACCAAACATCTGCAGAGTCTTCCCGAGGCAAAGGAGACCCCCGTGGTCTTGACAGGCAGCGGCCATGTCCAGGTGACAGACATTTTTCTCGATGTTGATAAATGCTTATTGACCGTACCTGAATTTAGTTCAGGCACAACTCTGTTCATTTCAAAGTGAGGTGGCCGCAAGCAGAAATTGAAACAAACCTTAAAAAGAAAAAATTCAACGCCCATCTTGCGCCGAATATGAGAAGATAAGTGATTGCTCGCTCTTCGTTTTCATTATCCCGAATGTTGTTTATCTTGCCTGAAGAAGACCTAGGAGGTCGAAACGCGTCGTGTTCTGTCTTGTAACTTGTTTGTCCATGTTTTTGGCGGATTCACTGAGAATTATTCTCAGAATTTGTTTCCATTTCCGCCTGCAGTCACCTCACTTTGAAACTGACAAAAAGTTTTGTAGCTGATCCGCCAGATAACAGGAACAAACCAACTACAAGAGAAAACACAAGGCGTTTCGACCTCTGAGGTCTTTATCAGGCAAGAAAAACAACATTCAGGACACTGAAAACGAAAACAACTCTATTACTTCAAGGCGACAGGTCAGTGAAAGTACGTGACTGGGAATCTGTATTTGTTTCATTTTATCCCAAACGTGTTTCTTCTCTTACTATATTATCTTCTCTTACTATATTATCTTAAACAAACAAACAAAAATGAATGAGTGTACCTAGCCCTTGAACCATAGACATAGAGGAGGTTGTCAGAGGTGTGAACAGTCGTCTTTTCCACAACAGGTGTCAGTGTATTCCTTACATCATTTCCAAAGTGTTCGCCGGAAAAAAAAGACTCTCCTGGGACAGACAAAATAGCCACGAAGCAGACGTAAGTACCGAAGGAGCGCCTAGCGAGGGGATTTTTGCACAATGATTTTCTTTTTATTGAGTGTAGATCCCGGTCTGATCAAAGCTGGTCAATAAACATCGCTGACGGACTGTCTAAACAGAGCCTTAGATAACTAAAATGAGCACGAAACAATACATTCAGAAATACAAACACGCCCAATGTGGTCAACAATCAAAAAGCAAAAAAAAAAAAAAACCTCAAGAAGTGATCATAGCATTCTTAGATAAAGGCGATTTTTTTTCCCTTCTCTCCTACGCTAGGTTTTAAGAGGCGGCAGGATTCTAGTCTTTCGGATAATGTAATATATCTTAACACTATTTCTAAACACAAAGTAATTTCACACACACACACACACACACACACACACACACACACACAACACACACACCACACACACACACACACATATATTATATATATATATATATATATATATATATATATATTTGTGTGTGTGTGTGTGTGTGTGTGTGTGTGTGTGTGTGTATATATATATGTGTGTGTGTGTGTGTGTGTGTGTGTGTGTGTGTGTGTGTGTGTGTGTGTGTGTGTGTGTGTGTATGTGTGTGTGTGTGAACATAAGTGGGTAGTTACATGCAAATGAATGA
>CM065719.1:38111177-38121177 GCA_033310375.1 Conus canariensis
TCAAGGTACACAAAGACTGGATGCTACCGACTAGCGCTCATCGACATCAAAGCCTGGTTGCTTAAACAACCCAGTTCCCCATTCCACATCCACTCTAGATTCCGTTCGGCAGACAATCGTTCATTCAAAACAAAGCTAACATCTCATGCAAATACAACTGATACTGGATTGTCATGACGTTAACACGATGTCAACAGTTCGCACGTGATACACGCACGGAGCACTGGGACAATTGATCGGCAAGCGGAGTGTTGTTGGGCTCCTGTGCGATGGCTGGCCTGTTCTGTTGATTGCATGCCGTGCTCACATCCTCAGTCGCAGTCCGCTGGATCTGTCCACACCGTCAGTTACGTCAAGGTGTGATGTCCGTGGTCGTCTAGGATATGCATGACTGGGTTTGCACTACTTCTGGAATATATTTGACGGTGGGCATATTTGCAAATGAATTCAAAGAACTGGAAGTTTCCTGATCACGTCAGTATATTACAAAAGGAATTTGGCTTATTTGCTGGAACTAACGGTGTGGTCCTCTTTGATTCATGGTCAAAAGGAATTGGTGAGGCTTCCATCTGAACGTTTTTTTTTTATTTATTCATCTATTAATTTATTTATGAATCAAAACTTGACAGGAAGTATGGGGTTTCGTTTGAAAATTATACCGCACAACATAGTTAATGTGTGAAAACATTTCACCAGCAAAGCTTTATATCGCTAGTGCTGAACGCATCTGGTACGCGTTATCAAGGACCACAGAACATATTTGGAAGATAAGCTGACATAGGTGTGGCCTGGTGTATGTAGAAGTTCTGGAAGTGAATTCTGCTGGAAAAATCGTTTGTTGAGCAGTCCAGCCATGAGACTCAGCTGGAAATCACTTCTTATCGTTCTCGTTGTGTGTGGCACTTCTTCCAGCCCTGTGATGGCTTCAGAAACAGGCCCCATCAAGGAGAAAGACGTCACAAAGACTAACCAGTTGGCCAAGGAGAAACAAGAGGAATACAAAGGACCTGCAGTGAACATACAAAATCCTTTCATTGGTCCGCTTGACGACAATCTGGATGTCACAGCTAACGAGGAAGTCAAGAACGGCGACGAGAATGACTATCACGATGTGTTGAGGCGATGGAGGCGGTCCGCGAGCATCAACATGACTGAGAACACACACAACACAACGGCATCAGATTCATGGGCCGGCAATGAAACAGACAACGTGATGAAGATACGATCTGCCATTGGCAGACTGACCAAAGAGCTGCAGAGTCTTCCCACTTCACACGTGATCCCTGTGGTGTTCACAGACAAGGGTACATTTCAGGTAATGAAAAAAATAGTACTTTCTCGATTCGATGGTAGGTTCTTCTTTGTTCTTGATTTTGAGACACGACAAGTCATTCAGCTCTGTTGCAAGATGATAGGTCCTTGATGGTGCATGACTTGTAAAACTCCATTTATTTCAGTTGATCCTGACTGCTTTTGTCCTTTTAATACATGATTTTACAGTGGGTAATAATGGTTATAACTAATCCTGGTTCTATAGACACGAAGGAACTCTTGAGAAGTGTGAACATTATTTTTCATCTTTTCTGGTATAGGTGACAAATATTTGCGATTATGCTATCGTTCATATACAGGATTCTGCACATTGTAATGAAGCGAAATATACTGCTTGCTTTTAGGTTCTCAACTACATAAAAATCATGACGTTTCTTTATATTTGATGTTAACTACATTTTCACTTCTAATCTTTAAGTCTTTTTCTCCTACAAGATTTCAAATCGATGCATGAATTCACAGTTGCATGATTGAATCTCTTGCATCGTAAGAGACAGAAGAGTTTGACGTATTGTTTTCGTTTATAGCAATTAACACAGCGCTTGTGGCGTTTGAGGCCACTTCTGTTTTGAAGACATTTTGAATTTGACATTTTATTGTTTTTCAGTTGACAACTGCTGTGTTCTTTGTTTCTTTTTTGTACTCCCAGTTCTTATAGAACAGGGAGTACTTTAGAATGGGAACAAAGAAATGCTGTCTGTGTGTCTGTCTGTCCGTCTGTCTGTCCGTCCGTGGTCAAAATGTGTTCCACTCGCTCCAGACAAAACTTCTGAAAATTTGTAGGTATGTTCATTATAGGTCACGGATGATGCCCGATGTTTTAGTTTACCGTTATAGCCGTTACTAACGGCTGTAACGGCCTGTAACGGTTTTTTTCTTTATGGAATATCTCCAAAAGTACTTGGCCGATCTTTGTGAAAATTAGCAGGTATGTTCATTATGGGTCACGGATGATGCGCGATGTTTTAGTTTACCGTTATAGCCGTTACTAACGGCTGTAACGGCCTTAACGGTTTTTCTTCTTTATGGAATATCTCAAAAAGTACTTGGCCGATCTTTGTGAAAATTAGCAGGTATGTTCATTATGGGTCACGGATGATGACCGATGTTTAGTTTACACAGTTATAGCTGTTACTAACGGCTGTAAGGGCCTGTAACTGTTTTCCTTCTTTATGGAATATCTCAGAAAGTACTTGGCCGATCTTTCTGACAATTTGTAGGTATGTTCATTATAGGTCACGAATAATACCCGATGTTTTAGTTTACCGTTATAGCCGTTACTAACGGCTGTAACGGCCTTAACGGATTTTCTTCTTTATGGAATATCTCAAAAAGTACTTGGCCGATCTTTGTGAAAATTAGCAGGTATGTTCATTATGGGTCACGGATGATGCCCGATGTTTTAGTTTACCCTGATATAGCCGTCACTAACGGCTGTAACGGCCTGTAACGGTTTTTCTTTTTGATGGAATATCTCAGAAAGAATTTGGCCGATCTTTCTGAAAATTTGTAGGCATGTTCATTATGGGTCACGAATAATGCCCGATGTTTTAGTTAACCGTTATAGCCGTTACTAACGGCTGTAACGGCCAGTGACGGTTTTTCTTCTTTATGGAATATCTCAGAAAGTACTTGGCCGATCTTTGTGAAAATTAGCAGGTATGTTCACTATGGCTTACGGATGATGACCGATGTTTTAGTTGACCGTTACAGCCGTTACTAACGGCTATATCGGCTCATAATGGTTTTTCTTCTTTATCGAATATCTCAGAAAGTACTTCGCCGATCTTTCTGAAAATTGGTAGATATGTCCATTATGGGCGACAGATGATGCCAGACGTTTTTAGTTTGCCGTTGTAGCCGTTACTGACGGCTGTAACGGCCTATAATATTTTTTTCTTTTTTATGGAATGTCTCAGAAAGTACATGGCCGATCTTTCTGAAAATTGGTAGGTATGTTCATTATGGGTCACGGATCATGCCCCACGTTTAATTTACCGTTATGGCCGTTACTAACGGCTATAACGACCCATAACGGTTTTTGTTTTTGTATGAAATATCTCAGTAAGTACGTGGCTGATATTTCTGAAAATGTGTAGGTATGTTCATTATGGGTCACAGAAATGCCTGATTTTAAGTTTACCGTTATAGCCGTTACTAACGGTCCATAATGGTTTTCTTCTTTATGGAAAATCTCAGAAAGTTCTTTGCCGATCTTTCTGAAAATTTGTATGTTCATTATAGGTCACAGATGATGGTCGATGTTTACTAACAGTTGCGCCAGCCGAAGACGGGTTTTACTCTTTATGGAATATATCACGTGTATTCAGGATAAACTGGGAGTACGTTTATATGCTTTGCATCTTGTTCTTTTTTATGGAATATCTCAGAAAGTACTTTGCCGATCTTTCTGAAAATATGTAGGTATGTTCATTATCGGTCACGAATAATGCCCGATGTTTTAGTTTTACCGTTATAGCCGTTACTAACGGCTGTAACGGCCAGTGACGGTTTTTCTTCTTTATGGAATATCTCAGAAAGTACTTGGCCGATCTTTGTGAAAATTAGCAGGTATGTTCACTATGGCTTACGGATGATGACCGATGTTTTAGTTGACCGTTACAGCCGTTACTAACGGCTATATCGGCTCATAATGGTTTTTCTTCTTTATCGAATATCTCAGAAAGTACTTCGCCGATCTTTCTGAAAATTGGTAGATATGTCCATTATGGGCGACGGATGATGCCAGACGTTTTAGTTTGCCGTTGTAGCCGTTACTGACGGCTGTAACGGCCTATAATATTTTTTTCTTTTTTATGGAATGTCTCAGAAAGTACATGGCCGATCTTTCTGAAAATTGGTAGGTATGTTCATTATGGGTCACGGATCATGCCCCACGTTTAATTTACCGTTATGGCCGTTACTAACGGCTATAACGACCCATAACGGTTTTTGTTTTTGTATGAAATATCTCAGTAAGTACGTGGCTGATATTTCTGAAAATGTGTAGGTATGTTCATTATGGGTCACAGAAATGCCTGATTTTAAGTTTACCGTTATAGCCGTTACTAACGGTCCATAATGGTTTTCTTCTTTATGGAAAATCTCAGAAAGTTCTTTGCCGATCTTTCTGAAAATTTGTAAGTATGTTCATTATAGGTCACAGATGATGGTCGATGTTTACTAACAGTTGCGCCAGCCGAAGACGGTTTTTACTCTTTATGGAATATATCACGTGTATTCAGGATAAACTGGGAGTACGTTTATATGCTTTGCATCTTGTTCTTTTTTATGGAATATCTCAGAAAGTACTTTGCCGATCTTTCTGAAAATATGTAGGTATGTTCATTGTGGGTCACGAATAATGCCCGATGTTTTAGTTTACCGTTGTAGTCGTTACTAACGACTGTAACGGCGTTTAATGGTTTTTCTTCTTTATGGAATACCGCCGAAAGTACTTTGCCGATCTTTCTGAAAAATTGTAGGTATGTTCATTATGGGTCACAAATAATGCCCGATGTTTTAGTTTACCGTTATATCCGTTACTAACGGCTGTAACGGCCTGTAACAGTTTTTCGTTTTTATGGAATATCTCCGAAAGTACTTGGCCGATCTTTGTGAAAATTAGCAGGTATGTTCATTATGGGTCACGGATGATGCCCGATGTTTTAGTTTACCCCGTTATAGCCGTTACTAACGGCTGTAAGGGCCTGTAACTGTTTTCCTTCTTTATGGAATATCTCAGAAAGTACCTGGCCGATCTTGCTGAAAATTTGTAGGTATGTTCATTATGGGTCACGAATAATGCCCAATGTTTTAGTTTACCGTTATAGCCATTACTAACGGCTGTAACGGCCAGTGACGGTTTTTCTTTTTTATGGAATATCTCAGAAAGTACATGGCCGATATTTGTGAAAATTAGCATGTATGTTCATTAAGGGTTACGAATAATGTCGCAGATGTTCTTTGGCACATGGTACATCTCAAGAGCCAACTGTATCATCTCATGGGGTACAGATCCATATGCGTTTGCCAGATCAAGCCACACTACGTCCAGGTCTCTCTTCTCTGTTTTTGCTCTTTGGATTGCGTCCCAGATCATTGTGGCGTGCTCTACACAGCCAGCTACGCCTGGGATGCCACCTTTCTGGACTGACACATCCAAGTACTTGTTTTCCATGAGGTACTTGGTCAGCCTTGCTGTCATGACAGAGAAGAAGATTTTCCCTTCGACGTTCAGTAGTGATATTGGCCTGAACTGGCTGATGTCACTTGAGTTTTGCTCTTTGGGGATGTACACACCATCTGCCGTCATCCACTGGCCGCTGATCTTCTGGTTTCTCCAAGCTGATCGCAGCAGCCTGTGGAGCCACTCCAACACCTTGGGACATTTCTTGTACAGCTGGTAAGGTATTCTGTTTGGCCCTGGTGATGATTTGGCTCTGGCTTTGTCGACCACCTTCTTGATTTCCGCCAACGTTGGAGGCTTGTCATTGAACTGTTCCTCAGGGTTGGTTGGCCACACCAGACCTTGAATGTCGAGTGGTGCTTTGCTCTCTGAGTCAGAGTATGTTTTCCTCAGATGCTGCTCAAGAACTCCTTTGTCCACACTTAGAGTCCCAGATTTTGGCTGCTCAAACAGTGTTCTGGCAAACTGGAAGGGGTCTCTGAAGAAGCGCTCTTGTGTCTTCTTCTTTTTGCTCTTCCTCTTCCTCTCAGATTCCGCTTTGCTGAGGGCGCTGTGTTTTGCTTTCAGGTCTTTCCAGAGTTTTTCCAAGCCTTGTTTTTCAGCTGGCTGCGCTGTCTTCATTTGCTTCTTGAGGTTTTTCTTTTGGACCCTGATCTTGTCCATCTATTCTTGGTGTCTGGATTTCTTTGGGGGTGTTTTCTCTTTGGGTAGTTTTGCTCCATAGGCGTCTCTACATGTGGCATACACAATGTCCATATATGTGGCTAGTTTGTGTTCCAGGGTGCTTTTCCCTATCAGTGCATCGAGTCTTTGGACGATTTTTGCATCCAGTTTCTCTCCAATCTTCAGTTTCGTTTGCTCGTGGCAGGTTGAGTTTCAGGCGCCTGGCATCGAGGGCCTGTGCAAATTCCTCATCCGAACTAACAGCGTGGATGTCCTTGGCACTGTGGTTTAAATCCTGGCCTTGGTCTTCCGACGTCTTATCTGCTGATGCAGTGCACTGCTGCTCATTCAGATGAGTCTTCACACATCCCATCTTTGTTCTGTGGATATTCATGCCACGGGTGGTAGCGAAACGCTTTCCACAGGCACATGGATATTCCATTTGGTCCATGTTCATAGTCCGTTTGGGATTTGCAGTCGTGATTGGTTGAGCACCGATGGATTCATCATTCTCTCCCCCTTTCGGTGAATCCTGGGATCATCTTTTCTTTTTGTACTTAGTAGCCACATATTGAAGGCAAAGTGGGGAGCCAGCCCACAGAGTCCTTGGTCCTGGTCTTTCCCAGTGTCCTCCAGTCTTTCCCGGACGTCCTCCAGCCTATTCCTGGAAGTCAATGGTTTACCCATGCATCAGTAGAAAGAAAGAGTACAACTAATAAAACGCACATTAGATCTGAAATAAAAATGAGGTCAGATATTGATTTTCCTAAAAGAGCAAAATCTATAGCTTCTCAAAAAGCACTGGCAACTTACACGTCAAAAAGTATTACTGATTCTGGGGTTTCAATCGATAACGATGCTCTATCCATTAGACCGTTATTTTCTCCTATACCACCATGGGAGCTTAATAAAGCACATTTTGATATTGAACATACCAATATGAAAAAAGATGAAAACATAAACATGTTAGCAAGCTATATCAAATGCCATGTTGAAAAGAACTATTCAAATTATTTGAAAATACACACAGACGGTTCGTGCATTGATAAACAAACATACCAGACTTAAGAGTAGAGAAATCATTTCATATCGGAATTAACAAATCGATATTTACAGCAGAATTAACAGCGATACTCCTGGCCTTAAATTACCTTTTAAACTTTCCAAAAACAATATTTCAAATTCTGTTCTGTGTTGATTCTAAATCAGCTCTTCAGGCATTAAAAGTTTTTCAATTGCACACAAGACCTGAAATGATCATAGAGATAAGTTGTATGATACACATGTTAATTGCAAGAGGAACCCATGTAGCTTTTTGTTGGATTCCTTCACATTGTTCTTTTCATTATAATGAAGAAGTAGACGGGGCAGCTAAACGTGGAGCCAAAAATAGTTTTGATTCAGAATTGTTTGATTTCCCCTTATCAGTACATGAACAGTGTAACTTAGTTAAGTCGCATATCTGGAAAGCTTTCGAATATAGTATGGTAGATCACGTCTGTAAAGAACAATTTGATACTAAAAGAATCAAAGAGAATTTTAACCTTAATAGAAAATTACTCTCATTAATGCACAGGTGAAACTTAATGCATTTAAAACAAAATATGTAAAACAAAAAAACGTAGTTTGCGTATGTGGAAACAAAATTACTCCAATTCATATTGTTTCATGCAATGATATGAAAAAAATCATTCCAGTATTGAAGCAAAATACTGTGCAGGCCATTTTTTAGTCACCTGCTTTAACGTACGAATTCTTTGTACACTTAGAACGCACCCCTATTGGAAAATACTTTTAATATTCTTTTTTATTGACTTTGCTTGCGGGGGATAAGAAAGAAAGGGGGCGGGGTGGATAAAATGGGAGGGGGGGGAGGGGGGAAAGCAAAGGAGTTTTTGTGTTATTTTATTTTTTTTAATACTGTCATCCGTTTTGACTTTAATTGATTAGTTAGTTGTTGGTTATAAGTAATTTGTTTCATGTTAATCTTCACTTATGACTTGTGTAAAGATATTCACACACTTACACATCCACAACTCTCTCACTCACACACACAGGCACACATAGTCACACACACACACACACACACACACACACACACACACACACACACACACACACACGCACACACATGCACACACATGCACACACATACACACACGTACACACACACACACACACACACACACACACACACACACACACACACACACACACACACACACACACACACATTCGCGTGCACGCGCACCCATACATATACACATAGACACATTATGTGCACGCTCGCAATTACTTCCGTACACATTCACTTTTTTTCCTTTTTTTGTGTGTCTAATATCACGAATAGTGGATAGACATTAAATGAAGGACACACACACACACACACACACACACACACACACACACACACACACACACACACACACACACACACCATTCATTATGTTAAGCTGGTTTCTGTTGTTAAATAGTTGCATGTTCTGTATCATTGGTGGTGTGGACCTGATGATCTTGTTGATTTACTTTACTGGTTTCAGTTCAGAAATGTGGATGGATGTTGAATTGAAGAACACACACACACACACACACACACACACACACACACACACACACACACACACACACACACACACACACATGTACGCTAATCAATCAACTGATCAGTTAATCTGCGCACCTTTTTGACAGGTTTCTCTGTACCTGAGCGTGGTCATATTTTCAATCCTGAACGTAAACGATGTTCAACAAACTTTGACATCGGATCTCTTTATGCTCTTCACGTGGCGTGACGAAGCACTCAGGTGGAATGAGTCTCTCTATGATGGAGTGAAGATAGTGATCATGCCACCTGATTCCATTTGGACCCCACCTGTCTTTGTGCCCAATTCCAAGCACATGAATGAGCTGCTGAAAGAGAACACCTTCTTGATAGTGACATCTGAGGGTTATGTGTTTGCTTACGTGGCCGTGATGCTGGAGACCCTCTGCTCTTTGGACCTGACCTTGTATCCTTACGATGAACAAACATGTGCCATCCAGATCACTTCGTTCTTAACATCTCTGCAATGGCATGTGCAAGGATCAGCTGTGAACGACTCCTTCGGCTCCCTGATGTTAAATTCTGAATGGGATTTGACTAACGTGTCTATCAAGATGATTGACGATGGGGCAAGCACATACCCAGAAGTGGTGATATGTCTGCATAGGAAAACCACGTTCTACAGCATCTGTCTGGTTCTGCCCATGGCCGTCACGTCTTACATGAACATCCTGGTGTTTCTTCTGCCACTGCAGTCTGGTGAGAAGATCTCTTTCCTGGTCACCCTCCTCGTCTCCACCTCTGTCTACACCAGGTGAGGCTACCGGTCAGCAGGAATGCACTTGGTATCTGTTCAGTTGGTCCATCATGTTGCTCAGTGCTCATCAAGGGGATACTGGAGGCCTGATAGAGAAGTAGGCCCCAGACTATGAACACTGAAAACTTCTTCAATTCCATTGGTCCATCAGCAATGAAATGAAAATGAAAATTGTCATCCCATTTATAAAAAAAAGAGTCAGGATTTGTCCTAGTGACCTTATTTTACAAAAAAGAAAAAACTTGTCTGGCGCTAGGTGACCTCTTGTGATCTTCATCTTCTCTGGCGTCTCTGCAGTATCACCCCAACATTGCTCACTGGAGCACACACAGGTTCATCACATTGCAACGCCAGTGCCACCCGCCCACAGCCAAAAATTCAACAGCAGATCATTTGAGGGTAAATCACCAGAGGAGACATCGCACTATCACCAAGTCACTTTGGTGTGGGATGTGCT
>CM065719.1:38126177-38128677 GCA_033310375.1 Conus canariensis
CGTTTTATAGTTTCTGCTATTGTTCTTGATGTTGTAAATGCATATGATTATTAAACGTAAAGACTGAAAAAAAAGCATGTGTTAGTTTTCGTGTGTGTGTGTGTGTGTGTGTGTGTGAGAGAGAGAGAGAGAGAGAGAGAGAGAGAGAGAGAGAGAGAGTGAGTGTGTGTGTGCTTGTGTGTCTGCATGGGTGCACTTGCATGCTTATGTGTGTGTGTGTGTGTGTGTGTGTGTGTGTGTGTGTGTGTGTGTGTGTGTGTTTTGTTTTGTTTTTGTTTTGTTTGATTTAGCGTCTTTTCACAAAATAGTGTTTTTAGACAGATCTTGAAATCATCCTGAATGACTTAAGTATTTTATCACAAATAGGAATACCCCATCATTCCATATCCCCCATCAACGTAATACCTTGTTTGACAGAAATAAACATCAATAAACAATACCTATAATTTAATTTTTTTTTAATTTTCAAAACGAGCAAACTACAGAGCAGTTCCAATAGGACTCTGAAGAAGAGATTTAGCTGCAGTGACAAGAAGTGATTGATCATCAATAATGGCTTTGAGATCATCATCTTTAGTATTATTTTTGGCTGCCAGATAATCGGGCAAATATTGCTTTGTGAACGGACAATAGAATAAAATATGGAACGTTAACATTCTCTCTCCACAGGGACACCTAATGTCGTTTATATGTTTGCATTTTAATGCATTGAGTTTTAGTCTGTATCATAAAGAGCTAACTTCTCGTGGCTCATTATTAATAACTTTTTGCGATAAGGAGTCTTTACTGTCAAAAGTTGTGACATTGTGGCTGGCTTTTTTATAGACTGCCTCCAGAAGATGATATCCCTCTTTTACAGATAATGGAATCTTTACAGTTGTGCAGCCATTTGCATTCCTTGCATCTTTCCTTGCCATTCTATCTGCCCAATCATTTGCTTGGACACCACAATGAGAAGGAACCCAACAAAAAGTTACATCAGAATCTTTTTGCATTAGAAAATTAACACGATGCCTTATTTCAATTATAATGTCAGCTCTTTCCTTTAGCTTAGTTGAAGTTAGCGACAGTAAAACAGACCTTGAATCAACACACAAAAGAATTCGTAATATAATCATGGGAAGGTTTGCAATATACCTTAAGGCCATGAGAATAGCTACTAGCTCTGCAGAGAAAATGGAATGGTGTGTGTGTGTGTGTGTATGTGTGTGTGTGTGTGTGTGTGTGTGTGTGTGTGTGTGTGTGTGTGCACGTGTGTGTGTGTAAACAAACTCAAGCCATGCATAAACTCAAGCCTTTGTTGATTTCAAAAATTGGGAAACGCCTGTCAACAGCTTTGCTCCTTTCGATCGACAAGTATAGCCCCCACCCCCCTCCCCTTTATAAACCAATACCACCCTTGATAAACCCATTGGAGTAATTACCACACAAACAAATAGAACACCAAAAACCTTTCAGTATGACAAGACATGTGATTGACCGATAATGCTTTACAATCCCTTTTTCAAAGCACCAATCAAATACTGGGCTGTAGCATACGAGAGTATTTCGTCCTGAACAATGTTTTGGGGTTTTTTTGCTGGTTTTACACTGGTCGCACTCGCACAGGGAATTTGGGAATAGGGGAAGAGGAAAGGGTGAAGTGGGAAGAAGTAGCTAGGAGTGGAGTGGGGGGGGGGGGGTGGCAGGGGCGGGATGACATCCAGCAGTTTCAGGGCCTGGTCAAAGCAGATTTCACCGCGTTCGAGTTGTTCTTCCCAGGAGAAACAAGCCATCATTACGCAGTGCTGTCTCTGAGCAGCACCATCATTTTTTTTCCTCGTTTTGTTTGTTGGTTGGTTGGCTGGTTGATTGTCCAAATGCACACTGTGTACATGTCGACTCAAAATTGTTTTCGAATACATTATCTCTAGGCACAGTTTTGGTTTTGTTTTAAAAGTTTTTGTTTGTTGTTGTAGGTTTTGTTTTTGTTTCTGTTGTGTTTTGTTTTAATTCTGTTTTCTATGGAACAAAAGGCATGCTACGAAAAATGCATGCTGAATCCTGCCACAGAAGGGAATCGAACAATCACTCCATTGACTGGATGGGGAAAACACTCCTGGGAGTTTGTGTGTGACTGTGACGAAACACTTGGCAAAACCATCCGATCAGTCCCACTAAAACCCTAACCCAACAAAATAGATTTCAAATCTATGCCCACTCTCCTCTCTCAACCCTCCCCCCACCCCCCCCCCCCCCCTCCCCCCCTCAACTCTCCTTCCCCACTCTGAGTAGCTATGACTCAGTAAAATTTCAATTTCATTGTGGCAATTGCCCGCCCCCCCCCCTCCCCTCCCCTTCCCAGCGCTAGCTTCACACCCTCCCCCCTCTATCCCGTGAAACAAAGGCACGACGCCACTGCCGTGCTCTCCCCACCACCCCCACCCCCTCTCCACCTGAGCCACGTGTGGCCATAGTTGACACTAAGGCAATCGCCAAACCTCCCTCCTTCTCCCAATCC
>CM065719.1:38131177-38136177 GCA_033310375.1 Conus canariensis
ACCGGCAAAGCTTTATATCGCTAGTGCTGAAAGTGCTAAATCTGGTACACATTATCAAGGACCACAGAACATATTTGGAAGATAAGCTGACATAGCTGTGGCCCGGTGTATGTAGAAGTTCTGGAAGTGAATTCTGCTGGGAAAGTCGTTTGCTGAGCAGTCCAGCCATGAGATTCACCTGGAAATCATTTCTTATTGTTCTCGTTGTGTGTGGCACTTCTTTCAACCCTGTGATGGCTTCAGAATCAAGCCCCATCAAGGAGAAAGACGTCACAAAAACTAACCAGTTGGCCAAGGAGAAACAAGAGGAATACAAAGGACCTGCAGTGAACATACAAAATCCTTTCATTGGTCCGCTTGACGACAATCTGGATGTCACAGCTAACGAGGAAGTCTAGAACAGCGACGAGAATGACTATCACGATGGAGGTGGTCCGCGAGCATCAACATGACTGAGAACACACACAACACAACGGCATCAGATTCATGGGCCGGCAATGAAACGGACAACGTGATGAAGATACGATCTGCCATTGGCAGACTGACCAAAGAGCTGCAGAGTCTTCCCACTTCACACGTGATCCCTGTGGTGTTCACAGACAACGGTACATTTCAGGTAATGAAAAAAAAAGTACTTTCTCGATTCCATGATAGGTTCTTCTTCGTTCTTGATTTTAAGACACGACAAGTCATTCAGCTCTGTTGCAAGGTGATAGGTCCTTGATGGTGCATGACTTGTAAAACTCCATTTCTTTCAGTTGATCCTGACTGCTTTTGTCCTTTTAATACATGATTTTACAGCGGATAATAATGGTTAAAACTAATCCTGGTTCTATAGACATGAAGGAACTCTTGAGAAGTGTGAACATTATTTTTCATCTTTTCTGGTATAGGTAACAAATATTTGCGATTATGCTATCGTTCATATACAGGATTCTGCATATTGTAATGAAGCGAAATATACTGCTTGCTTTTAGGTTCTCAGCTACATAAAAATCATGACGTTTCTTTATATTTGGTATTAACTACAATTTCACTTCTAATCTTTAAGTCTTTTTCTCCTACGAGATTTCAAATCGATGCATGAATTCACAGTTGCATGATTGAATCTCTTGCATCGTAAGAGAGAGAATAGTTTGACGTATTGTTTTCGTTTATAGCAGTTAACACAGCACTTGTGGCGTTTGAGGCCATTTCTGTTTTGAAGACATTTTGAATTTGACATGTTTATTGTTTTTCAGTTGACAAGTGCTGTGTTCTTTGTTTCTTTTTTATTTTATTTTATCTGCATTTACTTTATCTGTCCAACCTGCTGCACTGGTGCTATAGTTAGCGTGGTGGGCTGCCAGCAAGCAGATCATGAGTTCGAATCTCATCAGTGACATTTATTATCATGTTTTCTCATTTTATTAATTTCAATTGTGGTATAAGGAAGTTTTTAATGGCATATAACCTGACAAGACGTTATATAAATGTTTACGTTAATTGCTGTTTCATTCACAGTTGTTATGTTACAATGATCTGTTCTAATACCTTTACAAATGTTGGTATTAATTTCTTGTTTGAATTGTTTATCTTTGAGCAACACATATCTGAATTTCCAAGAACTTTTACTTTCTGTTTGGGGTTGTTGATATGTATATATAGTTGTCACATTCAACTTGTGAATGCATCACAATATTTGAGTCACCAGCAATGAAGACTGTATATTTCTCGTAGTTCTTTGCATGAGGTATGCTTTTTACAGTCATAAACACTTACTTACTTACTTACTTAGGCTACGGGCTTAAGTAAGTCATAAATACTGAATAAGAGTCATTCTTGTACCAGCTAATAAATACAATTATATTACCAACTGACTTTTTGTCATGGTTTATCATGTTTTCCAATTTTTGTTTGATTTCACAAATCCTCTGAGATTTGAGGTACAAAAACGTTTTAAAATAATCAATCCAAAGGACATTGTGTACTATTCTAATATTGAAATGAGCAATCAGAGACAATGTGTAGTTCCCTTTTGTTTCAGGTAATGAAGTATTCCTTTGATTGGGCGATTTTCCAAGACATTGACAGTTTAAGAAAACAAATTTGATGTTTTTCATTTACAATAACATGCTTTGTTTGCAAACCAGTGGACTAAATACCGTTCAAACGCAAATATAATTGCACTTTATGTACATAATAATAATAATAATAATAATGAATATTTATATAGCGCCTATTCTTGGCTAGAGACCAAGCTCTAAGCGCTTTACAATCCACACTCGTTTACACAACGGGCTGCCTACCTGGGTAGTGCCAACTGAAGAGCTGCCAGCTGGCGCTTCATTCAGTTGTTTCCCGTGTCATACAGTCAATATCGTCCAATATCGTTCACTCAGTATCCTTACTTCCTCCATTCTTTCAATTTCTCACGCAGGGTGCATGCTATGTGTAACGTGTCATCCATACCAACGGCCAAACTGGCCT
This sequence comes from Conus canariensis, assembly GCA_033310375.1. Taxonomy (NCBI): domain Eukaryota; kingdom Metazoa; phylum Mollusca; class Gastropoda; order Neogastropoda; family Conidae; genus Conus; species Conus canariensis. The sequence continues at coordinate 38,133,647 of CM065719.1, forward strand.
TCTCTTCCGAAAGTTGGTGATGGGATTTTACGTGTGTACAAGATGTTATGCGTGCGTTCACACACGGAACCTCGGTTTATAGTCTCATTCGAAGGACTGTATGGGGAATGGAGTCAGAACCAATGTTAACTCCGAGGCAAAAATCCCCTGTACCAAAATTCGAACCCGTAACCTCAGGATCACGAGTCCAGCGCTCTACATAGTTATCTCTCCAATTTATTCCCATAACGATCCATGAAGACCAACGTCGGTTGAAATGAAGACAAACTCCTAGTTAACAACACACACACACACACACACACACACACACACACACACACACACACACACCATTCATTATGTTAAGCTGGTTTCTGTTGTTAAATAGTTGCATGTTCTGTATCATTGGTGGTGTGGACCTGATGATCTTGTTGATTTACTTTGCTGGTTTCAGTTCAGAAATGTGGATGGATGTTGAATTGAAGAACACACACACACACACACACACACACACACACACACACACACACACACACACACACACACACATGTACGCTAATCAATCAACTGATCAATTAATCTGCGCACCTTTTTGACAGGTTTCTCTGTTCCTGAGCGTGGTCATACTTTCAATCCTGGACGTAAACAATGTTCAACAAACTTTGACATCGGATCTCTTTATGCTCTTCACGTGGCGTGACGAAGCACTCAGGTGGAATGAGTCTCTCTATGATGGAGTGAATATAGTGATTATGCCACCCGATTCCATTTGGACCCCACCTGTCTTTGTGTCCAATTCCAAGCACATGAATGAGCTGCTGAAAGAGAACACCTTCTTGATGGTGACATCTGAGGGTTATGTGTATGCTTACGTGGCCGTGATGCTGGAGACCCTCTGCTCTTTGGACCTGACCTTGTATCCTTACGATGAACAAACATGTGCCATCCAGATCATTTCGTTCTTAACATCTCTGCAGTGGCATGTGCAAGGATCAGCTGTGAACGACTCCTTCGGCTCCCTGATGTTAAATTCTGAATGGGATTTGACTAACGTGTCTATCAAGATGATTGACAGTGGGGTAAGCTCATACCCAGAAGTGGTTATACGTCTGCGTAGGAAAACCACGTTCTACAGCATCTGTCTGGTTCTGCCCATGGCCGTCACGTCTTACATGAACATCCTGGTGTTTCTTCTGCCACTGCAGTCTGGTGAGAAGATCTCTTTCCTGGTCACACTGCTCGTCTCCACCTCTGTCTACACCAGGTGAGGCTACCGGTCAGCAGGAATTCACTTGGTATCTGTTCAGTTGGTCCATCATGTTGCTCAGTGCTCATCAAGGGGATACTGGAGGCCTGATAGAGAAGAAGGCCCCAGACTATGAACACTGAAAACTTCTTCAATTCCATTGGTCCATCAGCAATGAAATGAAAATGAAAATTGTCATCCCATTTATAAAAAAAAGAGAGTCAGGATTTGTCGTGGTCACTTTATTTTGCAGAAAAGAAAAAAAACTTGTCTGGTGCTTGGTGACCTCTTGTGATCTTCAGCATGTTTATGTGTCTCATCTTTCCTGGCGTCTCTGCAGTATCACCCCAACATTGCTCACTGGAGCTCCCCCATACACACACAGGTTCATCACATTGCAACGCCAGTGCCACCCGCCCACAGCCAAAAATTCAACAGCAGATCATTTGAGGGTAAATCACCAGAGGAGACATCGCACTATCGCCAGGTCACTTTGGTGTGGGATGTGCTTTCTGCCCTGATCCAACATAAGCACAAAGTCACCTGCCATTCCCCTCACTGATAATGATAATGGCCTGCTCACGGAGCCAGTGCTAGTGAGCGTTCCACTCTGAAGGAATCCATGACGTCCATCCAGTGACAATCCCTTTCCCTTTGGATATTGATGGTTTTGACACTAGCCCACTACTTGCATCAACGTGGCAAGGAAATGAAACTGAGGTCACCACAAGGTATTGAAACTCCATAATTATGGTTGAAGGTGTACGAAGTTATGAAGATATACTAAACTATAATCTTTGTACATCTCTTGTCATTATTAAATGATTTGCACTTGCTATCCCATGCGTGCTCAGTCCAGATTCACATTTACAAGTTCATTATCTGGCGATGAAATGACTTATTTCTCTGCCTTTGTTTATGCGTCCTGGATAGTTCTCTTTTAACTCTTGTGCTCAAGAGATTATGAATTAATACAATTAATGTTTTCTACTCACACATGGTTTGAGTTCCAAAATGTTCAAAACACCGAAATTTGAATAGGTTGCACTGTGAGTTACACTTTTGATTGGTGTTCCAATTTTTCTCCACCAAGTATATTTTCGCAGCTTTGAAACTATACTTCTAATTCTGTGATTCATTACCTTGGTCACTTTCCCCGCTCCTATCAATGTCATATACCCCTCTGATACAGCAGCCAGTTGGTTGGTACTCCAACCCCTTTGTTTATGACCATGTGTACCATTTTGGAGGGGGTGGGTCTGGACATGAAACTTGTTTGAAGTGAGAATAAGTGTGGTATTCGGTG
>CM065719.1:38141177-38168677 GCA_033310375.1 Conus canariensis
TCATACGTCTTGTGATATTTCATGTACATGCATGTGTTTTTGTTCTTTGTTGCTTTGTTGTTGTTACTGTCTTGTACTTTACAGTCTGTGAAGAATGTTGAGGACAGACTGAAAGATTAAGCACTGCCCAAGAATCTTTATCCTTTGATAATAAAGTGTTTGAAAATTAGAGTCTTGAGTCTCGACATAGGTTTGAGTCTCATCAAGCATGCTATAGAACAATCAGAAGCGAATTACTGCGTGGACGCCTTCATCGCCGAGTGTGAACGCTGCCAGGAGAAGAGAAAGAGGAAAGAGACTGTCTCTGGAACAGTAGTCAGACCGATACTCGTTTCGGACCTCAATCAAAGGGGGCCTACACCTTGTCGATATGCAGCGCATGAAGGATGGGTCATTCTCGTTCATTCTGCATTACCAGGAGCACCTGAGCAAGTTCCTCTTGCTGCGTCCTCTCGAGACCAAGAGTGCCATAGACGTTGCAAGAAAACTTTTGCTTCTTTTCATGGATTTCGGTGCTCCCAGAGTTCTGCAAAGTGATAATGGTAGAGAATTCACCGCCAACGTAATTGAAGAACTTGCCAAGATGTGGCCTGAGCTGGTTTTGGTCAACGGACGCCCACGCCATCCCCAAACCCAGGGTTCCGTCGAGAGGTCCAATGGAGTGATGAAAGACAAGCTTACGGCCTGGATGAGAGGCTATCTTTGTCCAAATTGGTCTTTAGGCATACGATTTGTCCTGTGGCAGATGAACTCAGTTGTTAGTGAGGCAACTGCTAAAGAACCATATACTGTGATGTTCGGCAAAAAACCGTGCATTGGTTTGGCATCATCTGTACCCACTGAGTTTCTTCAGAAAATAGGAAGTGGGGTGTATGAAGAGCAGCTCCTAGATATGATAAACGGACATGGTGCAGGGCAGACTGACGTTACAGGACATGTTGGACAGACTGGCGCAGGGCAGACTGGCGTCACAGGACATGTTGGAAAGACTGGAGCAGGGCAGACTGGCGTCACAGGACATGGACAGACTGGCGCAGGGCAGACTGACGTCACAGGACATGTTGGACAGACTGGCACAGGGCAGACTGGCGTCACAGGACATGTTGGACAGACTGGCGCAGGGCAGACTGGCGTCACAGGACATGTTGGACAGACTGGCGCAGGGCAGACTGACGTCACAGGACATGTTTGACAGACTGGCACAGGGCAGACTGGCGTCACAGGACATGATAGCCAGACTGGCGTTATGGTTATGGAACACGATGGTCAAAATGACTTCATAGGACAAGGTACTCATAATACAGAACAGGATGGATGCAATGCAGTCACAGGACAGGGGAGACAGACAGACATAACAGAGATCACAGAACATGTTGGACAGACTGACGTTATGAAGGTCATTGTAGAAGGTGGGCAAAACATCACAGAACGGGGCGTAGTTGATGTTGTTCTACAGGACGGACAGACTGACGTTATTGAGGTCATGCTACAGAAACATCAGATTGAGGTTTCAAACCTCATTGAACGTGATGGACAAAATGACGTCACAGGACATGACGGACAAAATGACTTTACAGGGCAGGGTGGACAGAGAGAACAGGGTGCTGCTGGTGCAGAGAGGGGAGTGATAGAAGAAGAAAACATGGACGCAACAGACAATGATGAGAGTCAGGGTGACACAACAGAAAATGATGAGAGTCAGGGTGACCATTTTCAGAGTATCAGAGCGGCTGCAGCACGGGGTTTAGAAAGACAAGCGAAAAAAAAAATTCTAGACCGATCAGAAGCGAAAATGAAGGCGCTCGATGTTGGCGATAATGTTCTCATACCAGTTTCTGAATTTGATCGTGGGCGGGGAAATCCACCCAGCTTGATTGGTGTTGTCATGGAAAAGAGTGATAGAGGCTTCAAGGTAGAAACAAACGCTGGAGTCTTACCTGGATGAAATCAAACTGAAATGACAAAATTTTAAAAACTTGCAATCGACATGGTTCCAAAACATGAAGAAATGTCCATCAGAACAGCTGTGCGCCTACTCTCGGTGGGTAAGGGTCAGGGAAAAGTCAGATGCTCTTGCAAGACAGGATGCCTTAAAATAAGGTGCAAATGTTTCAAGAACAAGAGCGATTGCATCAGTGCATGCCACCCACGAATTACTTGCAAAAACATTCCGCAGTAGAGTTTCCTTTCCACAGTGAAATATAATTATGTTTTCTTCGTCTTCCTTTCTTCGCATTATTGTTGTCAATGTCTTCCCGCTTGAGGATTAAAAAAAAATTTTACTATTTGAATATCGATTGACTGGCATCTGAACGTGGAACCGGGAGTTCTCAAAGCTTTTCCGTGGACACACATATGACTGTATGCTTCGTCGCAAATTATGAATATGTTTTGTATGGCATTTGTGGGTTCTTGTGTGTGTGTGTGTGTGTGTGTGTGTGTGTGTGTGTGTGTGTGTGTGTGAGTGTGTGTGTGTGTGTGTGTGTGTGTGTGTGTGTGTGTGTGTATTCGTTCGTTCGTTCGTTCGTTCTTTGTTTTTACGTCTTTTCACCATAAGTGATATTAGACCAAAGCGTGCGTGAGTGAGTGCATTCTGTCTGTGAGTGTGTGAGAGTGTAAATGTGTGAGGTAATGAAAACTGTGAACACTGCATTAACAGTAAAGAGGAAATGTTAGATACATATAACAAACAAAATGCAAAATACAGAAACGTGGGTGGGTGGATGTGTCCCTCACCACTAACTTACATTGGAAGAAGAAAAAAAAATGTACAGGAATGACCTGATGGGGGGTGTGAATTAAGGATTCAGCAATTTGTAGTAAAACCTTTGTGTCATATAATAAATCTTGTATGTTTTCTTCCGAAATATTCCTTGCTGTGACTGAATCAGGTAGAAAACCTCGGAGACTTTTACAATGAAATAAAATGTGATTAACTGTGATTTGTGCACCAAACACAGGCAATATACATTTTTGGAGAATTTTGTTTTTAAAGCGTTAATTTTTAGGCGGAAAAAAGGGAAGTGACAAGTCTAGAATGATATAACGGTGCATTTGACAACTTTCTTGATACAATTTCCAACGGAACTGCAGCTGTATTTTGTGTTAGAGTCTTTTCATCAGAACGTCTGCTAAATTTTGTCTATGCTGTTGTTTCTAGCAGCCTGCAATTTTCATGTAATGACAAAGGAAGTGTCATGTCTACAGTCTTCTCTAAACCTTTTGCGCCTCTTTTAGCAGCTCTGTCGGCCATTTCGTTTCCATTTATGTTACAGTGCGAAGGCACCCAACAAAACTCAATGACTGTGCCTTTAGTCGACAAGCAATGTAATAAATAATGAATTTCGTACACAAGGTCAGGCCGTGTATCGGTCCTGAAGGAGTTCAGTGAACATAAAACCGATTTAGAATCCACCAATATCACAGTTTTAAATACTGTCATTGGAAAGTTCACCAAGAATTCTAAAGCTAGCATGATGGCTGTCAATTCGGCTGTAAAAATTGATAATTTTTTGCCGATGTAGAAACATTTTTCAATTTTCAGTGCCGGTATGACAAAGGCCGCACCAGCCTTATCATTGTCAAGTACGGAGCCGTCTGTAAAAACCTGAAGATGATTTTGATATTTTTCATAGATACGTGTTTTTGCAATTGAATTCAAAACATTTATATTTTCTTCTTTTCTCAATTTAGAATAGCTGATATCATATGACGGTTTTAATGTTTCCCATGGTGGTATAGGCGCGAATGATGGTCTTACTGACATGTCTTTGATGCTTATTCCTGAACTTTCAGTTAAATTAGAGGTATATGTTGCTATTGTCATTAGCGACGATATATTGTTTGCCCTTTTAGGAAAATCACACTCAGTTCTTAGTTTCAATTCTTCCCCAATGAAATTGTCACTTGTACTTGCTCTCAACACAAATTTTGAAGTAGCAAGTTCACAATAATCATCAAGCGGTAAGATTCCAGCTGCTCTGTATTTTTCTTTGTTTGACGCATGACTCGGAAGGCCAAGAGCTAGTTTATAGGCTTTACAGTCAATACTTTGTAAGTGTGTGTGTGTGTGTGTGTGTGTGTGTGTGTGTGTGTGTGTGTGTGTGTGTGTGTGTGTTATTTTTGGGTATGCTGCATTAATTTGCAATTAATTTCGTGATCATGATAATTTTTTTCCTTCTCTGCGCTGTTTTGTACTTTACTGGTCATCATTCTTGTGAATTGTGAATTCATGTCAATGAAGTATTTTATACAGTCAGTTATGAATCTGTTCGTCATGCGCACCCACATACACCCACATACAACCGAGTTTGCACCGTGTGCGTAGGTCATGTACTGGGCAATGCTATTTTGCCTGTTTCGTGAACTGCGCAACCTCGTTGCAGAGTTCATGAATTCTGCAACGAGGTTGCGCAGTTCATGAAACACGCCAAAAATTGCGTAGTACACGTACTGCGCAGGTACACGTATATCGCGTAACACATATACCGTCAGTAGCATCCCCTTACTTACCCCTGTCCACTTCAAGCCATTTTCTTCCAAAATTACCATCTGGCTTTGTATGCTGTATGAAAAGATCAGTATTAGTATGCCGACATCGAGGACTGAGCTGGCACACAGAAGTGCAGTGGTTATGGAACAAGTAGAAAGAAACTCGTGGAGAGCGTGGCAGCAGAGAGTCCTCAGAAGAGAAGCCCCCTTCAAGCAAGTGTTTCGGCCCTTATCTCCTGACACTCTAGGGGGGTTGGGCCACACCCGGTTCATGACTCCGGATGTCCCTCTGCTGCCCCTTTTTTTTCCCATCTTGGGACGAGCCATGGCTGGGATTCGAACAATAACTAAACTACCTGATTTGTAAAAATTTCCTCCGAATCCCATTCAGTAACTATTTAAGACTGGAATGATTGAATATACTTATCCTGAATAAATGACCGTTTTGAATTCAAAATTTGACGGAGGTGACGGTCATAGGTTATGTCAGCTGATACAAGTAGATGTAAGAACCCACGGCACGTGAATCATGTTTTTATAATAAAGACATGGGTTTGGTGAAAATCATAGCATTGTATTTTGATGACGTTTTTGTCATTCCTGTCAGATGGACACACACACACACACACACACACACACACACACACACACACACACACACACACACACACACACAGAGAGAGAGAGAGAGAGAGAGAGAGAGCGAGAGAGAGAGAGAGATAAATAGATAGATAGATAGATATATAGATAGATAGATGGATGGATGGATAGATTGATAGATGAAAGACACTTGTCATTTCCCGGCACTGATCCAGTAGATGCGTTAACACTGTATGTGAATTATGTATTTTGTCCTCGTAACATAAGTCCATTACATGACTTGACCTTTGATGTGAATGACACATGCACATTCCTGTGACATGGAACTAGTAAGCCTTAAAGGGGTTCTCACCCATTTTTACAAATCTATTTTGACCAAATACACGGTTTTGGTATGTGGTCGTATTGCGAAACCCAGCCCCGAATCAGCCGCCTGTGCTCTCATTTTGCAGTGAGAGCAGCATTTCCTGCGCATTGGGAAAGCGAGAGGCTGAAACAGGAACGAGAGCCTCGATTTCGATAAAAGGAGGGGGTTTCCCGATTCATGACGTCGAAAAACCAAGTCGCTCTTCGTGTTCGGCTGAAGAGAGATGGGGCGAATGTGTGCTGTGTCTGGTTGCGGAATTTCATCAGCAAATAAGCAAAGAGTAAGCGTTCATGCTTTTCCAGGTGCTTCCAGCCAGTTTAGGCGATTGTGGATAAATTTTGTCACCACAACGAGGAAAGATTTTGTTCTTCGGGACAGTTATCATGGCGTTTGCGGTCGTCACTTCGAAGAGCAGTTTCCAAGACCAACACACCTGGAAAGTAAAGGTGGAAGCTGGAATTCGGGTCCGAAGACAGCTGAAAGAGGATGCTGTGCCAACTATTATAACAGAAAAATGTATTAAAGCACTCTCTGTTCATTCGCCAGCTGCAAGTGCAAGCCTCAAACGCAACAGTGACACGGATTCTGTCAGGAGCAAGAGAGCCAAACTCAGAGACGTAAAGAAGGTAAGGTTTGTGGAATGGGTGGTTGATCTTTTTGTGTTTCATTTCATTCTCAGTGTATGGTTGGTTGTAAAGATAGTTGTTGGTTTTTGTTGAGTGTTGGCATCAAACTGAAACATACATTGTTACTCTCATAGTGGCAGTCAGTCAGTCACACTGCCTGCTGCCACTGAAACTGTTGCATGTTTGTGATTGATTTTTTTCCCCTGCTGTTACTGTTTCCAACAAAACTGAAGTTACGATTCTTATTAACAAGAAAGTGTCCATGTCCACAAAAAACAACTTGTTGGACTCCAGTGAATAATAGTTTGGGTTTTTATTTTTCAGGACGTTGCTGAACATCAGCCACCCCTGCAAGTTCAAGTTTCCGCCCAACAACCATATGCATTAGTAAGTGAATTATTTATCAGTATTTGGATACAGGATGGTGACTTAGTGTGCATTTTAAGATATATGCAGGTGTGATATGTCTGTATGCTATACACTGCCCTGGTAAGAGAATAATGAGCTTAGATCTGCTGCTTAGATCTGCATCAGTTTTTACAATAACAGCCAGAATCTTTGACTGCAATATATTGTAAAAGACCCCTCAGATTCTAATTGTCATTGTGGAACTTCAGAATTTAAGTAGAGAGAGTGAGATTGAAAATGAGGAATGTAAAAAAAAAAGGGGGGGGGGTGGGAGGGGGGGGGGACTGAAAGTGAACAGCTATTGAAAAGATTTCTACAGCAGGGAAGAGAATTAGTGTGATGATGCAGTAGCTGACAAACTCCTGTTCAAAGGAAAAGGCATTCTCTGATAGATCTAAACAACTGAAAGAAAATGTGGTTTATCACATAATCATTTTAAAGTTATTTACATTCTACGGTAATGTGTGTGTGTGTGTGTGTGTGTGTGTGTGTGTGTGTGTAAAGTGATGTATGTGTGTGCATGTTTATATCATGTACTATCTGTGTCATGCGTATGTGTGTACATGTACATAATGGTCAACCTGTAAAATGTGGAACTGCCTGGAAAGAAACACAAGCGTCTGATGGCGAGGGAGGTGGTACTGTACAAGGAGCTGTAGGTTCAAACTGGTACGGCTGAACTCCATACACTTAAGTGAAAATTTCACGTTCGATGTCCTCTTCGTTGGAACTTGACTCGTAGCTGGGAGCATCTGCCATTATCGCCGGAAAATAGTTGAGTTTTACGTCCTCATAGCGAAAGCTTTTAGGGACATGTCTTTCATTCACGGCAGTCTTGGCATTTATACGTCACTTGCGGAATCCCCGACTCTCGTCTCTTTCCGTACTGTGCTCGGCAATCTCCGTGGCGAGTCACGATTTGGCTACTTGCACGACCCGAAACACGGATAGAAGTGAGTTCCAGAAGAAAAGTAACACGTACATCGAAACACGCTCGATCATACTTTTGAACAACCCAAACATGCTATTTATGGGTGAGGACCCCTTTAACATTGTATGTGAATGTCGGATTTGGCATTGTGGCATTCGTCGTGCAGTACATATATATCTTTACTTGTGAATGACATATTTGTCATTTCTATATAGGGGCCCAGTAAATATCTTAACAATGTATGTCTTAATCTTGTATATGAATGACGTATATGTCCTTCCTATGGTAAGGATCTAGAAGATGTCTCAACACTGTATGTGAATGATGTATTTGTCATTCTTGTGATACTGGTCCAGGTAGGTGTCTCAAAAGTTTTACGTGAGTGATGTGTTTTGATTGCCATACGTAGATGTAGTAGATGCTTTCGAATCGTGGGTGTATAACGCATTTTTCATTCTTGTGGAGAGGCTCCCGTAGTTATCTTTATATTGTCAGTGAATGCTGCATTCGTCCTTTCTGTCAGATGGCTTCCGTGGATACAGCGTTTGATGTGAATGACACAGTTTTCATTTCCATGGCATGGGGCCAGTAATATCTTGACGTTACACAAGAATCACATCTTTTCCAACGTGACTTTATACTGTATGTGAATGACATGTTTGTCTAGTCATTATGGCCAGCAAACACGTTTGCATTGTGTGTGTGTGTGTGTGTGTGTGTGTGTGTGTGTGTGTGTGTGTGTGTGTGCGTGCGTGTGTGTGTGTGTGTGTGCGCGCGCGCGTGTGTGTGTGTGTCTGTGTGTGTGTGTGTGCGCGCGTGTGTGTGTGTGCGTGTGTGATATTTTGTCATTCCTGTTCGATGTACAGAAGATATCTCATAACTTTGCGAAGGAATCATGCAATCATCTGTCTTGTTCCATTAGTCGATAGATATGACAGTGCAGGTAAATAACGATTTAATCATAGTTGTGACATTTGTATAATTGGAGATTTATTTATTTCTAAAACGATGTTTAAGTCAAGACGATCTCCCAAATCGTGTCATTCTAAAGAGACGGTAGAATCCAAACAAGTTGGGTTTGATTTTGTAATTTCTCGAAAAAAGAGAAAGAACTAGTGAGTTTTGTAAATGCTGCATTCGTTGAAAGATCTGGGTATTTGTTTCTTATTATAGAAACAATGACACGGGAAACGACTGAATGAAACGCCAGCTGGCAGCTCTTCAGTCGGCACTACCCAGGTAGGCGGCCCGTTGTGTAAACGAGTGTGGATTGTAAAGCGCTTAGAGCTTGGTCTAGCCGAGAATAGGCGCTATATAAGTATTCATTATTATTATTATTTCACAGGTTTCCATAGTTTGATTTTATTTGTGGAAATACTTATTTTGTGGCTTTATGTCCTGTGTATTCCAACAGAAATAAAAATGAACTTTATTTCTTGGAGTGTGTGTGTGTGTGTGTGTGTGTGTGTGTGTGTGTGTGTGAGTGTGTGTGTGTGTGTGTGTGTGTGTGTGTGTGTGTGTGTGTGAGTGTGTGTGTGTGTGTGTGTGTGTGTGTGTGTGTGTGTGTGTGTGTGTTTGGGAGGGGGATGCAGGAGGGGAGGGGCACATGCGTGCAATCGACAGCGGGAGAAGGTCAGTCTATTCGAGCAAACCTGAGGACCTGGTTTTGTTCTGAGGATTGTCTACAGTGATTTATTTCTTTCTATCAAAAGAATCTTGCCATTTTCTCTCCGCTTGATCATGTTGTGACCCCATCTCACCCAACCCCTCTTTCCTGGCACCTTTCAGCCCCCCCCCCCCCCCCCCCCATCCACCTTACTTCCTCTCCCTTTCCCTTTTCTTTCTTCTTTTAATTTTTCTGTTTGTTTTTTTTTTTGTTTTTTTTTTCATATGATATCGTACAAGAGAGTAATGAGGAAAACAAATGGTGCTTCCCGTCATAAAGACTACGAATATGATTCTGTTCAGTTGACAAGGTGTTACCTTCTAAAGGCTACAAGATCGCCTGAAGCATGATCTGCCTGTTCCAGTGTCGTGAGATGTGGTGAAGGAATAGGCAGTTCAGAAGTGTCGTCTTCAGTCTGTGGCAGTTTCTGCAATGTCGGTCGACAGGAGAGAGTGGTGAAGACTGGAGTTTGGACTTTTGATTCTGGTTGTTTTACAAGGTAACAAGGCGATTTTCATGCTCTGTATGCCTGTTACACACATGGATTTATGCACAATAGTGCAATAGTGCAGTTAGCTCGAGAGTTTTAAAAACAGTATGTCATTGTTTGGCAAAAGAAACTATAGCAACACATAAACGTATGCAATTATCTTGGGAATTTCAAAAATGGCATGTCACTGTCTCGAGAATGAAAACTATAGCAACACACAAAGGAATGCAATGACCTTGAAAATTTCACAAACAGTATGTCATTGTTTGGCAAAAGAAAACTGTAGCAACAAATGAACGAATACAATTGCCTTGAGAATTTAAAAAATAGTATATCATTGTTTGATAAAAGAAAACTATAGCAACACATAAACGAATACAAATATATATATTGAGAATTTCAAAAGTAGTATATCATTGTTTGGAGTAAGACAACTATAGTAACACGTAAACGAATACAATGACCTTGAGAATTGAAGAAATAGTATGTCACTGTTCGGCAAAAGAAAACTGTAGCAACACATGGACGAATACAATTATCTTGAAAATTAAAAAAATAGTATGTCATTGTTTGGTAAAAGAAAACCACAGCAACACATAAACGAACACAATTGTGTTGAGAATTTCAAAAAACGTATGTCATTGTTTGGAGTAAGAAACCTGTAGCAACACATAAACGAATACAGTCACCTTGAGAATTTAAGTATGTCATTGTTTGGCAAAATAAAACTATAGCAACAAATAAACGAATACAATTACCCTGAAATTTTCAAAAATAGTACGTCATTGTTTGGAGAAAGAAAACTTAGCAACGCATAAACAAATACGATTACCTCGAGAATTTACAAAATAGTATGTCAATGTTTGGAGAGAGAAAAGTATTGCAACACATAAACGAATACGAATACGTCGAGAATTTAGAGAAATATACTCAGAGGCATAAAAAAAAACGCGAAATTTAGAGACAGTGCACGATTGTGAACAGGACGTAAGCAATGTCGTTGGCACGTGCAACATTAGCAGTACGTGGTGTCTTGGCCGGTTGTAACCTCGTAACAGTAGGTGAATGTTGCCGGGTCAGCGTTTTTGGCACGAGGAGTGCATTTGCCATGTGGACTACCTACGCCACGTGCATCAATGTGAATTGCAACTCAGTGTGGCCCCGATTGTGGGGCTATAAATTTCCAAACCCCAAAAAGTTCAAATTATCCCTTCCAGCGGCTCCAACATAATGCCGAGACTTTCTCGTCAAGATCGTTGCATAGCAATGGGGCAACTGCAGGCCGGGGTTCCAATGAGGCAGGTCGCTATCGCATTCGGAGTCCACATTTCCACCATCTATCGCCTTCTGGACCGCTTTCAAGCAAGAAACACCACTGATGACAGACCGAGGAGCAGCTGACCGAGGGTCACCACAGCAGCCCAAGACCGCCATCTTCTGCGTCAGCATCGACGGGAGCCTTACCAAACCGCTGCCAACACAGCCAGGAACACCGTCGGCAACCATGGCAGACCAATCAGCAGCAGGACCGTGCATCGCCGACTGAACACAGTTGGTCTCCAATGCAGGCGTCCAGCCCAGCGACCTATCCTGACACTCCAGCATCGCCAGAACCGTCTGCAGTGGGCACAGATCCACGTGCATTGGCGCCATCGGGACTGGGGCCGAGTCCTCTTCAGTGATGAAAGCCGGTTCTGCGTCAACCCAGGCGATGGCCGCATCCGGATCTGGAGAAGAGCGGGGGAACGCTTCATGGATGCCATCATCACCGAAAGGGACCCATGGGGTGGTGAAAGCATCATGATCTGGTGGGCTATCAGCATGAATCGCCGTATTGGGCCAGTCATCTTCCAGAATGTGGGTCCAGGACGTGGTAACGGGGTCACTGCTGTTCATTACATCGACCAAGTTCTGAGGCCCCACATCCTGCCGCATTTCCAGCGGCATCCACAGAACCTGTTTCAGCAGGACAACGCAAGGCCGCACACTGCCCGTGCTATGCAGAACTTCCTGAGGCAGAACAACATCAATCTGCTGCCTCACCCAGCCCGTTCTCCCGACCTTAACCCAATAGAGCATTTCTGGGATGCCCTTCGGAGGCAGTTGAACCAGCTCAACCCCAGACCCCAGACAGCAGCTCAGCTTGCTGTCGCTGTGGGCCAGGTGTGGTGGCAAGTCCCCCAGAGGCAGACCAACACTCTGGTGCGCTCGATGTACCGCAGGTGCACAGCTGTGATCAATGCTCGAGGTGGTCACACCAGATACTGACATTCTGCTGTTAACACAGGGTCAAGGTCAAGTTCATGTGACCTTATTTTCTACCAGAATTAACTTTGAAAGGACACTTTTGCGGTGTTTGATTGCTTTTTCTCACTTTCTATTACCAGTTCAAAGGAATCGTTGGCCAAATTACATCAAAATTTCTATACAGTTTGTTTTCGCGTTTTTTTTATGCCTCTGAGTATATTATGTCACTGTTTGACAAACAAAATCCATTGCTTTCCTTGGCTTCACCGTTCTGTGAACACCGAAGAAATCACTTCCTCCTGTCAAACAGGAATGCTTCGCAAGTCTGGCACAGGCAAAGCACGCCTTCATCAGAACAACGTCTTCATTCTCCTTCCCATCTGCCAGGTCAGGTCGTTTTATGTTGCTATGGGTGAAGTTTCCACGATTCAACCGTTTCGTTCGAGGCAGAAATTCTTTCCGTTCTTCTTCTCTCCTTCTCCCCTCCTTTTCCCTTCTTCTGCTGAGTTGTCAGCATTAATTTTCGGATGGCCAAGAAAAGAACCACATTCCCCTCCCTGTGTGTGTTTGTTATTCCTCCTCGTCTCTTTTGTTCATTTTCTTACTGATCAGTGTGACGATGCTATCCTGAATAGCGCTGAAAACCCACAGGTCGGAGATCCTTAGAATCATATAAAAAGGTCCACATGCAACTGTAACAGCAAGACGTACTTTCCAGCCGTATGGCATGGTTAGATGATTGAAAGATAATGGTTCCAGAGCTGTTGAGCTTTCAGAACTCTTGTGTCCGTGCTATGGTTCTTGTTGTCGATGTCTGTATTCCACTTCCGATTCTTTCACTCCGACTTTGTCAAGGGTATGAAATACCGTGATAACACAAAGTCTTGACATCCAGACACATTCAGTGAAGGGAGCACTTGCAACACACTCCTGCAAGCATACCTCTTAGACATAGCATTGAATTAATCCAGAGAGTTTGGGCTTAACCCTCAGGTGACCATAGATACAGTTTTCCTTTTTGTTAAACTGAATCACTAATCAAGTACAAACACCAAAATGAAACGAACGCTGTCTCGCGGCAGCTTCCTATGAACTGCCAAAAATTTGCCACGAAACTTCAACGATAAAAAATGAACAGTTTTTAAATGCTAGAAATTCATCATGCACCTTTAAAGACTGAGCAGCTTTTAACTGGTAGAAATTTACCATGCCCCTTCAAAGTCTGAACTGCTGTGAAACGCCGGTATTTACCATGTACCTATAACGACCGAACAGCTATGAACTATCAGTATTTACCATGAGCCTATAACGACCGAACAGCTATGAACTATCAGTATTTACCATGAGCCTATAACGACCGAACAGCTATGAACTGTCAGTATTTACCATGAGCCTATAACGACTGAATAGCTATGAGCTATTAAAGATTTAGAAAGAGAGGGGGTTAGTTATTACCAAGAACATAGACAAAGTACAGGACAAGACACAATGCATTTCGACCTCTTGGGTCTTCTTCAGGCAAAAACAAATAACATTTAGGACAGTGAAAACGAAGAACGAGAAACCACGTATCTTCTGATTTTCGCCGCACGTCCAAAATTGTTTCTTGTCCTGTACTTTGTCTTTGTCCTTGGCGGTAACTAACCCCCTCTCTTTCTAAATAATATTTTGCTTCATTTTCCGAACTGTCACTCCGTTTTGAAACTTAACTATGAACCCTTAGTATTTTATATGTACCTTCAAAGACTTGACAGCCATGAACTGTTCGTATTTTCCATGTACCTTAAACGACTGAACAACTATTTACTGTTAGTATTTTAAATGTACCATCAACGACTTAACAGCTATGAACTGTTAGTATTTACTATGTGCCTTGAAAGATTGAACAGCAATGAACTGGAATAAATTCACCATGTACCCTCAAAGACTTAACAGCTGTCAACCGTTTTCTCTTTTTTTTTTCTTTTTTTTTTCTTTCTCTCTATTTTTTGGTTTTGTTTTGTTTTGTTTTTTGCCTGAACCTTTAAAATACAAATTGCTGTCACCTGATATGGATCTCTGCCTTCTAGATAGAAGAAAAAGTTCTGTGTGCTGTTGAAAAATCCATATGATAAATGAGAACGGAAGTGATCGCATTCAGTTTTGTCATACCTCCTCTTCTCTCACCCCCACCCCTCTTAATTCACATTTCTCGCCCCCACCCCTTCCCCTCGTTCCCTTCCCTTCCTATTCCCTCAATATAAGTATTGAATGCAAAATGGATGTAGTCTGACCACGGATTTAGGCAAATCTTCGTTTTAGCCGCATGAATATTCGTTTCATTAAACCATGGCAGACATTGTTTTCCTTGTGTGGAAAAAAAAAAAAGAAAGAAAGAAACTCTTCGATGATCTGCTTCCGTTTGGAGTCAGAACCACAACCAGTCATCAGCCTGGGGTGAGGAGAGGGGGGGGGGGGGGGGGGGGGAGTGACTTCGCTGATGATGACAGAGAAGGGTAATCAATTATAGATCAATGTGTGCATTAAATCAGTGTGCTTCATCACTGTCCATTGAGGCATCATCGATAGCACTTTGGTCCACTCAGGTGGCCTTGTTCACTGCATTATTGACCGGACGCATTATCCGATAGTGGGGATCGTCAGCAAATTCGTCTGTCATGTCAGGTTCGTGCATGATAAGCGCGCGCGCCTAGTGTGTGTGTGTGTGTGTGTGTGTGTGTGTGTGTGTGTGTGTGTGTGTGTGTGTGTGCGCGCGCGCGCGCGTGTGTGTGTGTGTTTGTGTGTGTGTTTAAGCGTGTTTATGTGGTGTGTGTGTGTGTGTGTGTGTGTGTGTGTGTGTGTGTGTGTGTGTGTGTGTGTGTAACAATAACAACAATAACAATGGTTTATTCAGTTTTTGCAGGCCCTCTGGCCCATATGAACAGGAGAACTGAATTGCACAATAATTAGCATGGTATAGGTGAGTTTGAAAGAGTATAATGACAAAGAAACAAGAAATACACGGCAAATCTTATAAGCAACACAAGTAAACGTTTACCTTTCGAATCAGTTATAGACTGAGATTTCAATTCCTTAATTTTAGGGATTCAATAATGTATACTGCAACTTTGAATAACAATTCATTTGACATATTTCTACCTAATAACTGTATCTTAAATTCCGATGGAAAACGATAATAATACAAGGGTATGAATTTCCTGCGAAGTGTGGAATATTTAGGACAAATTAACATGAAATGACATAAATCTTCAATTTTGTGTGTGTGTGTGTGTGTGTGTGTGTGTGTGTGTGTGTGTGTGTGTGTGTGTGTGTGTGTGTGTGTGTGTGAGAGAGAGAGAGAGAGAGACCACGTGAGCCCGTGTACCTGTAACGTTCTGCACTACTTGCAAGACTTATTTACTTGTACGGTAAATGCGCGTCAGACGAAAGTGTACATTGTTCTCCATGGCATGGGGGTCTCTCGATCATCAAACAGCTTTCCCGTTTTCCTTTCAGCACGTGCCCCCGGAGGGACCAATGCACACACAAACACCACTAGCACGTCAAACCGCCAGCCCGGCATCACAGAGCGATCTGACACTGCTTCCATTGCTGTGCAACATCGACGCCCCGGAGGGACCAATGCACACACAAACACCACTAGCACGTCAAACCGCCAGCCCGGCATCACAGAGCGATCTGACACTGCTTCCATTGCTGTGCAACATCGACGCCCCGGAGGGACCAATGCACACACAAACACCACTAGTACGTCAAACCGCCAGCCCGGCATCACAGAGCGATCTGACACTGCTTCCATTGCTGTGCAACATCGACGCCCCGGAGGGACCAATGCACACACAAACACCACCAGCACGTCAAACCGCCAGCCCGGCATCACAGAGCCATCTGACACTGCTTCCATTGCTGTGCAACATCGACGCCCCGGAGGGACCAATGCACACACAAACACCACCAGCACGTCAAACCGCCAGCCCGGTATCACAGAGCGATCTGACACTGCTTCCATTGCTGTGCAACATCGACGCCCCGGAGGGACCAATGCACACACAAACACCACCAGCACGTCAAACCGCCAGCCCGGCATCACAGAGCGATCTGACACTGCTTCCATTGCTGTGCAACATCGACGCCAAACACTGCGAGGGTAGGTCGCGACACAGCCCCCCCTCTCTCTCTCTCTCTCTCTCTCTCTCTCTCTCTCTCTCCTGGTTTCTGGTTGTACACACAGGAACAGACCATCAAATAATGTACATATCAAACCAGTTTGTTTTCCTTCGTTCAGACTGTTGGTTGGCCTAATGACACAGATCAGAGAAGTACCGCCACGGTCACACCGACAACAATGCTCTGACTGTGTGAGTGGTGGTCGATATTTCAGTGGGCAGGGGAGAAATGTACAACGGTGCCGGTCTCCTCTCTAAATATAACATGCCCGGTATTTTGTTGTTTTTTTTTCCACCGCACGCTGAGGTATAACTTGTGTGTCTGGTCTTGTATATGACAGGACATACTGTGACCTGGGAGAACAACACACACAACAACACACGCACGCACGCACGCACGCACGCACGCACGCACGCACGCACGCACGCACGCACACACACACACACACACACACACACACACACACACACACACACACACACACACACACACACACACACACAAAACCCCCTCGCCCTACATCATCCAGTAGGCAGCCGCCGTGTTACAAAAAAAAAAAAAAAAAAAAAAAAACCCGACAGATGAACAAACGCGTGTTCTAATTAATTAACTGACCATCGCACCCGTCGTTAGTTTCTTGTCACTGCAAGTTTCTCCACATGTTAAGTTCGGATTGGTGGGCGAGCAAGAATTGCCGTTCGTGTGCCGACCTAAACGAATGTCGCCATCTATGATGATAATTGATAATTGTGGTATATAATTGTGATCGTTTTTTTGTCCGTTTGTTTGTTTTGGTGGTGGTGGTGGTGGTGGTGGTTGTCGTTGTTGTTGTTGTTGTCGTTGTTTTCGTTGTTGTTGTTGTTGTTGACAGGACAGGAGTTCTTTTCTCGGCGATAGCTCTAAAAGGTCGTGCGTGAGGGGATAGGCTGTTAGAATAAAGAATAAGGAACAGGTCTTCTGAAAAGGCCCAATGAGCGATCATTCAATATACAACCAGGAAACAAACCTTTGGCCCCTGGTTGCTGGGATTGTAGCCAACCTCAGTGTAGACACAGTGGCACATGGCCAGCTCATTTTGAATTCTTGTGATAAATGGTTCACTACAGTGGTGCCATTAGTGTCCATAACTTCTGGTCTTCTTCTTGGTGCCAACTTCTTATCTCTGTGCGACATTTCAGCGTGTCGGCAGCATCGGACACATTCTCTCTCTCTCTCTCTCTCTCTCTCACACACACACACACACACACACACACACACACACACACACACACACACATAACTGGATATATAAACAGATAGACAAAACGACTGACAGATAGCGACAGACAGGCAGACAAAGACAGATTGAGACACAAAAAAAAAAAAAAAAAGGCCTACACTCTGCACAGCAGAACACCAGTTTCAATGAAACATTAAAGCGATAATGACATCAGACAGTTCCCGGTTGTTTGTGACAAGCATTCACATAACTGTGTTTTGCTCCCAGTCTGCACGTGCACTCAGGAAATGGACAATGAAATATGCATTGTGTCATACTGGTTCATTTCTTTTCCCAACTTCATCTCACCGTATAAACACATAGCGATTGATTCTCCATTTTTTGCTTCTTTTTTCTTTTTCTTTTCTTTTCTTCTTTTTTTCTTTTTTTTTTTTTTTTTTTGTGTTACCCCTCATTTTCAGATTTGGCGGCGGCGGCGGTGTTGGTGGTGGTGTGGTGGTGGTGGTGGTGGTGGTGTGTGTGTGTGTGTGTGTGTGTGTGTGTGTGTGTGTGTGTGTGTGTGTGTGTGTGTGTGTGTGCGTGCGTGCATGCGTGCGTGCGCGTGTGTGTGTGCGTGTGTGTGTGTGTGTGTGAGAGTGAATGAGTGCGCGCGCGCGTGTGTGTATGTGTGTGCGTGTGTATGTGTGTGTGTGCGTGTGCGTGTGTATGTGTGTGCGTGTGTATGTGTGTGTGTGTACGTGCACGCGCGCGTGCTTGTGCGCGCGAGCACTGGCGTAAAGACTAAGGGAGGGTATGAATAATTCAGCGATCACTTTAAAATGAAGTGCCACTCAGCCAGGCTATGCATACTGAGTTCACATGATGTCCACAACAAAGGTTTCCAGTGTGTTCTGGTGCCAATGAGCCACCACTGGTTGCGACCCAAAAGCTTTCCGCTCAGTCACCCATTGACGGAATATTCATTGTGTTCTTTCACGTGAGACAAACGGTGTGAAGCTCTGGAACCCGTCCAAGCATGTGTCAGACGTGTTCCTTTGATGTTGCCAGCACAATGCAGTCAACGATCCTTTCAGCCTTACGAAAGTGCAAGGTAATCATTTAGTCGTTTATTGTAAACTGCTAGCAGTTCATGTCAACGAACGCCAACCTCTGAGATCAGAAGAGTACTCGGCTTTCAAAATCAGTGGGAATATCAACATTGGCAAATTGTCACTCCGGTGACTACGATGAGCCTTTTGTCCTTTCCCGTACGTCGCCTAAACTTTTCCGTGCCATACGTCGTGGGTGTGCCGTAACCAATGCTTTCAATAAAGCAGCAACACTCTGCCGTACGGCGTGGGAGTACAGCAACCCTTGGTGGCCTAAAAGGAAGTTGACCCCTCCCCGTACGTCGTGGGTGTGTGTAGCAACCCTTGGTATCAGCATAGGAAGCAGAACTGTCGCCGTGCGCCGTGGGTGCACAATAACCCATGGTTTCTTTGAAGGCACAGTGCCTTCCCGTACGCCGTGGGTGCTCAATAACCCATGGTTTACACTAAAAACCAACACGCTGCGCTATTTCATGGACCTTACCGTATTGCCATAGGTGTAATGTAACCTTGCTTTTCCTGAGGAAGCTTTCTGTCAGTTGTGGATGTACTGTAAATCGTGTGTTCTAAGAAGGAACAATGACTTTCCTCACGTCATGCGAGGGCAGTAATAGGCACGTACATTGTGAACGAGCGCTCGTGCGCGCGTGCGCACACCCACCCACACAGCAACTGTCCGTGAAGAAAATATGGCTTGTCTTTCAGCATGCATGTGCATGAAACCACGCGCTTTCAAACGTTTACCACACAAAAGAGACGCAAACGGTACAAGGGAAGCTATGGCACGAAGTCGCGGGAAAATGCATGAAGGAGGGGTCCACTTAGGGTGTGTGGTCGTCTCATTCTCTTGATGTTTTGGGAAAAAGTATCATGGGTGATGCTACACCCAGGACGTACGGCGCGCATGGTTTGTACTTTGTGAGTATGGGTGTAGTCTCGCCCACGACGTACAGCTTCTAATGCTGAGCGCACATACGGGACAGGTTTGTCTGCCTAAAACATGTATGGATGTCTCCACACACACCACGTACGGCGTGCAGGGTTTATTCCTTGTGAGTATGGGTGTGCTCACACCCACGACGTACTGAGACCTTTGTTGTTTATTTACTGGTTTGTTATGTAAAACGTAGGTTTATTGACAAAGTCATGAAGTGTCAGGGATGTAGATGTAAATGTTTTTGATTTACAGGGTAAAACGTAGGGGTGTGGGTGACTTCACACTCACGGAGTACAGGAAAGATTATGCAGATCATGTAAGGCATGTTTGCCTTCATTTTGGAAAATATGGCTGTACTTCAGATCCACACTGAATGTCGTAAATAGCGATCATTTCAACATAAATATTGTAGAACGGACACTAAAGAATGTGCAGTCGGTAACTATAAAGTCTGGAGTATCAGAAATAAACAGAAGCCTGTTGTTGTTATTTGCTGCTATCACTGTCAATCGTCGGCCGATGGGCTCATCCTCTACTTATGATGTCAGTGCTGTCGTACATTTACGATACTAGTAATATGACGTAATTGGTCTGCAGACACGAATATTCATTTTCTTTCCACAAACTGGACGTCAGGTAGTGTTTCTTTTACCGATGTGTTAATGCCCATTTCATATGAATAATTAGGGTTCGACACTTTGATGCTGAGGTTCAACTCAGTGAGTTGAACATGAAGTGTCAGTCATGGTAGCGAGTGCGCAAGACAACTGATCCATTAGATATAAGCTGTTTAATGTCAGACAATGTGACAGATTGTATGTCTTTCAATGTCAAAGTGTTTAGCGCACTGTGTATTTTTTTTCATATCATAGTATAAATAATTCTTTTGAATGTCATGACGTTTAACAAGTCGTATGCCTTTCGATGTCAAAGTGTGTGGCGCAATGTGGTTATTTTTTTTTTTTATATCATAGAATAAATAATTAGTATTTTTTGATTCGGGACGTTTTACAAGTTGTTTGTCTTTTAACAACAGAGTGTCTGTCAGTCATTTTTTTTTTTATAGTTTTATTTTTAATATTAGAATGTGTGAAGGCTGTGAATCATATAAAACCAGGGTATGTAGCTGGTTAAATGTTGTTGTTTTTTCTTGTTTGTTTGTTGTTGTTGTTGTTTTTAATTTTCAGACTGTATAGCAGATTGTATGCCTTTTAATATCAGAGTGTGTACCATATTGTGTACTTTTTAATGTCTTAGCGTGTAGTAGGTTGTACGTCTGTTAATTCTATTCTGCAACAAACGAGGGGTTCTTTTGTTGTTTATTTTCATAGCAGAAACTTATGTCATTAGTTTATGCAACTGTCTGGTCTTGTGTCATGTTTTTGAACCACTCAGTACAAAAAAACAACCTACATGTTAAATCGTTACATTTCTTTTCAGATTCGTCTGTGCAGAACAGCGCCTTGAAAAAGAATTCTTTGACCCCTGTCTGAGCCGAAATATCCTTCTACAGACAGCTTCACCATGCCTTTCAGCTGGACAGCCATCTTCCTTGCTCTCTTATTGAGTGGAATGTCTTATGCCATTCTGACGGCTTCGGACTTAGCGAAGTCCAACACTGAAAAGGATGCCGACACGAGAATAACCAAGAAACAGAGCACTACATGGAAAGGAGAGGAAGCTGGAGAAGTTACCGGCAGAAAAAAACGCCCTGTTTTTCACTTGTTTAGTCCCAGCTCTGACACCACAGCCAAGGTGAAAGACCAGAAAGACAAAGGGGAGAGCAACACTATGAATGTGCCGATGAGACAGAAACGGTCGATGAATGTTAATCCAACCAAGCCGCCGCTACACAACTCCATGGCGCTTACCACGGATGTGAGGAAGAAGGATGACAACGACCTGATGAGGATACGGTCTGCTGCTGCTAGACTGACTAAACATTTACGGAGTCTTAGTGTTTCGCAGGAGAAGACAGCTCCCTTGGTGTTCACTGACGACGGGGAGGCGAAGGTGAGTAAAAAAAACAACATTTTTTTTTCATTTCATTTTATTGTATGTATGTATATAGTACGAATGTATGTTTCTTTGTTTGTATTATGCATGTATGTATGTATGTACGGATGTATGTGTGTATGTATGTATGTATGTATGTATGTATGTATGTATGTGTGTATGTATGTATCTATTCATTTATTTATTCATTTTTGTTATTGTCGTGGGCAAGTTATCGATACTGTCTTTGCTGAGATTATATTTAAAAACAATTCCTTTTCTTTGTGGCAAATCAGATCATAGACACATGGAGTTTCATCATAACGAGGCTCAAGCTATCATATGTGCTTTTGAGTGACTTATTGAAAGAGGAATGTAAGATCTGGGAATGAAAAGAGCAGAACTGTAAATCTGACATTGCAAACACACCAAAGGTTGGTTCAGAGGTCAGGAAGAAGTAAAAAATCCCCGCTGTTTACTATATTATCAACACCTACACTTTTAAAAGTGACAGAGATAGCATTATCACACACACACACACACACACACACACACACACACACACACACACACACACACACACACACACACACACATGCGCGCGCACAAAGAGAGAGAGAGAGAGAGAGAGAGAGAGTATTATACTCTATGTGTTTCTGACAGGTTCATCTACATGGCGAGATGACCATCCTGTCTATTCTGAAAGTCAGCGATGTTCATCAGTACGTCAAAACTCGTTTATCCGTGACTTTAACCTGGCGTGACGAGGCACTGGCGTGGAACACATCCCTTTATGAAGGCGTGGACACTGTCCTCTTGTCCCCTGACTCCATCTGGACCCCACCCATCTTTGTGGCCAACGCCCTGGACCTGAAAGACGTGATGGAAGAAGCCAAGCACATGGAGGTCACACACGATGGAAATGTGTCCGTGAAAATTCCATTCGTGGTGGAGACGTCGTGCGCCATGGATCTGACCTGGTATCCTTTCGACGAACAAACCTGCACCTTGCAGTTTGTCATGAAGGCTCAGATTTACCAGTGGACAGTGGCACAACGAGCCTTTGACGAAAACGTTGCAAGCGACTTGAAGCTGAATTCTGAATGGCAACTGACCAACGTGTCCACCACGATGTTCACACCAGGTGGACATGACCTGACGCCCAAAGTGGTGATGACTCTGCGCAGGAAGACCACGTTCTACGAGGTCTGCCTTATCCAGCCCATGGTGGTGACCTTGTACATGAACTCTCTGGTCTTCCTTATTCCGCTGGAGTCTGGAGAGAAGATCTCTTTCCTGATTTCGCTCTTCGTGTCCACCTCCGTCTTTACCAGGTCAGTCCTTCGTCATCTGTATGACAGTACTAGGTTAGGTGTAAGGTTAGACAAGCTGAACTGATTTGCACAGTTCGTTGTTGACTGAAAGTAACTGATGGTACAGAAGATTCCAAGAATGAAACCCGACTGACATGACGCGATATTTTCAACACTGCTAAAAAAAAAAAGATAAGCAATATATCGAAGAATGTCTTTAATAGATTTCCAACACAACGTGATAGAAAAGGCAGACGACATTTGTTTTCTGAATGGGATAAAGATGAAAAAAATTTCCACTGTAAGAGTACCTTAGCTTCTTCAAGGGATCAATTGAACATGTTCATCAAAGGTTCTAACAGACGCTGGAAAGCTTCAACAATTAATTGACTGTAGATTATATTCAGACTGGTTAACTAAAAGAAGTGACTACTATGTCACAAGACACTTAGCTCAATTAAGGGTAATCAGACACAATATAAATGTCATAGTCCACCACATATCATTGACTAAAAATCATCAGACAAAACCAAAAAAAAAGTACACAAATAGTTGGTTGACTGCAGGACCTGGATCAACAAGACAACTTGCCTGGGGTATGGTAGCAGGTCCTTGAGGAAGAGGTGGATGAGGGCGCTTCGGTTTAAAACCTTCTTTGCTCAGAGGGACAAGTGGGAATGGGTGACAGTGGGCAGGGAGAAATGGGGAAGTGAGGAAGTGAGCACTGCCAAAAAGCTGAAAAGTGAATACTGCTTGAAGATGAAAAGTGTTCAGCAAGGATTGAGGGGGAAGGAAGGAGAGAGTTGGAAGGGATGAGGGGGGGGGGATATAGAAGGAGAGGGCAGGGTGGGGAAGAAGAGAGAAATGGGTTAAGAGCAGAAGGACTGGGGGGGGGGGATAAAGTAAATAAAAATAGTAATAATAATGTTAAGAGACAAAATCAAGATAAGTAAGAACAAAGGGCTGTTATAGAGGAAAGTCAGTGTTTGATATTGATTCCATTTGGGTGGATAGTGCCAAGTTTGTGAATAAGGAGGGACTCTTGTTCTTTACGTCTTATAGAGGAAGATGAATTTTGCCAGACTGCAGCAATCTGCATGTGGGAGAGGTTGTGGCCGGAAGAACAGAAATGGTTTGCAATTGGTGTATTGTAACCGAGACGGACTGCTCGTAGGTGTTCTGTGAAACGGTCGTTGAGGGTTCTGTAGGTTTCTCCAACATACAGGAGGCCACAGAAGGAGCAAGAAAGAATGTAAACTACATTGCGGGACTGACAAGTGAAAGGGTTGCGTATGGAAATTTTGCCTGAGGGGCCACAGATGGTTGTAGAAGAGTTTAGGTGAGGACAGGTTTTGCATTTGGGTTGCTTGCATGGAGAATTGCCAGGTGGTGAGACTGTGTTTGTGGACAATTTTGAATGCACAAGAAGATCTCTGAGGTTGGTGTCACGTTTGTAGGCAACTAGTGGATCACTCCTTCATCAGACGACAGGCCTGTTCTTGCTATCACCTTCCATCCTCACAACCTCGCCATCAAAAACATCCTTATGAAGAACTACCACATTCTGCAGACTGATCCTTCCCTGAAACACATTTTCACCCAGCCTCCACTAGTTGCCTACAAACGTGACACCAACCTCAGAGATCTTCTTGTGCATTCAAAATTGTCCACAAACACAGTCTCACCACCTGGCAATTCTCCATGCAAGCAACCCAAATGCAAAACCTGTCCTCACCTAAACTCTTCTACAACCATCTGTGGCCCCTCAGGCAAAATTTCCATACGCAACCCTTTCACTTGTCAGTCCCGCAATGTAGTTTACATTCTTTCTTGCTCCTTCTGTGGCCTCCTGTATGTTGGAGAAACCTACAGAACCCTCAACGACCGTTTCACAGAACACCTACGAGCAGTCCGTCTCGGTTACAATACACCAATTGCAAACCATTTCTGTTCTTCCGGCCACAACCTCTCCCACATGCAGATTGCTGCAGTCTGGCAAAATTCATCTTCCTCTATAAGATGTAAAGAACAAGAGTCCCTCCTTATTCACAAACTTGGCACTATCCACCCAAATGGAATCAATATCAAACACTGACTTTCCTCTATAACAGCCCTTTGTTCTTACTTATCTTGATTTTGTCTCTTAACATTATTATTACTATTTTTATTTACTTTACCCCCCCCCCCCCAGTCCTTCTGCTCTTAACCCATTTCTCTCTTCTTCCCCACCCTGCCCTCTCCTTCTATACCCCCCCCCCCCCCCTCATCCCTTCCAACTCTCTCCTTCCTTCCCCCTCAATCCTTGCTGAACACTTTTCATCTTCAAGCAGTATTCACTTTTCAGCTTTTTGGCAGTGCTCACTTCCTCACTTCCCCATTTCTCCCTGCCCACTGTCACCCATTCCCACTTGTCCCTCTGAGCAAAGAAGGTTTTAAACCGAAGCGCCCTCATCCACCTCTTCCTCAAGGACCTGCTACCATACCCCAGGCAAGTTGCCCCCAAAAAAGTACATCTAAATCTGACGATTTATGCATAAAACAATTAGTTTCCAGCTGCTTTTGCTTAGTCAAGTGATGAGCAAACATAGTATTGCAGCATAGTTGGTACGCCTGTCTTGACATTATAACACCACATGCTACGTTGATGTTGCAGTTTGGAAAATATTAATCTAGTTCAGACTCTTTCGAAGCATACATGAAATCAAATAATCACTTTTATCCTGTAAAATTTATAGAAAATACTTGTCCATGTGAAAGATTGACACTGAGCTATCTTCAGTTTTTAAGCCAATTCCATTAATGAGTTTCCTCAGTACATGCCAGAACAGCATTAAAATAGAACGTACATATACATTTTTTCTATAGTGTTCTCATGTCTCTGATATGTGTCAATCTTTTATAAAATGTAAGTGCTTCACCACTGTCGAATGTCTTCGGATTTTCAAATCAGTTTCTTTGACGAGTTTTTTTTTTTTTTCCTGAAAAGCAGGAAATTAAATTTGTATACATTTCTTTGCAACAGT
Source organism: Conus canariensis (assembly GCA_033310375.1). NCBI lineage: Eukaryota > Metazoa > Mollusca > Gastropoda > Neogastropoda > Conidae > Conus > Conus canariensis. The sequence goes on from CM065719.1 coordinate 38,166,746, forward strand.
GTTCACACATCTTTGACAGATATCAATGATCTTTGACCATAAAATGCTCCGCTATGCTTGAAATGCTCATAGCCTAGTTGTCCAGGTGAGTCGACTCTGTCTTTGGGAGAAGACAAGACATAAGGGAATGAGAACAATATTCGCATGAAAAGTCTCTGGGGCATATGTCAAAGGAAAAAGAACTGTATAACGGTTAAGAGACCGACAAGGGCAGGCAGGCTTTGGTGCTTCTCATCACTGAGAACTTGCCGCATAAGAGTTCACAATATTTAGACTTGCTTTACAAGCGCACTGGTCAGTACAGAAATCGTGAAAACATTAAAGCAAATGGCAGGACTTTTACCACCATTATCACAGATTCTTCAATAAAACATCTCAAGACAGGCTTTTTTCCAAGGAGTTGTTTTTTCGTGAAAAAGTACAATGTGCCACAGTATATATGTTTGTAAACTGACCTTAAAGAGAAAAGGTGAATGTTTAATCTGAAATTTGTGATTTTCGGGTTTTGTAACGGTTAAAACTTCTGTCATGTACACGGACCTCTTAATATTCCTTGATAAAACCGTTCCAGGTATGTCCGCGGTTAATCACCTTCAGCATACGATCATTTAGGAAGCTGCAGCTTACTCCCAGATTTCGTCCTATTCGATTTTATTAGAAAAGTAGTTACAGACTCAGAATCAAAACCTTACTTGGGGAATATTTCGACAGGGTCGCCCTGTCTTCTTCAGCTGACTGTTGCTGTTGTGGCAGCGAGGCTTGATGGGACGACTGTTGTGGGGTGAACGGTTGTCAGGATCTGATTGTAGATTTAACCATGAGTTCTACCAGCAGAAACAAAGAGCTGCCATGGGTTCGCCAGTTTCTCCAGTGGTAGCCAACCTGTACATGGAACATTTTGAAAAAGTAGCCCTTGAGACTGCTGCCAACCCTCCCAGCATGTGGTACCGCTATGTGGATGACACCATGACCCGCATACAGGAGACGGAGGTTGACAGCTTCACCACTCACCTGAATTCCATCGACGACAGTATCCAATTCACTTCCGAAACTGAAGTAGAAGGGAAGATCCCGTTCCTGGACACACTCATCACCCGAACCCATGACGACAGGGTGGAGACCACCGTTTATAGGAAACCCACCCACACTGACCAATATCTGAACTTTCACTCTAACCACCCCCTCCAGCACAAGAGATCTGTTGTCAACACCCTCATGCACAGAGCCTCTGTACTGTGTTCCACTAAGGAGGAAGAGCTGAAAGAAGAAGAACACATCAAGACTGCCCTTTCCGCTAATGGATACCCTGCATGGATGTGGGACAACCCTCGAATTCGCTACCCTTCTTCTACAGATACGGACACTGTGAAAGTGGGGATCCCTTACATTAAAGGAGTCTCAGAGCGTCTAGTCAGGACCTTCCAACAACATGGATGCAAAGTGTTCCACAAACCCACCGACTCCCTACGCCAGCAACTGACCCATGTCAAAGAAAACGGACCCCCTCAAGCAGTGTGGCGTAGTGTACCAGGTAGGGTGTCAAGACTGTACCCATACCTACATTGGCGAGACAGCAAGACCACTCACCACCCGTCTACAGGAACACCAAAACCGATCTACTTCTGCCATACATGAACATCTACAAGCCACAGGCCACAGTTTCAGCCCCCAAGAAACCAAGATCCTATCTATAGAGCCCTTCCTCACAAAAAGAAAAGTTAAAGAAGCCATCGAAATTAAGACCAGACGTCCCAGCCTGAACAGAGATCAAGGCTTTCAACTCCCCCCTTCCCCCCCCCCCCCCCCCCCCCCCCCCCCATCTACAATCAGATCCTGACAACCGTTCACCCCCACAACAGTCGTCCCATCAAGCCTCGCTGCCACAACAGCAACAGTCAGCTGAAGAAGACAGGGCGATCCTGTCGAAATATT
>CM065719.1:38173677-38211177 GCA_033310375.1 Conus canariensis
TCAGGCTTTTTAGGGCAAAAGTTCGTTTGGCACGTGAAAAACGACTTACACTTTTTAAGATCATGATACATTGTGAGCAAGAAGACAGCTGGGAACTGTGTAATTCGACAGGGACCGTTTCTGCGACGGTTATGAACGAGGCTACGTAGAGTGGACTGTGGTAAACATGGGTTCAGTGTCTTACAAACACGCGTGCGCATGCGTACAGGTATTTGTTGCTCACCGTGGATTTTGGTTTGTTACATGCAAAATCTTATAACTGAAAATGGGTTTGATTGTGTGTGGGATACTCGAATTCAGATTGCTCCTACGTTGATGTTTCAAGTGCTGGTCTGTTTCACTTTTGTCGGTGGCTAAATCAAAACTCTGACTTCCAGTTAAAGTAAACAAACAACTTGACAAGAGCTTAGAATGGTCCAGGCTGTTTACGTGACAGCCAGAGAATCATTTACTGACTTGGCTGATATCCCGATTTTAACTGATTCAACAGACAACAAACAAGTAGGGTAACTCTTGCTCCCACAAGAAAGCATAACTCCAAAGGAATGCTGCTTACGACACCGAATCGCCTAGCAGACATGACAGCACAGAGCACACAGAACAAACAAGGAAACATCACCCCCCCCCCCCCCAAAAAAAAAAAAAAAAAAAAAAAAAGGTTCCAAGTTTGCCCGTATACCCTGTACCGAACACATCTACACAGCAATAAGAACTGGAGAAATGAACAAATATAAATCATCTTTTATGCAAGACTGGCACAGCCTTTTAAAACTTGATGTAGTCAGACAAGTACAAGGATGAACAGAATCAAATACAAATAACCTCGATTTAACTAAAACGAAAATAAATATGTAATGAGGCAGGGAACAGTTCAAGTAGGGTAACTCTTGCTCCCACATGTCTGCTTGGCGATTCGGTGTCGAAAGCAGCGTTCCTTTCGAGTTATGTTTTCTTGTGGGAGCTAGAGTTACCCTACTTGTTTGTTGTTTATTGTTTACTGTTCGCTGCCTCATTTCATGGTTATTTTGATTCAACAGAGTGAGGATGCAAGCTACGTTACTACGTCTGTCCACGAAGGCTAATTTTTTTTTTCTCGTTTGTCATCTGTGTCTTGCCTGTGGAAGGGCTTAGCAGTTAAAACGCGTAGTTTCTATCTTGTCTTTTGTTCTATTCGTTTTACCCTCTTGCTTCAGTTCCTGTCCATAGTCAACACAACCTGCTGATTCCAAAGACCTTGACTTCCAGATCACAGGAACGAAGGTAGAGTGAGATATAGATCACGTAAAACGTAAGTGTAGCAGACACTGATATTCTAGGCGTAAACGTGTAATCTGAAAAAGAAAAGAAAAGAAAAAAAACTGTCAAGGATTCACGAAAGAGTAAATAATCCTTCTTTTATTTTCTCTTGGTCAATAACCTTCCGACATTGAACTTTAACGCTGGTAAACATACGTGTTCCACGTCAGAACCTTACGCTTCTTTGACGTAATTTCACACGTAAGACGAATTCACACACACACACACACACACACACACACACGGACGCACGCACGCACGCACATACACACACACACACACACACACACACACACACACACACACACACACACACACACACTCACACACATACACACACACACACACACACACACACACACACACACAGGACCGAAAAAAATATGACTGGACGTGACTCTCTCTGGTCAATGTGTGTGGTCACCAACAAGAGCGGTCAGCAAACGACCTGTTCCTGCTTGTGGACAAACAGCACCAGCCAGGGTCAATGGACACAAGGTGGTGGAATGATTGGAAATCGTCCCGGGACTTGTTCAGGCCGTGTTTGTGCTTCTTCCTTGATATTCCTGCTGGATGAAGAATTTTCACACAACGGTGATATTTCATAGCCTGTCTGCATTATTGAAAGGAGTCATTTCCGTCCGTGATCTTTATGTCTGCTCTCCTGCCCTGGATCTCTCCGTCTGTCTGTCTGTCTGTCTGTCTGTCTGTCTCTCTCTCTCTCTCTCTCCCTCGCTCACACACACACACACACACACACACACTCACACACACACTCACACACACACACACACACACACACACACACACACACACACACATGCACGCACGCACGCTCGCACGCACGCGCGCGCGCACACACACACACACACACACACACACACACACACACACACACACACACACACACACACACACAACGCACGCACACACACACGCACCACCCCTGAGCTCCTTTCGGTGTATCCTATCAGACTAGCAGGTGTGTACGAACGATGTAATGTTTAGCCACTGAAATACACTTCGTTACTGGGAAAATATCTATCAGCCCTCAACGTCATAGCTCCACCTGTTTAGCTCATTCACAACAGTGCGACTTAGGCCTGAATAGTCAGTCAATGTTTGGTGTTTCCTCTCTTTCAACTTCAACAGTCGATGTTTGATTTCTGCATCAGTGGGGCGGACTGGGGGATAGGTCTAAAATGCTAAGATTACAGGCGTTTGAAAAGAGTGATTTAAAATAAAAGCTGGCGCTGGGAAATACTCGATGTCAGGACTAGGGGAGGAGGCAAAAGGGTTAACTGAATCACAGCAGCAAATACAAATACAAACACAGACGTCTTGTTACCAGTTTACTGTACACCACATTTTAAAAAACCCAGAGAGGGATAACTGTCTCCGACCTGTTTTATACAGATTTTATCAGAAAGTAAAGACATAAAGACTAACACGCGCACGAATGACGTCAGAATGTCAATCGCACGTTTTTCACAACAAAAACAACAATAACAAATCCTGACTAAAAGTATTACTTTCGTGAAAGAGAAACGTCTGTCTTGTGTCCACAACATTGCCTAGATTTGTCAGCTGTTTTCTTTTAAAACAAAAGCAATAGGTGATTTATCATTTTGTGAATTTCTTGTAAATATGTACAACATTGTGAACTGTTGTCGTTGTTTTTGTTTTGTTTCGTTTTCAGGATAGATTTCTTTCTCTGAACGGTAACAGCCCTAGCAGGTCGTGTGTATTTGGCTGGGATGTTATAGAAAACAGAGAGTACAGAAGGACAGAAGGAGTCTACGCCATGGCCTATAATCATCCAATACTTAACACACAGAAAACGAGTAAAACAACCCCAGGTTGATTTGGGGCAGTAGTCAACAACATCAGGGTGAACTTGGAAGCACATAGCGAGTTCGCTGTCAATAGTTCAGTTCCTGGTTTTGGTCAGTGCGTCATTCACGTCGTTTAAACCCGACACCAACTTTTCATCTCCGTGCGACATATCGGTAACCCTTCATTATTGAAGAAAGTCATTTCCATCATTGGCACTCTTTTATTTTTTCGGCCTCACATGACACCCCTCTCTCTCTCTCTCTCTCTGTTCTATGCTCTGTGTGCGCGCGTGTGTGCGTTTTTGCGTGGGTGAATGCATGCGCGCGCACGTGTGTGTGTGTGTGTGTGTGTGTGTGTGTGTGTGTGTGTGTGTGTGTGTGTGTGTGTGTGCTCCATGCACGCATATTTAATTAAATGTGCTCGGGGATTATGCGACTGGATGTATACGATGTTGATGCACAAACATACGCACGTGCACACGCTCACACACACACACACACACACACACACACACACACACACACACACAGACACACACACACAAACACACACACACTCAAGCACGCGCGCGTACACACACACACACACACATGTATGCCTCCGCACGCACACACACACACACACACACACACACACAACACACACACACAACACACACACACACACACACACATACGCGCGTGCGCACACACACGCACGCACACACACACACACACACACACACACACACACACACACACACACACACACACGTGTGCGCGCATGCATTCACCCACGCCAAAACCCATACACACACACACACACACACACACACACACACACACACACACATACACACACACACACACACACGCGCACGCGCGCGCGCACACACACACGCACACACATACACACATACACGCACAACCACACACACACACACGCACACACATACACGCACACGCACACACTCAAACACTCATATGCACACGCACGCACGTACGCACGCACGCACACACACACACACACACACACACACACACACACACACACACACACACACACACACACACCACAGATATACTGATATATAGATGGACCTACGGAGAGAGAGAGAGAGAGAGAGAGAGAGAGAGAGAGACAGAGAGAGAGACGGTCAGAGACAGAGAGAGACAAACATAGACAGAGACAGCGAATAAATCACTGCATGAAAGTGCACTAGTTTCGAGTTTGAAAAAAAAAGAAGAAGTAAAGGACTGACGACATCAATCACTCCCCGACAGTTTGTGGCGAGCGGTAACATTATTGCTTTCTTGTCCCTGTTTGCACGTGCACCCAGGCCAATGAAATATGTACCACGTTTTACTGAGTTTCTTTCATGTCAGAACTTGGTAAATATTGTGATTGGTACTCTCGATTCTTCTCTTCTTTTTTTCTTCTTTTTCTTTTGATTTCCGCGTTTCTATAGTGCTGGTACTAATGTGTGGTGGTGGTGATGGTTATGGTGTGTGTGTGTGTGAGAGCGCCTGTGTGTGTTGTTGTTGTTTTGTTTTACGTTTTTCCACATTACGTGATATTAGACCAAAAAAGAAATAAATAAATAAAAATAAAAAATCGGGGCTCAGAAAAAAGGTTAACACAACGAGTCCAAAAAAATTAACTTATCTACAACTATAACACAAAAATAGAATATCCACTTAATCAAATGGGGAAAAAAGATAAACCAAACATATAACTCTTCTGTCTCGTCTCACCACTGACTGTTATCGATAATAAGTATTTGCCGATTGGACTTTTAGCTAAGTGTAAAAAGAAAAGATATGTTTCACTTGGTGACAGGAAAACATTTTGAATAGGGTGTACAGACATATTTGGAATGAATTTTTTCATTAAGTTACACACAAGAATGTGATCAGTTGAAATGCTACGACCACATATACAATGTATATTTTTGACATACTTTGTTTTTAAACAATCCAATTTCCATCTACAGATCAAGGAACATATCTGTCGTCTACGATAAATGTTTTGATCGTACTTACTTAACTTTTCATGCATATTTTTCATTTCATCGTGTAAACCAAAACACCCAGTTTCTCTTTTCTATCAAATGAAAATGAGAAGATTGTACTTTTTCTGCCAAAGTATAACACTCTTGCACTGACATAGAGAAGTTTTAAAAAATGCGAATCTGATGATCGATTTGCTCCTCTCTTTGCTAGAACATCAACCTTTTCATTATAATATAACCCACAGTGGGAGGATACCCAAAGAAGTGTTATTTCAGTGTCTCTGACTGAGAGGAAATGTACTAAATTATTTATTTCAGTGATCATCTCAGGTTGAACTTTTAATTTAAAATTCTTCATTGCAGCAAGAACTGACTTGGAATCTACACATAAAACAACTTTAAATAAATTTTGAGGGTAATCAACAACAAACTTTAACGCCATAATTATAGCAAACAACTCAGCAGTGAATATAGATTTGTTTTTTACTAGATAATAAGACTTTTCTTTGTTAAGGCCTGGGATAATGTATGCTGCACCTGCATGTTCATTGATTAATGATCCATCAGTGTATATCTTAAAATGGTTGGGGTAGTGATCATGCAAATGCATTTTGATATGGGATAACAATAAATTAGTATTTTCAGCCTTTGTTAAATCTGTATGCTCAATATCAAAATGTGCTCGTATTAGTTTCCAGGGAGGGACAGGAGACACAATAGATCTTTTTGCAATAGATGTTAGTTTGATATCTGAGGATTCTAAAATCGAGGAGGTATATGTTCTAAGAGTCGTTTGAGATGATATGTTTTTAGCCTTTTAGGAAAATCAGTGTTCGATTTAATATTTATTTCAGGGCCTAAATTATTGTCGAGAGAAGAACTTCTTATAACAAATTTGGTGCATGCAAGATTCCTATATTCCTCCAGTGGTAATATCCCAGCAGCACTGTATGCTTTTGTACAAGAGGCATGGACTGGTAGTCCCATAGCTAACTTATATGCTTTGGAATCAATACTTTGAAGTTTGTTCAGTAAGTATTTGGGTGCACTGAAGAACACCTCTTGTGCATACGTTAATTTTGATCTAATCAGTGCAGTAGAAAGGTGCAAAAGAGTAATTGTGTCCTGAGCCCAAACATGCTTGCTAATAATCTTTAATAGATTTAAAGTTTTTCGAGCTTTTGTTAGAATATGCTCTATATGAAAATTCCATGACAACTTTGATGTTAAATTCACTCCAAGGAATTTCACCATTTTTGTATATGTAATGGGTATGCCGTTGACTTGAAATAAAGGCATATTAACTGGATCAGATCCAGTGTTAAATAACATCATGTGTGTTTTTTCAGTTGATATTTGCAAACTATTTTCAGTCATGTAATTAGAAAGGATATTTAATTCTTTTTGATATAACTTTTTGATATAGTTTTGTGATCTAACAGGTGTACATTTTTTTTTAATGTCACTTTCATCCATATGCATATGTCATCTGCATATTGGGCTAGTTCTATGTTCTTAGTAATTTTTGTGGGTAAATCGTACATCAGAATATTAAAAAGCACAGGGGCAATAAAAGACTCCTGAGGAATGCCCATGTGTAATTTTCTTCTTGTAGAGTAAGAGTTCCCTACCTTTGTTCTAATATATCTATTTTCTAAGAAGTCTTTAAGAAAATCATAAATGTTTCCTGATAATCCAATCTCTAAGTTTATAAAGCAAACGAGAGTGCCATACTCGATCATAAGCTTTAGTGATATCAAAAAAGGTTGCTAGTAAACATTTTCTCTTGGAAAACTGATGTTTAATTTGAGTGGTAAGTTTGACCAAATGTTCAAAAGCACTTCTACCCTTTCAAAAACCTGCTTGGTTTGTTGGGATAACTTTGTTCTTTTCACAAAAGTAGTTCAGTCTATTTACAACAATTGTTTCATAAAGTTTACAGACATGAGAAGTTAATGAAATAGGTCTGTAACTATCTATACTTTCTTTCAGTTTACCTTACTTGTGAATCGGTACTACTACTGATTCTTTCCATATTTGTGGCAAATGACCTGAGCTCCAGCATTTTTCAAATATTCTAAGTAAAATGCTTATCCATTTGTCTGGAAAATGTTTAATCATTTCATTAGAAATGGCGTCAATCCCAACAGCTGTTTTTTTGTTTGGGGGAGAATCTATGGCATCTTTCACCTCTTGTAATATAATTGGGGCGTTGATGTCGCATGTGTCATTATCAGACACATCATTAAAGACATGGGTAGATTCTTTATCCTCTCTGAATTTTCTTTGGTTTTCAGACAACCCATCTAACCTGCTCACTTTAGCAAACTGGTCGACAAACGCTTCTGCTTTGTCTGTGGATGATGGTAACTTGTTATTGTCAAGAATGATAGGATATTCTGGGAGTTTGATTCCATTTTTTATCGTTTTTATCTCTTTCCATACCATTCTACTATCTTTATGATCGAATGTGTTTCTTTTGCAAAAATTATCCCAATAATCCTTTTTGGCTTGTTCCATAACTCTATTACTTTGAATGTTTCATTTCCTTAAATTTTTCATCTACCGTTTTCTTATCTTGACTTTCCTTAGTGTACACGTATTCCTTGAATAACCGTTTAATCTCATTGACTGCCTTATCGCAATCTTCAGTCCACCAAACATTACCTAGATGTTTACCCCCTTTAGATCCCTGATTCTTCAATTTAGGAATATATAAACCAGACACTTTTAGAACATAAGTACAAAACATGTCATACGTTGTATCAATATCATCATCTGGGGACAAGCTTATGTCTAGATCTTTAAGTGTATTGTAAAATTGAGACCATTTGGCATTTTTATAATCAAATCTTGGGATTGTATCATCAGGTTTGGTGTCTTCAAAATAAGGGGACTGATTAATTGTAATGATGATTGGTATGTGATCACTCCCAAGAGTTTCACTATAAGTTTCCCAAGCACACGACAAAGCCATTTTAGGTGAAATTAAAGTTAGATCAATAGCTGTAGGTCTATATGTAGATACATCAGGAACTCTGGTATAAGAACCATCATTCAGTAAACATAAAGTTGAGTCTACAACATTTTCGACAAACCTATTACTACTGACCTGTGTGCACTCTTTTTCCCAGAAAGGAGAATGAGCACTAAAATCCCCTCCTACTAACCATTTACCATTATCATTCTTGATATTTTTCATCCATTCAGTATTAGCTTCATCTGGACCCTTAGGTAAATATACAGAAGCACAGTTTACTTTTAAGGAGTCCGAAAACTTGACAGTTACTGCACATGAAAAAATCCCATGTAATCCTCTAGGCACAGGTGATTGTTTGTCACAATACTGTAGTCCAGTGTGAATATAGATAGCACAATTTACTCTATCGCCATTATCATCTGTATCTACTACTGGTGGATAGTAGTACTGTTCCAATCTAGGTGGTTTGTTCTTGCTGATATTAACAGACTAGAATAAGAGAACATGACAGTCAGATGACACCAAAAATTGACTTAAGCCTGTGTGTATGTATGTGTGTGTGTGTGTGTGTGTGTGTGTGTGTGTGTGTGTGTGTGTGTGTGTGTGTGCGTGCCTGTGTGTGTGGCGTGCGTACGTGCGTGCGTGCGTGCGTGCGTGCGTGCGTGCGTGCGTGCGTGCGTGCGTGCGTGTATATATGTGTGTGCATGCGCACGCGCGCGCGCGCGCGCGCGCGCGCGCGCGCGCGCGTGTGTGTGTGTGTGTGTGTGTGTGTGTGTGATGTGATGTAGCCTCACATGGCGACATGTGACGTTCCATCGCATACGCCCTTATTTGTTATAAAGCATTTCCCTAGGTAGGGAAAAGAAAAGGTAAAAGAAACAATAATTCACGTGGCCTGACCAGTGTGATCGGTGTCGCTGGTGGCTATAGACGTAGGGCGATTATTGGTTGAATGGACGGACGTTGTCCATTGGTCAGCAAACAAGGGCTGGTAATGCGTAGAGTTAGACGAGTACTCACTGAATGTGAGCGCAGGAAGGAAAAAGAAAGTATAGGAAGGAGATGGCTTGGGGACACTGACCGGACAGGTTGTCTGAAGAACGAGTTCCACCTGCAATTTACCATTACCAGGTGAGGTATAGACAGATGGGGAGAAAAAAAGAGAGTTAAGAAAAGGGAAAAAGGGAAAAGAATTTATCATTATTCAGATTTTGAAATAGATTACTTACACGGATTCATTCGTGTTTCAGCCCTTCCCAGTGCTGTGGCAGCACCAGTTAGGCGACTGAGGCAGTCGCACAAATATTTGGGCTACAGTGCTGCGGCAGCACCTAATCGTCTCCAGGGTTGGAGAATCGAGCTGTAGAAGACAACGACTGCACCAGTCGTGAGAAAACAAAGCATTTGTCATGTTGACCCATAATGATTTTTAATTGTCCCCCTGATGAACTCAGTTGATACTACTATATTTTAAGCCATCTTTTGATTTTTCTTTGAAAATGTATATAATGTTTCTCCAGTGAGGAGGGGAAACCGCTGAAAGAAGTATCTGTGAGATAGTATGTAAAATGAGATGAAATTTGGTCCCAGCTAGTGGATCTGTGGAATGTTTGTACCTCCACTGGTGTGGAGGAACAGAAGTTGTAAATTGGAAACCTGTTGTCATTGTTTGAAAAGCTGATTATTGTTTAGTAAATTATTCCCCGGAGAGGAGGGGAGAAGAAGAGTTATTGTAGTGCGCCTTCTGGTTGTTTGGAGAGATTGCGTGTGCACGGAGTGAATGCTGGGCTGAGTGCAGGCATGCATTTATGCGCAGTGTGACAGTGTGCGTGTGTGTTTGTGTGTGCTCTCTCTCGCGTAAAGACCAACTGAGGATATGAATGATTCAGCGAACACTTTAAAATGAACTGGCGCTTAGCCTCTCCGTGCACAACGATTCTGGGTGAAGTCCGCATCAAATGTCAGCAGTGTATTCGTTGTCAGGTTCTGATGATCGACTGCATGCACACAGAGCCATTGCGAAGAGTTCGGTTCTGTCACTTTCAGCAGAACGCCCACTTTTATCGTGTCACGTTTGTCACACAACATGAAGGTCTGGAGCCGTCTACGCATGCGTCAGTAATGTACTTTTTTTTAGTGTTTGCGTACAGCACGTGATCACACTTTGACCCTTGAATGTGCAAAGTAAACTTCTAGTTGTTCGTGGTAAACTTCTAGTACTTGACGTGAACCAACGGTGTACACAGAAACGGAGAGGAATATTCGATTTCCAGAAACGTTGCGAACGTAAGTATTTTAAAAAAAATATTATTATTCCAGTGAGTCATATGGGCCAACAACATGCAAGGCATTCAATATATTTTCGTTTTCGTTTTGGAAAGCATGGGTGCTATTTTGTGCTGTTCCATGATGTTTTTTGGTGAGTGATCGATTTTCAGATGAACAATGAGGCTTCAGTCTTCTAGTCCTGAAGTGCTTTTTTTTCTCAGCGAGTTAAACGTGAGGTGCCAAAGCCATGGCAGCGTGTGCGTAACACAAGATATCTTTTGGATGTAAGCATTTTAAAGTCACGACCTCTTGGGTCTTCTTCAGGCGAAAACAAATAACATTTAGGACAGTGACAAGAAGAACATGTAGCCACTTAGCTTCGCTTCTCCTGTTCGTCTCCAAATCAAAAATGGCCGCCAGACGGAAACGAGGGGATTAAAGTCAATCTGTGTAACGGAACGTGTGTTCTTCAAAGCTAGAGTCTGCTGCATATGATATATTTTTTTCATGTCACAGTATGTAGCAAGTTGATTGTCTTTTAATATCAGAGTATAAGATATTGTAGGGTTTTTTTTAATCTTTCAACGTCAAAGTATGTAACAAGTTCTGTCTTTTAATATCGTAGTGTATGCTACTGTTGGGTATTGTTTCATCTTTTAATATCAGAGTATAATCATAACATTGCTGGGTAACTTTTTATCTTTTTATTGTCAGAATGTGTAACGGGTTGTTTGTTTTGTCTTGTAATGTCAGAGTGTGAGACAATTTGTTTTGCTTTTAATGTCAGGGTAACTAACAATATCTTTCAAAGTCAGATTGTGTAGCATACTAAATGTTTGTTAATGTTAGAGTGTATAAAAAAAGTATGTCTTGTAATGAGTGGTCGTTTAATCTCAAAGCATACCATGCAACAGATGTGTGTGTGTGTGTGTGTGTGTGTGTGTGTGTGTGTGTGTGTGTTGAGGGGTATGGGAGGTGGTGATGATTTCGGTGTAACATTATGTGTTTTAATGTCAGAATGTGTCACTTATTGTAGGTTCTTTTACTGTCATGGTGTGTAACAGAGGGTATAGTTTTTTTCATGTTATAACATGTAGTAAGTTACAGATCTTATAACGCTACACTGTGAAGTACTAGTTGTTGTTCTGTGTTCTATGTCTTTTGATAGCTGGTACTTATGCCATTAGTTTATGCAATTGCTAGGCCTGGCGTTACACTTTTCAACCACTCAGTACCCTCCAAAGCACGTCATACTAATCTGCTGTCACATTTTCCTTTTTAGATTCGTCAGTGTCAAAACACGCGTAGAAAAAAAACGAACCCGTTCTTCCCATCTGTACCTGAACATCATCTAACAGACCGTCTAATCATGCCATTTAACTGGAAAGCTTTTCTGCTCGCCATCGTTATGAGCGAAACATCCCATGCCATCGTGAAGGCTTCAGCCTTATCAGAATCCCACCCTAAAAAGGATGCTGATGTTACAATACTCAATAAGCAAACAAACGAGAAAGAAAGGGAGGAAACTGGAGAGCCTACGGTCACCAGAAAGTGTTCGGGTTCTGACTGGCTCAGCTGTACTTCTGACAACACGTATGAAGTGGGGGCCAAGAAAGACGAAGGGAAGAAACAACTGACTGATGTCATAAGGCGACAGACACGGTCCGTGAAAGCACTTAGCACGGATGTGAGGAAGAAGGATGACAGCCACCTGATGAGGATACGGTCTGCTAGTGCCAGACTGACTAAACATTTACGGAGTCTTAGTGTTTCGCAGGAGAAGACAGCCCCCCTGGTGTTCACAGACGACGGGGAGGCGAAGGTGAGTCAAACATATGCATCGTTTAAAACAGTAATGAAACAAATGAATAATATATTTACGCGCGCACACACACACACACACACACACACACACACACACACACACACACACACACACACACATACACACACACACGCACACACACACGTGTGTGTGTGTGTGTGTGTGTGTGTGTGTGTGTGTGTGTTGCGTGTGTGTGTGTGTGTGTGTGTGTGTGTGTGTGTGTGTGTGTGTGTGTGTGCTCGGTGGAGCGGCGCGTGAAAATTATGGAAATCCGAATCAATCAAAAACTATGTATATATATATATATATATATATATATATTAGAGAGAGAGAGATTTGTTGTTGCTGTGGATAGGTTTGTGATGTTTTATTCCCCTGGATGCTGGTGATGTCTCTCACAGTTCTTTGGCTTCAAACAGCTACTACATATATAAAGACGCGCCTTCTGTGTACAGGGAGCTGTCACTTTATCAAAACCTCACCTATGATGGAAGATCATGCATCATTGTTAAGTCATGATGATGATGATGATGATGATGATGATGATGATGATGATAATAACAACAACAGCAACAACAATAGCAATATTTATCATAATGATTATTACATTTATTATTAAAATCATCATCATCATTATTATTATTATCATTATTATTATCATCATCATTACCGTTATCATTATTATATTAGTTTCAAACTAAGGTGACTGCAGAAGATTTACTGCTCCGTAGAACGAAAAAGACAAACAAATTACAAAACAAGACACGACGCGTTTCGACCTCTTTGGTCTTCTTCAGTCAAAATAAACATCATTCAAGACAGTGAAAACGAAGAACGAACAATCACTTATCTTCTCAGATTGGGCGCAAAATGAATGTTGGTCTTGCCTGAAGAAGACCAAAGAAGTCGAAACGCGTCGTGTTTTGTCTTGTAATTTGTTTGTCTTTTTCGTTCGGCGGAACAGTAATTCTTCTGTTAAATTTCTTCTTCTTCTTATTTTTTTTTTGTCTTGTTGTTGTTGTTGTTGTTGTTTCATAAATAGTATTTGTATATTTCAGTTCTCGTCGAAAACTGCTCACTGCGCTTTCTTGCACTATTCCGCCAAGAAGCTTAATGGATCCTATTAGGATTTCTGGCACACTCTACAGAGCCTGTAGCTTCACAGCTAATTACGTAGCCATTAAGCCAACTGGAGAATTTGCCTCTTCTCTATTAACACTATCTCTACCTCCTTACAATGAACGTTCCCATGAATTTGTCAAGACAAAGCCCTTAACGTTAGCTCACTAAATGAACGGACATAGAGCAGAAATTAAAACTGGGGTTACAATTATGAGAGCAGGGTATTATCAGAACGGCCGAGGAATTGTGAAGTTTTGCTTGGAACCATAACATGATCGCAATTTATCATGCTTGTCAACACCATTGTAATTCTTGGTGTAATCAGCCACAGCCAGGGACCCAGGTATTCTAACCTGGCTTTTTCAACACCCCCAACATCTTTTCTGACAAGCTGTCCATCAGTTCCATCATGGGAAGAAGTCAGGAGGGTGACTTTACGACGGTCAAACTAAGCGAGAGCCTGAAATTTGCCTTTCACGTCACCATCACCAATCTGAAAAAACCAGCGCTTTGTGTCCCCAGACTTTTTGACACATTTTGCTGGCTTCATATCCTGTGGCAGACCCTTTCTGTTGTTTCGTACAGTCCCACAAGCCAAGGTTTTCTGCTGAATCAGGTAGTGAATGAGGAGAACTGACGTGAAATAATTATCGAAGTAGATGGTGTGCCACTTGAAATAATGGGGCTCTGCCAAGCGTTTGACGACACGATCCCCTAGGGCATCACCTATCCCAGCAGGCACATCATTGGTCTTCCTAGTATATACTGAATAATTCAGCATATAAAAAGAATCGGCACCACACAAAGCCCACTCTTTGAGGCCCCACTTCGTTGGTTTTGCAGACACGTACTGCAAAAAACAACAACACAACAACCCTTGAGCTTGATCATTGCCCAATCTCTACTGTGATGTTCTGACCAGGCAGAAAGTGCATAACAAAACATTGTTGAGTCATAGAAATGAGAGGTGTGACTTTGTACAGGGGGTCGTATCCAGCCTGACCTCTGGGAACAGCCTGAGTGGAATCAGCGAGGTGAAAATACTGGCTCAGCTGTTCAGACCTGTTCTTCGACATGACACTTGACACCCAAGGATTGAAGAAAGGAGAAGAGTCTTTCCAATGAAAAGCACGATGAGGAAAAGGGGCCATGTTCATATACATGAGAAGACCAACAAAAGCTCTGATTTCACCCACAGTGGTTGGCTCAAACTTATCCTTAGGAAGTCCAGCAGCCCTGAGCCTTTGTCTTCCATACACGTGCTGAGCCTTTGTCTTGCATACAGGTTGATTTCTCTGGCCATGAGATGGAATGAAACAAGTGAAAAATAATCAAAAAGTGTTTGTAGTCTCACTTGTGGACTTTGGGGGGGGGGGGGGGGGGGGGGGGGGGGGGGGGGCTGTATGCATCAAACACACGAACTTCTGTCCGAAAGTCGTCGTTTGACCACTGTAATGACTGTGCACATCCACCGTAATCAGTAACACCTGCGACACCCATGTCACTACTTGCATCAACTCCTTCTTCAACTTCCAAGTCACTGTCGCTGCTGTCTGCAGAGTCGAGATCAATGTCCGAATCATTCCACTCACATTCATATTGAACATTTGGTCCACAGTCAAGCTCATATCATATCAGAGTGCGATAGTGATCGAAGTCGATGGGATGACCAAAAATCGATGAAAAATCAAAAAAGTCACAAAAACCGCTCTGTCAAAATTGACGCTGAGCAAGGCCGATTACGACAGGTTTGTCATTTTGCTGTTGTCAACCCGAATAAGCGAGGCACGCCTAGCCTACAAACGCACGGGCGGCAGTACAGTAGCCCGAGCCGAAAGAGAAATAATGATGAATAAATCCAAACGCTTATCTGTTCTGATCCATTAGACAGAAAATTGTAGGGCCTTCCTGAATTTTTCTGATGTTTACGAAATTAATACGTCTTTTACTAAAGTTAGT
The DNA here is from genome assembly GCA_033310375.1 of Conus canariensis. Lineage (NCBI taxonomy): Eukaryota > Metazoa > Mollusca > Gastropoda > Neogastropoda > Conidae > Conus > Conus canariensis. Next base: position 38,188,954 of record CM065719.1, read on the forward strand.
CATATGCTTTTGATGCAAAATGTCACCAAGATCATTCCAGTCACAGATGTTTACTAATGACTGAAATTAGACCTACAGCTCAGTCTGCTTTCCCTTTTATTTGTATCCTCCAGAACGCTAGCGGTTGAAAGAAAAGAAGAAGGGACACTTACAGAAGGAACACCGCACGGCAGTCTTCCCATTAGACCTCTTCTTTTACACACCCCCCCCCCCCCCCCCCCACCCCCTGAATTCATTGTTCAATATATGTATATGATTTGCGCATATGTCATGTGGTGTTAATTTAAAAGTTTTACGTATTCATAGCGAAAGCTTTTAGGAATATATTGTTATTTCATGGTAGTTTGTTACGTGGTATTATTATTAGGCCTCTAATATTACGATTTCATATCCAAAGCTTTTTGAGACACGTTATTGTTTGATGGTTGAGTTTCGTCTGGTGGTAAGTTAACGTCAGACCAAACCCATTCTATGTAGGGCCTAGATCAGCATCAGTTAAAGATCATGATAATAACAAGTAAACCTGAACTGGTTGTGACACGGTGCCTTCATGACAGGCGCGACCTTTCACGCCCACGTTTAGGTTTCTGTCTCTAATTAAACTCTTAAGCTGACTGATAGGCCCTAGTGCGAAACGATCTGCTCCCGGAAGGAAAACAAATCAGGGGAAGGCAAAATTTGCCTTTCCATCGCAAACAGAATTACCGTTTCTCGCAGTTTATGAATTAGTTGATTTGAAGAGCAAGCTAAGGATCATGATATCGATTGTCTGTACAACAGGCGCACCTTTTCACACCCATGTTTTCATATTTTCTCTCTTTGATTGCACTGGTAAGTTGACCGACGGTTCAAAATTGCTTAAGGCGTGCTCGCTAGCGATGAGAAAACGGAGTGATTAATTAGCCGAACGCAAACGAGATTACTTCCCTTGCCGATTTTCCGAACATCGTCTATTTTTGGAGACTGGGGAGCAGACGATTACAACAGAAATGTCATTGTCTTCGCCGAAGGTCCTCGTCGACTCGGTCCAAAACTTTCTGTTGGCGAAATACGTACCTTATCACGAGTGCAAGATACAGTGCAGAGCAACATTGGGTGGATTGATCTGACTCGCAGTGAACAACCAGCTCATACGATTATACTACTGGCGTCGTATTCAGGAGAAGTTAAGCAAACCCAAGACTTGGCTGATTATTTCCCTTATCCTCGACGGCAGGTGAAAATGCTTACTTTGATGGATTGTGATTGGTTTGATTCAACACGATTCAAATGTTTACTATTTGTCAAACATTCTTATATCTCCCATCATGCTGATAATTCATTGCCAGTCTCAACCGTAGACATATAAATGTATAATTTGAAGAAAGAAATTGTATCCCATAAATTCCTCAGTATTTGACTAATGAAGGCTGAGAAGTCTCATTAACAACAGGGGTAGTGTACAGAAGCAGCTACAGCCCAGAAAACGAAACACAAACTCATTTTTCTACCAAAGTTTTTCCCTTACATATAACATCACTATACGCATCAGGCTGTTGACACAATGTTATCACTAAGCATACCAAATTCCTTTTTGACATCTTCTTTAGTCACTGTCGATTAATTCGTTCCTGTATGTTTAAGGTGTGTGTGTGTGTGTGTGTGTGTGTGTGTGTGTGTGTGTGTGTGTGTGAGAGAGAGAGAGAGAGAGAGAGAGTGAATTATAGATTATTACCTGTATGCATGTAAGATTGTGAATTTCTCGGAAAGCCTATCTAGTCTTCATTTGTTTTTTAGACTGCGTACCATTAAGCCTTTTTACGATACATGAACATCCATTTTAGTATATTAAACTTCAAAGTTATAATGGTCTACTTTTTTATTTACTGTCTTTGTTTATTCAGTTGAAACTATTTATTTTTACCCATTCACATTTTGTTAATGCATAAAACATGGGCCTAGATACACAAGTTTCCGTTATTTCAGAACATACATATTGAATTATAAATAGGAATACATGCTTCACAAACACACACGCACACGTGCGCGCACTCAACACACACACACACACACACACACACACACACACACACACACACACACACACAAACACACACACACACACACACACACACACACACACACACACACCACACACACAGAGATATGCACAGAGAGACAGACGTAGAGACAGAGACAAAGACAGAGAGAGATGATCTCACTGAGCGTAACGTTTCTGGCAGGTTCATCTGTACGGAGAGATCACCGTCATGTCCATCCAGGATGTCAGCGACATTCAGCAGACCGTCAAAACATGTTTGTTTATGTTCCTAACCTGGCGTGACGAGGCACTGACGTGGAACACATCCCTTTATGAAGGCGTGGACACCGTCCTCTTGTCCCCTGACTCCATGTGGACCCCACCCATCTTTGTGGCCAACGCCCTGGACCTGAAAGACGTGATGGAAGAAGCCAAGCACATGGAGGTCACACACGATGGAAACGTGTCCGTGAAAATTCCATTCGTGGTGGAGACGTCGTGCGCCATGGATCTGACCTGGTATCCTTTCGACGAACAAGCCTGCAGCATCACGTTTGTCATGAAGGCTAAGAATTACCAGTGGACAGTGGCAGAACAAGTGGATGAAAACACAGCGAATCAGCTGGCGCTGAATTCTGAATGGCAGCTGACCAACATATCAATAGCTCTAATCACACTACGTGGACATGACCTGACGCCCAAGGTGGTGATGACTCTGAGCAGGAAGACCACGTTCTACAAGGTCTGCCTGATCCAGCCCATGGTGGTGACCTTCTACATGAACTCTCTGGTCTTCCTCATTCCGCTGGAGTCTGGAGAGAAGATCTCTTTCCTGATTTCGCTCTTCGTGTCCACCTCCGTCTACACAAGGTCAGTCCTTCATCGTCTGTATAACAGTACTAAGTTAGGTGTAGGGTTAGACAAGCTGAAATGATTTGTACAGTTCGTTGTTGACTGAAAGTAACTGATGGTACAGAAGATTCCAAGAATGAAACCTAACTGACATGACGCGATATTTTCAACACTGCTAAAAAAAAAAGACAAGCAATACATCGAAGAATGTCTTTAATGGATTTCCAACACAACGTGATAGAAAAAGGCAGACTACTTTTGTTTTCTGAATGGGATAAAGATGAAAAAATTTCCACTGTAAGAGTACCTTAGCTTCTTCAAGGGATCAATTGAACATGTTCATCAAAGGTTCTAACAGACGCTGGAAAGCTTCAACAATTAATTGACTGTAGATTATATTCAGACTGGGTAACTAAAAGAAGTGACTACTATGTCACAAGACTCTTAGCTCAATTAAGGGTAATCAGACACAATATAAATGTCATAGTCCACCACATATCATTGACTAAAAATCATCAGACAAAACTGCAAAAAGAAAAAGTACACCTAAATCTGACGATTCCTGCATAAAACAATTAGTTTCCAGCTGCTTTTGCTTGGTCAAGTGATGAGCAAACATAATAGTTTTTTTATTGCAGCATAGTTGGTACGCCTATCTTGACATTATAACATCACAGGCTACGTTGATGTTGCAGTTTCGAAAATATTTATCTATTAGTTCAGGCTCTTTCGAAACAAAAATGAACTCAAAACTATTATTTTTATCCTGTAAAATTCATAGAAAATACTTGTCCATGTGACAGATTGACACTGAGCTAGGGAAAGAGCTATCATCAGTTTTAAAACAAATTTCTTTAATGAATTTTCTTAGTACATATCAGAAAAGCATCAAAATAGAACGTACATATACATTTTTCCTGTAGTGTTCTCATGTCTCTGACATGTGTCAATCTTTTATAAAATACAAGTGCTTCACAACTGTCGAATGTCTTCGGATTTTCAAATCAGTTTCTTTGACGAGTTTTTTCTGAAAAGCAGGAAATTAAATTTGTATACATTTATTTGCAACAGTGTTCACACATCTGTGACAGATATCAATGATCTTTGACCATAAAATGCTCCACTATGCTTGAAATGCTCATAGCCTAGTTGTCCAGGTGAGTCGACTCTGTCTTTGGGAGAAGACAAGACATAAGGGAATGACAACAATATTCGCATGAAACGTCTCTGGGGCATATGTCAAAAGGAAAAAGAACTGTATAATGGTTAAGAGACCGACAAGGTGCTTCTCATCACTGAGAACTTGGCGCATAAGAGTTCACAATATTTAGACTTGCTTTACAAGCGCACAGGTCAGTATGAAAATCGTGAAAACGTGTAAGCAAATGGCAGGACTTTTACCACCATTATCGCAGATTCTTCGATAAAAATCTCCAGACAGGATTTTTTCCCCAAGGAGTTGTTTTTCATGAAAAAGTACAACGTGCCACCGTTTATATGTTTGTAAACTGACCTTAAAGAGAAAAGATGAATGCTTAATCTGAAAGTTGTGATTTTGGGGTATTGTAATGGTTAAAACTTCTCTCATGTACACGGACCTCTTAATATTCCTTGATAAAACCGTTCCAGGTATGTCGTAGTTAATCACCTTCAGCATACGATCATTTAGGAAGTTGCAGCTTGTTCCCAGATTTCACCCCATTCAATTTTATGTGTAGTGTAGGCTTGCTATGGCAAAGTGATTGAATATCATGATCTGAACAGTGAGGGTGGAGCATGCTTTTCTGTCTATTGTTCAGATGTAAATGTTTCAGTCATGTGTCCCAATGCAGTTGGGAGCAAGCTTCAGCTCACTAGGTTAGTACCTGCATGTTTGAGATGATAAACATTGTGCACCTGTCATGTATTAGCGATCATTAAACATAGCTTTACGACGGTTGTTTTTATAGAGATTCTCAATTATTGCTCAAAATTTACTACTTTGCAACCATCCTTCATTATCATTTTCTATTTGCTAAAAGAGGGTATTTTTCAAAATTACAACATGGCGCATCAGACAATTCAGATTCTCGGTTATTAGTTGCAACTGCTGCATGATTGAGACGTACAAAAATATTTACAACCTTAACGCTGATCAAAATTAAGAATTATAGCTCAGCATCTACTTTGTCAGACAGATTCACTATAAATCATTACATATTTTCTTTCAGGGGACAAAAATATGTCATCTGAAAATATTTTATTTACGTATCTATTTATGTATGTATGCATGTATATATGTATTTATGTATTCATTTATTCATTTATAAATCTATCTATCAATTGATTGATTTGCTATGTAATGCAATGGAGATTCACAATGATTGCTGCACACTTTTAAGGTAACCGACAAACGTTATGACACTTGCATTACTTATTGTAACTTAATGACACTCCACAGTTATCAGGGTATAATGTTTAGGTAATGATCTGAAATGAAATGTAAAATAGGTCGGGAGATTTTAGACACAAAAAGTAAAAGTATGATCAGGTTTGCTGTATGCATAATGTTAACGTTCACAGAAATATTGATGACTATTATTAAACAAAAAAGGTGTTGGAACATTTCTTCTGCTGTCTCTGCCAAAAACAGGTATCAAACAAGCTCCTAGAGTTGTATCTCTGCATCTGCTCCCAACTAGTGCAAATGTCAATTTATACCTTTTTGATCAAAATCTACCATATTTTGTTGACTTTTTCCCTGTCCTCCCCAGTACAGAAACGATTTGTTTATGTAACGTGTCCCTCAGTGTTCAGTTACTATTTTTTCAAATATTGTAAGATATAACTGCTGCGATATATTCAGAGGAACTCCATTTCTTAAGCCAGAAGATTGGGGGGGGGGGGGAGGTATCATTTATGAGCTGGACAAAAGAAACAGGTGCGAAAAAAGGGAACTGTAACGTTTTTAACACACAATACTAGACTGGCGTGAACATGGCTCGAGAGTTTGTGTAAGACTCAGACAGGAAACAAAATAAAACAAAACAAAACAAAATGCAAAACATTGCTGCTGTGTGATGCTTTGTGGGGAAAATATTTATTTATGTTTGTATCTGTTTGTTTGTTTGTTTTTCATGATAATTCCCATTGTACTGTATATCATGATATATTCCTTCAGCTTCTTTAGCAGCACGATGCCTAGATGTCTGGACAGTATACCTGTCAGCATGAAGCTGCTTGTTGGTGTGGTTGTGGAGAGTGTCCTAGTACTGCTGGCCACAATCTTCATTCTTAAAAGATTCCACACTGAACAGAAAGCCAGCGCAGCTTACACTGGCACTCAACAGACAGAACATTTGAGGTATGGATATATTTGATTTTTCTTTTATTTATCATTCGGAAACGTTCATATGTCTATGTATACATATATATATATATATATATATGTATATATATATATATATATGTGTGTGTGTGTGTGTGTGTGTGTGTGTGTGTGTTATGTACCTGTGCATACGTGGGTAAGACTCAAAATCATGTGTATGTTGGTACATCCAACAGGCATGCCAATGATGAAAACAACCCAGTAAAAGATCAGGAATCCGTTTTCTTCGTTGCTGCACACACAGGAAAGAGTCATCCCCAAACCCTGCTGGCCCTGTCACAGTCTGTAGCTGCTAACACGACAGGGCTACCCTCCCGATCACACATTGTCACGACCCAGGAGCCAGTAGATCGTGTTTCACGTGCAAAAAGAGTTTTTTGCGCGATGGCGTGTCTGACATCACAACAGCTGGACTGGATCATGTTTGTGGTCTCTGTGACGACAAACACCATCTATCTCATTGTGGTCGCCTCCGACGTCTTCTAAACTTAGGTCAGTGAACAGCATCGACAGGTGGGATTAGGAGGCTTGTGAACGCATCTCTCTCTCTCTCTCTCTCTCTCTCTCTCTCTCTCTCTCTCTCTCTCTCTCTCTGGAGTGTAAGCTGAGCTGTCGTTGGAGACGGACGTGTTTTTGCTTTGCTCCGTCCTCTGCATCCAACACTCTGCGTGCTATCTACTCACCGCTTTTGAATGCGTGAAACTGCATGATGACAATAAGCATTGAAACCTATCGCTGTGCAGTGGGACAGTTTGCACACATTTTTCCAGCTTTGCTGCATAAGAAAATGATCAAAAAGAGAAAGAGTCAATATGAAAATGAGATGTCAGTGGGTGACGTGTGTAGAGGTCTAGACATCGCAGTGTTTTGTGTCTGCATTATGCTGTCAGCTCTCACCCTGTTCGCTGCCCCTTTCTGTGTGTTCATGACCCTCTGTGTGGATGGATATGGACAGGTACGTGCAAATCATCATGAGTATGATGTCTTGCCTCTGATTACCCCAACAAATATGTATTGTGCTATTGAACAGAAAGATATCCAACTCTCACCCCATGTATTGACATTGTCCACAATGTCTTTTCTGCAAACTACATCCCTGACTTCTGTCCCCGGACCCAACCTGTGATTTCTGTTGCTGCTTTGTGGCGACATTGAATCCCAGCCTGGCCCCTCTGTTGAGGACTCTGTGAAAAGTCTGGAAGACAAACTGGATAGGCACACTTCAGGTCTGGAAAGAAAACTGAACAAACTGATTGAAACTCTGGAAGCTGTGAATTTTCGAAGTAAGGAGCTTGAGGAAAAGTTCCAAGCACTTGAAGATTCAGTAAATACAAACTGCTCAGATATAAAAAGAAAAGTATCTTCTCTAGAAGTGGCTATCAAGTGAAATAATGAAAGTGTGAAAAGAATTGAAGAAGAACAAAAGGATATTGATTCTAGAGTGAAAAAGCTTGAGGGTGAAATTGAAAGACAAGAGCGTTACTCCAGAAGGTCAAACCTCCTGCTGTATGGAATGGCAGAAGAAGCAGGTGAAACTTTTGACAGATGTGTTTCAAAGGTTGTAGACGCTTTTAGACGGCATTTTCCACAAAAAGACTGGATAGAGACAGATTTTGAACGGGCACACCGATTAGGTCTAACATCATCCAGAAAGGATAGACCACGACCAATGATTATAAAGTTTCAGAGATGGAGAGATGCAATGCTGATCATAAGGGATAGGGAAGGGAAAAATCAGATGCGTTTGAACGGTTTGCGTATTGGGACAGATCTTACAAAACAGCAAAGAAATACTGTGGCCCACTACAAAGAACAAGGAAAATATGCATTTTACACCAAAGGGAAGTTGGTGGTCCAAGATTTCCGTACACGCCCCAGTCATGATCATGGAATACATCACGAGTCCCACGCATCCCCCTCTGTCACTTCTTATGCACAGATGGCTGAAAGAGTACCAGACAGAAGCCCAGGACAGTGCTCTCATGACTGTATGTGACCAGACTGTGGATGAGGGTCCAGTTGAAATGTCTACCAGCCCTCAAGAAGACCGACAGACTGAGCAGTCCTTTCCCGACACACCAGGTGACCATGGCACACCACTTAGTCAGCAAGCACTCTCCTCAGGAACGAGAGGTTTAGGAAGAGGATCTCCACTTTCTAGTCAACAGCACTCCGTACCTTGTGGTTGGGGGAGGGACGGAAATGGAGGGAGGGGAAGGGGGAGGGCGAACAGAACTGGTAACACTTGTGCACAGAATTCACCCATACTAACCCGCAATCGCTCTGCTTCACAGCAGAGTACTCTGCCCTATGACTGGAACTTGGGTCATGCCAGATCTGCTCAGAACAAGGATTCTGAACGAATCAATAGGGAGAAAACCAGTCAGAATAAATAGCGGTTAGGCCATGGCCCAGATCAAATGGATATTACATTACATGCAGAAAATAGTCATGAATGCGTTCTTAACTCTAATAGAGTCAATGAAAAATGTACAGTATCGTTTTTGTCATTTGTTACTTACAATGTTGAAGGTTTACATTCTATCATGAATGATATGAAGAAATGTTGACTGCTGTGCCTTTTCCATATAACTTGAAAATATAAAGGTAAAGAAAAAAGGTACCTTTTACGTTGAAGGATTCTCTGAAAGGTACCTTTTTTCTTTACCTTTATATTTTCAAACTATCATGAATGAACTTGATTTATCATCATTTGTATGTCAATACGATTTTGTTTTTCTTGTTGAAACTTTTCTTCAGTCATTTTCTAGTTCATGTGTAAAATCTCATTTGTCGTTTGTGTAACCGGGTGTGAAGGTGTCTGATAATGTTCATGGTCGTCTGTTAGATGGGGTCATATGTTTTGTTCGTAAAGAACTCACTGAATATGTACAACGTGTTGAAGTAGAATCTGATAATGTAATTGTATTAAAACTTTCACACAAGCTGTTTAGTACGTCTACAGACTGCTTGTTGGTTGGAATGTATATTCCTGCAGAGAATTCACCTTGCTATGAGGAAACTGAAATTTATAATGGTATTATGTTACTTGAAGATTTGTTGCTCGACTTAGTCAGAGATTATGGAGACATTCCTTTAATTATTTGTGGTTACCTAAATTCTAGAACAGGCTGTTCAAATGCTCAAAATAATGATCATGTTGAAGTGATATATGAAATGAGAAGTGAAGATGAAGGACAAGAGAAAGACGATGATAACAAAAGATGTTCTAATGACTCTGTGGTTAATGCTTTTGGAAAGTTTCTTTTATTAACATTTGTCAGGAATTCAATCTGTTGATATTGAATGGTCTGCAATCAGCAAATTTCCCATGTGGTTTTACATATATTTCACAAATGGAATGCAGTGTTGTAGACTATTTTATTGTTTCTAAAAATCTGTCACACAAATGCAAGGTCATGAACATTTTACCTACGATTGAATCAAAACATTTAGCTGTTGATTTGTATATTGAATCCATGTCTGATGCTACCTCAGAAAAAGAAGTACCCAAACCTTATACACTCACAAGATATAAATGGGACGAACTAAAGAAAATCGAGTTTACAAATAAAACACAATGTGACTATGCTAAGAACTTACTACACCAAGCCATATCTTTGATTCAAAGAAAATATTAATGAAGCGCTTAGTAAGTTTAATGAATGCTTGTATTTTGCTGGCGAATGTATGAAGAAAACATCTGTTGTTCGAGACAAAAAACACCACGTTTGGTTTGATCAGGAATGTAGACATGAAAGGAAAATTGTTCGACAAAATTTGAGAAAAATATGCAATGTACATATTTATAAAGACGATCTTACGTATACTCAAAAGAAAGCAGATCTTGACAGAGAATTATATGCATATAAAAGAAGAGAATATAAAGAACTTCTTAGACTAAAGAAAAAATCGCATAGAGAGTAAATAGTCAATGATTTGCAAAATAACCTGAACAACCCAAAGAAATTTTGGAATACAATCCGTTCAATACGTCCAAGATGTGGAATACAAACTACAATTAGTCTAGAAGAATGGTATAACCATTTCAAAGATGTGTTTAATTCTCTCTCCAATGATGCACTGGATATTCAAAATGGTGAATTTCATAGTTCAGATACTGTTATTGATAGGGATTCTGAAGCTTTAAACGAGCCAATTTCAACAGAAGAGGTGAGGGATGCACTTAAAGCATTGAAAATCAATAAGGCCTCGGGGCCAGATGGGTTAATTGGAGAGTTCTTTAAGAATAGTATAGAGCAAACTTTACCTTTTCTTACAACCTTCTTTAACTTTATTTTTGATCATGGTTTGTTTCCAGATGAGTGGTGTTTTTCAATTATACAGCCTTTGCATAAAAAGGGAGCCATAAATAACACTGACAACTACAGAGGAATATCATTATTAAATATCTGTAGCAAGCTGTACAGTTTTATTCTGAATAAACGTATCACGAAGTGGATAGATGGCAATAATATAATTGGGGAAGAACAAGCTGGTTTCAGAAAAGATCATAGTACATTTGACCATATATTTACACTTTCAGCCATGATTCAGAAGTAATTATTACGACATAGAAAACTGTATGTAGCCTTCATTGATTTTCGCAAAGCCTTTGACTCTGTGTGTAGGGATAAGCTATGGAAGATACTGCATACGAATGGTTTAAATGGTAAATTGTTAAAAGCATTAAAAAGTATGTATAATACTGTGATGGCAAAAGTGCGTACTGGAGGTGACCTGACTGAGGCCTTTTTGTGTCCACGGGGTTTGAAACAAGGGGAGGTGTGTTCACCAGTTTTGTTTTCACTGTTTATAAATGAACTAACAAAAGATATTATCAATAATGGAAAACATGGAATCCAACTGTCACCTGATTTTGTTGAATTGCTCATCTTACTTTTTGCAGATGATGATGTATTGTTTTCTGATAGTGTTATTGGTCTCCAAAACCAGCTGAACATCTTAAGTACGACAGCAAAAAGACTCGATTTATCTGTTAATTTAGAAAAATCTAATGTGGCTGTTTTCCGAAATGGTGGATACTTGTCTTTATTTGAGAAATGGTCTTTTGATGGAGAAGAACTAGTTATTGTCAATATGTATAAATACCTGGGTATATATCTTTCAACAAGGCTTACCTTTTCTCACACACTTAATGACCTTGCAAATCGCGCTAGAAAAGGCATCTTAGCTATAATCAAAGTTCTCTGGACTGTAAGTGAACATACACCACAGGCTTTTTTTCAAGATGTTCGATTGCCAAATACAGTCAATATTGACATATGGATCAGAAATTTGGGGACTATCAATTGACCAAGAGCCCATCGAAAGAATTCATCTATGTGCCCTAAAACGGTTTATGGGGGTTAGCCCAAAGTCACCAAGGCAACTGATATATGGAGAAACTGGTAGGCATCCTCTTTATGTAAACACTTATTTACGATGCATACGTTATTGGCTACGACTTGTTGCTATGGAAGAGTCTAGATATCCACAAAAAGCTTACTGTATGTTATTATCATTGCAAAATCAGAATTATGTCACATGGGCTTGTCGTGTTAGAGATGTTTTATATAAATTTGGCTATGGAATAGTTTGGGAAGCACAAGGTGTGGGAAGCGTAAAATTATTTCTCTCAGAATTTAAACTTAGACTTATTGACTCATTGAAACAAGACTGGCATGCTGCACGGGAGACCCATCATTTTTTTTATGTATACTCAACTTTTGGTTCTACATTTTCTCCAAAAGTATATTTGTTTAAGCTTAAAAATGTGTATTTGCGAAAATGTCTTGCAAGATTTCGAATTGGTATGTCTCCCGTAAAACACAGCTACTTGCAATATAAATCACCTCTAAACAACCGTAACAACAATTGTCCATTTTGTTTAAATGCTCTTGAAACTGAAGTTCATTTTCTTTTCATATGCCCGAAATATAACGATTTGAGGGATGATTTAATACCTGATAAGTACTGCAGATACCCATCATTGTTCAAACTTTCTTTGATTCTTGCCAATGAAAATGAAAATGTAATTATGAATATTTCTCTGTTTGTGTACAAGGCGCTGAGTTTGAGAAACCTATGTCTTAATATTTTGTAATTGATCTAATGTGTATCTGGCTCGCTCACTCTCATTGTTATGGGCCAGAGGCCTGACAATTAAATTTTTTTGACTTTGACTTTGACTCTCTCTCTCTCTCTCTCTCTCTCTCTCTCTCTCTCTCTCTGTGAGGATTATGCAAGAAGGTTTGAATGCAATTTCATGTTGTCAGTAATCGTTATTGCGGGCACACTGTCAGGAAAACATTTCAATGGCATCAGTATGTTCAATATGTGAGTCAATGCGTATGCACTGAAACATTTACAATATTTATTTCAACACATTCTCTTGTCAGAAGGCACAGCATGCTGTGTGCATGGCAATCTCAGCATGGTAGGAACGAAGCAAATTGCCGTCCCATTATATATATATATATATATATATATATATATATAATGCTGAACAATTAAGTAGTGGAAGAAAACAAGTGCAGGCTAACAATTCTTCAGTCATTATAGTAATGACTTGGCAAAGATTTGAACTTTAAAAAAATATTTTTTAAAAAAAAAAAAATTGAAGATGAAGAAAATGGGGGGAATATATTATAAATATGAGAAGCCCTTCACTAGCTGCCTGAGGGAACCATCGTAATCCCTCTCAAAGGCACATTTATTTGTATTGCCTGCTCCTAGGCCTTTCGTCCGCTGGATCGGACTCATCAGGGAGACACGGCTGATTGTGTCTGTGTACTCTTGGTGTCAAATAGAGACACACCACAGTCCATAATTCTGTGGTGTTCTCACCACCAAAGGTTCAAAAAAGAATCCAACTGCACCCTCAAAGCAGCCAGTGAAGGGTAGTAAAATGGAACAAAACAAAAGTGTGGAGACGAAAAAAGTTGCTGAAAAACTAAAAGCATTATTCAAACAGTATAAAATGTAGGGGACAATCTTTGAGCCTATGCTTGAGGATCCATTCAAGGATATATATATATATATGAATCCATCGGTGCTCAACCAATCACAACCGCAAATCCCAAACGGACTATGAACATGGACCAAATGGAATATCCATGTGTCTGTGGAAAGCGTTTCGCTACCACCCGTGGCATGAAGATCCACAGAACAAAGATGGGATGTGTGAAGACTCATCCGAATGAGCAGCAGTGCACTGCATCAGCAGATAAGACGTCCGAAGACCAAGGCCAGGATTTAAACCACAGTGCCAAGGACATCCACGCTGTTGGTTCGGATGAGGAATTTGCACAGGCCCTCGATGCCAGGCGCCTGAAACTCAACCTGCCACGAGCAAACGAAACTGAAGATTGGGAGAAACTGGATGCAAAAATCGTCCAAAGACTCGATGCACTAATAGGGAAAAGCACCCTGGAACACAAACTAGCCATATATGGGGACATTGCGTATGCCACATGTAGAGACGCCTATGGAGCAAAACTACCCAAAGAGAAAACACCTCCAAAGAAATCCAAACGCCAAGAAGAGATGGACAAGATCAGGGTCCAAAAGAAAAATCTCAAGAAGCAAATGAAGACGGCGCAGCCAGCTGAAAAACAAGGCTTGGAAAAACTCTGGAAAGACCTGAAAGCAAAACACAGCGCCCTCAGCAAAGCGGAATCTGCGAGGAAGAGGAAGAGCAAAACGAAGAAGACACAAGAGCGCTTCTTCAGAGACCCCTTCCAGTTTGCCAGAACACTGTTTGAGCAGCCAAAATCTGGGACCCTAAGTGTGGACAAAGGAGTTCTTGAGCAGCATCTGAGGAAAACATACTCTGACTCACAGAGCAAAGCACCACTCGACATTCAAGGTCTGGTGTGGCCAACCAATCCTGAGGAACAGTTCAATGACAAGCCTCCAACGTTGGCGGAAATCAAGAAGGTGGCCGACAAAGCCAGAGTCAAATCATCACCAGGGCCAAACGGAATACCTTACCAGCTGTACAAGAAATGTCCCAAGGTGCTGGAGTGGCTCCACAGGCTGCTGTGATCAGCTTGGAGAAACCAGAAGATCAGCGGCCAGTGGATGACGGCAGACGGTGTCTACATCCCCAAAGAGCAAAACTCAAGTGCCATCAGCCAGTTCAGGCCAATATCACTACTGAACGTCGAAGGGAAAATCTTCTTCTCTGTCATGGCAGCAAGGCTGACCAAGTACCTCATGGAAAACAAGTACTTGGATGTGTCAGTCCAGAAAGGTAGCATCACAGGCGTGGCTGGCTGTGTAGAGCACGCCACAATGATCAGGGACGCAATACAAAGAGCAAAAACAGAAAAGAGAGACCTGGACGTAGTGTGGCTTGATCTGGCAAACGCATATGGATCTGTACCCCATTAGATGATACAGTTGGCTCTTGAGATGTACCATGTCCCAAAGAACATCCGCGACATGCTCAAGAAGTACTTCAATGGCTTCTCAATGCGGTTCTCTACCAAGAAGTACACAACAGATTGGATCAACTTGGAAGTTGGCATTGCAATTGCAATGGGCTGTGCAATTTCCCCAATACTGTTCGTGTTGGCAACGGAAGTCATCTTGAAAGCAGCAACAAGCAACGCAAGACAAACTAACCTTGGCGATGGATACAAGATGCCCCCTCTCAAGGCCTTCATGGATGACACTACAGTGATTTCATCCAGAGAAGACGAGTCACGTCATGTGCTGGAGAGACTGGACAACATAGTTGCCTCATCGAGAATGAAGTTCAAGCCAAAGAAATCAAGGAGTCTCTCACTGAGGAAAGGAAAAGTGGCTGAATCTGTGGTCTTCAGTGTTGCCAACCAGGCCATTCCAACAGTCACAGAAGAGCCAGTCAAGGGCCTTGGAAGATGGTATGATGATACGCTGAAAGACACACAAAGAGCAAAAGAAACCAAACAGATGCCGGAAGAAGACTTGGAGACCATTGACCAGTGTGGGCTCCCTGGCAAATACAAGGTCTGGTGTCTGCAGTTCATGCTGATGCCAAAGCTCCTATGGCCTCTGATGATATACGACATCTGCACCAGCATAGTGGAGGCAATGGAAGCCAAAATCAACAAGTTCACAAGGAAATGGCTTGGTGTCCCACCCTGTCTGACTGACATAGCGTTGTACTGTCGCCAAGCAAAGCTGAAACTATCACTGAAATCCATCCTGGAGGAATACAAAGCAGGGAAGATCAGACTTCAAAGCATGCTGGAGGACTCAGGAGACAAGGTGGTAGAAGCAATCAAGCCCCAGCTGAAGACAGGCAGAAAATGGAAAGTTCAAGAGGCGATGGATTCTGCAAAAGAAAGTCTCAAGATCAGAGAAATAACAGGACACACACAGACCAACAGACAAGGACTGGGGGTGACCAAAACTGAATGGTGGTCAAAGGCCAAAGGAAAAGCCAAAAGAGACATGATGATTCAGGAGATGAGAAAAAAGAAGACCAAAAAAGACTCCAAAAAGCAGTCCAGCAGAGCCAGCAAGGGCAATGGACAACGTGGGAGAATGCACTCCAAAGAAGTCTCACTTGGAATGACATTTGGCATATGGCCCCTCTCAGGATCAGCTTCATTCTCAGATCTGCATATGACCTTCTGCCGTCAAATGCAAACCTGGTGAAGTGGGGAAAAACAGACGATCCTGCATGCCCCCTCTGCCATGAAAAACAAACAGTGGAGCATGTCCTAAGCTCATGTAAAGTAGCCCTGGCTCAAGGAAGGTACACATGGAGGCACAACAAAGTGCTCAAAGAGATTGTACAAGTAGTCTGGGCTAGTACCAACACCACAAAATGGAAAATCAGGACTCCAAAAGCACCCGCAACATTCTTCACGGTAGGAGGCAGCAAATCATGGCCAAAAACAACAGTGCCACTCGGAACATGCAGGCAGAGTCTGCTGGACGGGGCAGATGACTGGGAGTGCACTGCAGACCTCCCAGAATGGAAGAGTCACCCAGAGATCATCAGCAAGAGTGGCATGAGACCAGACGTAGTCCACTCTCAGTCAACCAAGCAGCTGATCATGATCGAGCTCACGGTGCCATATGAGAACAGAATGGAGGCAGCTCAAATCTACAAGACTGCAAAGTATGCTGATCTGGCAAACAGCCTGAGGAGAGAAGGCTATCAGGTCAAAGTCCTCACTGCAGACATTGGAGCTAGGGGGTTTGTAGGAACGTCTGCATACAGCCTCATGAAACATCTCTCAGTTGCAGGGAGGGAAAAAAACAGAGCCCTGAAAGCAATGGCAGAAGCAGCAGAGAGGTATTCAAGCTGGATCTGGTCAAGGAGGAACAAAAGTTAACTTCATAAGGCTTAACTTTCATACAAATATCAGGTGTCCCAGTGGCTCAGTGGTTAGAGTGCGAGTCATTAAGTGGAAAATGAGCATGTCCAGAGGGTCATGGGTTCGAATCCCAGCCATGGCTCGTCCCAAGATGGGAAAAAAGGGGTAGCAGAGGGACATCCGGAGTCATGAACCGGGTGTGGCCCAACCCCCCTAGTGTCAGGAGATAAGGGCCGAAACACTTGCTTGAAGGGGGCTTCTTTTCTGAGGACTCTCTGCTGCCACGCTCTCCACGAGTTTCTTTCTACTATATATATATATATAGAAACAACCACACAATGAAGAAGCAAACAAGCAAGTTTTCCTTTTTCCGACGTTTCGGCGCTGGGCCTTCCTCAGGGACTTCTTTATTAGGTACTAATGGAAAATCAAACAATCTTTAAGTCTGTCTTTCTTTGATTACTACTCAGTGAATTGCAGATGGCTGGCACAGGCCCCCAATAGAGAACAAATCGAAATTTGACAGTTAACAAAAGTGATCAGTGTTGAACACTGCACCCGTATAGACTCCATAACCGATCCCACCTCCCCCCACCCCCGACACTCACACAACACCCACACACAGAAACAAACTCACACCCCAAAATACACCCCCCCTCACACACACACACACACACACACACACACACACACACACACACACGCCCGCACACACACACACACACGCCCGCACACACACGCACACATGCACTCAATACTGCACAGAGAGAGAGAGAGAGAGAGGAGGGAGGGAAATACCGTTTTCAATGACATGTCGCAGATTCAATTGTCTATGAACGTTTCAAACAAACCCACCTCACTCATGTACAGCTCCCGCAAATATGAAAGTATGCGCATAAGCAAGTAAGGTAACATATTTGCAAAGTAAATCACACTTAGAGCACCATTTTAAAGCAGGCTGACCACACACATGCCTACTCCCGAAAAGGTGGAGCAGAGTGGGAAGATGGGGAAGGGGAGAGGATATTAGCTTGTAGGTAGGGGAAGGACTGAGGGTAGGAACGAAATTATTATAAATAAGGAGGGGGGGAGAGGGGGAAAAATATTTTAGTAAGTGCGCGCACTAGCGCGCGCACACGTGCATGTGCGTGTGAGTGTGCGAGTGCACGTAAGCCCGCATGTGAAAAAAAAAGGGGGGGAGGGGGGAAGAAGATAGTAAACATGATGGAAAAACGGGGGGGGGGGGGGGGTTAAAAAGTAGGAGGGATACCAGCACGAGTAGTCACCAGAGGAGCTGGTAGGGAGGAAGAAGGTCAAGAGCCTGGTAGGGTCTGAAAAAAGGCTTGAATGAAGGGTGTGGCAGAAAGGGTAGATACTGAAGATAGGAGGGGGGGGGGGGGGCGAAGGGGGAGGGGGGGTATCGTTGGAAGGGGAGTAGGGGAGAAGGGAGAGTAAGGGGAGGAGTCTAGGTGACCATGTTGAGGCCCTCTGGGTAAACAGTACGTAATTTGTTGAACCAGAAAGATTCCCGTCGGAGTCTGTAATCATTGTCCTCTGAAAAAAACTTTTTCTATAATTACACATCTTAGATCCTGAAGGGAGTGATTAGTCTGGTGGAAATGTCTGGTTACTAAAGTTCCAGTGTTCTTTTTGATGTTTGATCTTTGCTGGTAAAAACGGGTTTTTAATGAGATTTTAGTTTCTCCAACATACTGGCTGTGTGGGCATTTGCTGCAAAACAGTAAACAGATGATGTTGCAAGTAAAACAGTCCATGTTGTGTCGGATGGTGAACGATTCTCCTGTTGCTGTGCTTTTGAAGTTGGCTGTTTCTACTAGGTGTTCTTGGTAGATCACACATTTTCTACCACACGGAAAGCACCCGGGTGGTGAAGAGTCCAACTGACGGGTGGGAAGTGCAGAGGGCATGAGAAAATTTCTTAGGGACTTGCTGTTTCTTTCTCCCAAAATGGGTGGGACTGGAATGGCCTTTTAAAGTCTAGGACTGGATTGTAGAAGGGGGTGAAGTTCCTGTAGCCACTGACGTAGAGGTGGGTTAGCTGGATTGTGAGTGATTATGACAGGAGTGCGTTGGGTGTGCTGCTTCGGTTTATACTGTAGGATGGAGCATCTTGGCTGACGTTGTACTTTCTCTTGAGCTGTAGTCAAGCATCTTTGACTGTATCCTCGGAGATGCAGTTGTTCACTGAGAAGACATTGTTTTTCGAAATCATCTGGTTTCGAGCACAGACGTTTTAAGCGGAGAAACAGGCTGTATGGTAAGTTCTGTTTGCAGTGGTGTGGGTGACAAGAGCTGAAATGAAGATAGGAGTGGACGTCGGTGGGCTTGCAGTACAGTTCAGTTTGTATGTATCCATTTTCCAGTTACAGGAGAATGTCTAAAAAGGGAAGTGTAGTTGCAGAAACACTAAAGGTAAACTTGATGGTGGGATGTATGGTGTTAACGTATATATATATATATATATATATATATATATGTATATATATATATGTATATATATATATATATATATATATATATATATATATTTAAATATATTATGGGAGAGAGATTTTCCCAGAATGCGATCTTTCTCAAATTGTAATCCTTTCTCCCACATGAGTTTGACAACCCTGAAAACGCCCTCTCTCTCACTCTCTCTCTCTCTCTCACTCTCTTACATACACACACACACACACGCGCGCGCGCGCGCGCACTCGCGCACGCACGAACATATATAAGCACACCACACACACACACACACACACACACACACACACACACACACACACACACACACACACACACACACACACTGCCCGACTCCTTTGTAATTTCTTTCTTTCCAATTGTCACCCAGACGTAAGTGTATGCATATGTGGGTGTGGGGAGGGGGGGGGGTGGTTGTGCTCATCCTCTTCTCATTCTTTCAGATGAACGTGCCAAGGTTAATTAGGGATTTCATCTTACGCATTACGAGAAGAAACAATCAGAAAGATTCGAAAGAATATTCCAATAGTAAGGCATGTACGTTTACCCGAAGATTTCAGGGTTTTTTTTTTTAAACTTTTGTTTGTTTTGTTTTGTTCATTTCTGTTTTTGGATTTTGTTTGTTTGTTTGAGTGGTTGTGTGTTTTGTTCTTGTTTGTTTGTTTATTCGTTTGTTTCCTTGTTTGTTCAATCGTTTATTTGTTGCTTTGTTTTTGCTGTGCCCCATTGGAGGCAATATTGTCGGGTCACTCGCTCAGCATCATCCCACACACACACACACACACACACACACACACACACACACACACACACACACACACACACACACACACAAGTTATACCCAGGATCATCACAACACATACATTCCATAAGGAGAAATCAATGTTAGTCAGTGCAACTCATTATTTCTAGGGCCACCAGAAAAGACATTACGGTTATCAAGTCACTTCGGTCATTTAGAACATTGTTGATTCGTTAATTAAGTTTTTGTTTGCATTTTTTCATGGATAATTCTTCTGCTTTTTTTTTTAAATTCATATGTACGAAGAGTAACAAATCCAAATATACATACATGTTGTGGTCTGTTGATCAGTAACAAATCCAAATATACATACATGTTGTGGTCTGTTGATCTGGTTTTTTTTTTTAATCCATTTTCCTATAGCTACCTTTTCTTTCATCTTCCAGGATGACAATGGACGGGTGGTTACTTGCTGCCCCACAAGGAACCTGTGTCCACCTGCCCCTCACAATGTTCCATGCCATGCGGCAGAGCCAGATCCTGAAGACACGACAAGCCAGCACGAACCTCTTTGTCACACAGCCTATGTCCTTTTGCGGGGAATGTGGAATGTTATGCAGGCACCGTCTTCTCTGCATATCAAAATCAATCTCTCTCTCTCTCTCTCTCTCTCTCTCTCTCTCTCTCTCTCTCTCTCTCTCTCTCTCTCTCTCTCTCTCGCACACACAGACACACAGACACAGACACACACACACACACACATACACACACACGCGCGCGCGCGCGCGCGCGCACGCACGCACGCACGCACGCACATACACAGACACACACACACGCGCGCGCGCGCGCCACACACACACACACACACACACACACACACACAACACACACACACACACACACGTACGCGCACATGTTCAACCAATAACGTCGAATAAAATATTCGGTAGACGTTGAATTCCAAAGAAATTATGCATCCTCTGTTTGGGATGTGGCAAGTGAAAGTATTCTTCGACCAGTATTTAGGCCTTGAGTTCATACAGCCACTAAAATCTTTCGAATTATCATCTGCGAAGATTGAATTGTTGGAAACTGAAGTGCAGCAAATTTTTTTTGTTTTGTATGGGTTGTTCTACCTACGTATTGTATTCACGACAATCAAAGGCAAAACAATTAACAGATTAACGAAAGGTACGATGCATTCCATCAACACATGGATTAGTAAGGTCAAACAAAGCAAATCCCATTCTATGTCCAGCAGACTATCAATATGGGAAAATCTCAATATGTATAAAAATCGTTACTTTTATATATTACTTTTAATAAGATTCTGATGGTTATACCACGTCACACTGAATTTTGTGTCTTGCAATGCCAATCTATTAACATAATTTTCGACTGTTTATTATTTCTTTTTTTTTTTGTTTTGTTTTTGATTTGTTCAAATGTTGAGGGTTAATTTAAATTTTATTGATTGTACATTTGTATACACAACACATTCAGCAAAGATGATAATATGGTCTAATATTTTGTTTGTTTGTACGTGCTTAAAAAAAAGAATCCATAACAAGCTTGATTCCTAAACAGGTTTTACATCTCTCTCGTAAAATTCTCCAGTGCAAATGAGTAGTGATGTACGGAATCTATCTGTTATCACATAATGAGCATGTATCATTATTCGTAACAGTCATTTTCTTCAAAATACTGTTCGTGTCAAGAATGTTACATCATGTCATAATCTGAAGCATATCAGAGTTTCATTTCTTTGTTTTTTTCTTGTTTAAGACTTTGTCCCAATTTATCGCACATCATAGTTTGTAGTCCAGTTAAGCAAATGATTTTACGTCAAATATTAATAACTCCTCTAAGAACACATTCAAATAGACTTTGAAACATTTATTACCAGTCAATATAACTTGTAGCGCTTCTCAGGTGTGATTACAATCGCCATTAAAAAAACTTTATATGCTTATTCTTTCCTACACTATCACCTCATTATTCTTTAAATGGCTTTTTCTTGAGTGTGCACATTCCAGATATTTACACTAGTCTATGCTAATCTCATATTTGTTAAAAAAATAAAAATAAAAAATAAAAAATCTTCTGTAATCCAAGTAATCTCCATTTTCATCAATTCATATCTCTTACCGAAAGAAATCGTTTGTTTACCCAGTTTTAAAGAAAAAGAAAAACCGTCGTTAACTGGTCTGAATTTATCATCATAGAAACGTGGCTCCGTTAGGGCCTCTTATAGATTTGGTCACACTATATATGTCTTATAAAATGTTGATAAAACAAAAACTTTTCTCCCCAAAAGTACTAAATTTGTAAGGAACAAATTATCTGGGAGTATGTATATTCAATTAATCCATATGTGAACATACTAATTCATCTTTTTTTTTCTTTATGTGTTGGTAGTGTATATGTAATTTA
>CM065719.1:38213677-38238677 GCA_033310375.1 Conus canariensis
AAAAACGTGATGTAAGAAAAGAACGAGGAAAAACGTGATGTAAGAAAAGAACGAGGAAAAACGTGGTATAAGAAAAGAACGAGGAAAATATGGAATAAGAAAAGAACGAGGAAAAACGTGATGTAAGAAAAGAACGAGGAAAAACGTGATGTAAGAAAAGAACGAGGGAAAACGTGGTATAGAAAAGAACGAGGAAAAACGTGGTATAAGAAAAGAACGAGGAAAATATGGAATAAGAAAAGAACGAGGAAAAACGTGATGTAAGAAAAGAACGAGGAAAAACGTGATGTAAGAAAAGAACGAGGGAAAACGTGGTATAGAAAAGAACGAGGAAAATATGGAATAAGAAAAGAACGAGGAAAAACGTGGTATAAGAAAAGAACGAGGAAAATATGGAATAAGAAAAGAACGAGGAAAAACGTGATGTAAGAAAAGAACGAGGAAAAACGTGATGTAAGAAAAGAACGAGGAAAAACGTGATGTAAGAAAAGAACGAGGAAACACGTGGTATAGAAAAGAACGAGGAAGAACGAGGAAAAACGTGGTATAGAAAAGAACGAGGAAAAACGTGATATAGAAAAGAACGAGGAAAAACGTGGTATAGAAAAGAACGAGGAAAAACGTGGTGCAGAAAAGAACGAGGAAAAACGTGGTATAGAAAAGAACGAGGAAAAACGTGATGTAAGAAAAGAACGAGGAAAAACGTGGTATAGAAAAGAACGAGGAAAAACGTGGTATAGAAAAGAACGAGGAAAAACGTGGTGTAGAAAAGAACGAGGAAAAACGTGATGTAAGAAAAGAACGAGGAAAAGTTTAATTACTTACATGGACCCCTTGAGGGAAAAATCTATCCATACCAAAATAGAGCATATCAACTACACTACTGAACTGACAGACCCACAGGCAGTGATGTCATTGTTCTAAAACTAATAGATTTCGCTACTTTTGAACGACTCCTTCAAGATGTCAAGGCACTTCAAAGAGACATTAATTTCAGGGAAATATATATGTTCTTCAGTCCGAATTCTTTGCTAAGATGGAGTATTTCGCGCATTTGGAATTTAAAATGAAGTGGAAGTCATGTCTCAGGTCTTCTGCAAACAAGATGAACAACATTCAGAACAATAAAAACGAAGAACAAGCAATCATTAATCTTCTCAAATTAGGCGCAAGAGGGTCGTTCTTCGTTTCCATTGTCCTGAATGTTGTTTATCTTGCCTGAAGAAGACCTAAGAGGTCGAAACGCGTCGTGTTTGTCTTGTAATTTTGTTTGTCCATCTTACACGGCGGAGTTACTCATGATTCCTTTTAAAATTTGTTTCAGTTTCTGCCTGCAGTTACCTCACTTTGAAACAAAATCTGAAGTCTCATTTAGTTTCTAATCCTCTTCATGCTCGACATGAATAAGAAAAATTTTGTCTTAGAAGGTCATAATTTCTTTCTTTCTTTCTTTCTGGGTACGCAGGCTGATACTCCTGCGGACACTCCCTGTGTAGACAGGCAAGCATTAATCCTATCTACCCAACAAAGGGAGTGGGATTTTGTGTGTATGACCGTTTTTTTTATCCCGCCATTAAGGCAGCTATACTCCAGTTTTGGAGGAGGTGCGTGCTCTGTGTAACGTGTCATCCATGCCAACGGCCAAACTGGCCTTCTCTTCCAAAAGTTGGTGATGGGATTTTACGTGTGTGCAAGATGTTATGCATGCGTTCACACACGGAACCTCGGTTTATAGTCTCATTCGAAGGACTGTATGGGAAATGGAGTCAGAACCAATGTTAACTCCGAGGGAAAAATCCCCCAGTACCGAAACGGTCCGGCGGAGATTCGAACCCGCAACTCCAGGATCACGAGTCCGGCGCTCTACCAACTGGGCTATGCCGGCCCCCAAGGTCATAATTAAAGAGAAAGTCTTTCTGAATTATGTTCAGCTACGACTGTTGTCTCTATACACAAAGAATGTGAACTCACGTCATTGATATGAGACGGCTTTGAATGTTTTACTTTCGAATGTGGACGTTGTTCTCACACACAGTTGTGTACATTCGAAACAACAATCATTCCCCGTGATATTTCCAATCAAATAGCTTTCAAAACTTCACAGCGTTCGAACGAACTTTTAAAACTAACTGACGAATTGCCAGGATGCGCACGTTTCGAGGATTCTGTAAGTTTACTTCGTGAGTTATTCACTTTGTTTCTAAATGTGAATTTTGTTCGGTTTACACGGCATTTCTCAAAGGTTTTGTCAGTACTGTTTCTTGTAGTTAATAGGATAGCAAAAACAAAAGAAAGAAAGAAAAACTGAACAAGTGTGTGTGTGTGTGTGTGTGTGTGTGTGTGTGTGTGTGTGTGTGTGTGTGTGTGTTTGGTGCGTGCGTGCGTGCGTGCGTGTGTGTGTGTGTGTGTGTGTGTGTGTGCGCGCGCGCGCACAAGTGCGTATGTGTTTAGTTGTTGCTGTTGTTTTCAGAATGTTTACATCACATCATACAAGAGAGTAATGAGATAGATGGTCGTCAATACCCCGAATACGGTCCGATCCAGCTGACAGCAAGTCAGGCTTTTTAGGGCAAAAGTTTGTTTGGCACGTGAAAAACGACCTACACTTTTTAAGATCGTGACACATTGTGAGCAAGAAGACAGCTGGGAACTGTGTATTTCGACAGCGACCGTTTCTGCGACGGTTATGAACGAGGCTACCGGGAGTGGACTGTGCTAGATAGGGATTCAATGTCTAACAAACACGCGCGCTCGTGCGCACAGGTATTTATTCCTCGCCGTGGATTTTTTATTTGTCACATGCAAAATCTTATAACTGAAAATGGGTTAGATTGTGTGTGGGATACTCGAATTTAGATTGCTCCTAAGTTGATATCTTCAAGTGCTGGTCTGTTTCACTTTTGTCGGTGGCAAAGTCAAAACTCTGGGTTTCAGTTAAAGTAAACAAACAACTTGACAAGAGCCATAAAATGGTTCAGACTTTTTACGTTTCGACCAGAGAATCGTTTACTGACTTGGCTGATATCCTGATGTTAACTGATTCAACAGAGTGAGGATGCAAAATGTCTTACTACGTCTGTCCACGAAGGCTAAATTCTTCTCTCTCTCTCTCTCTCTCTCTCTCTCTCTCTCGTTTGTTATCTTGTGTCTTGCCTGTGGAAGGGCTTAGCAGTTAAAACGCGCAGTTTCCATCTCGTCATTTGTTCTATTTGTGTTATCCTCTTGCTTCAGTTCCTGTCTGTAGTCACCACACTTTCCAAACTGCTGATTCCAAAGATTTTGACTTCCAGATCACAGGAACGAAGGTAGAATGAGATATAGATCACGTAAAACGTAAGCATAGCAAACACTGATATTCTAGGCGTAATGGTGTAATCTAAAAAAGAAAGAAAAGAAAAAAAACATTGTCAATGATTCGTAAACGAGTAAATAATCCTTCTTTAATTTCATCTTGGTCAATAACCTTCCGACATTGAACTTTAACGCTTGTAAACATACGTGTTCCACGTCAGAACCTTACGCTTCTCTGACGTAAATTCATACATAAGACGAATTCACACACACACACACACACTCACGCACGCACGCACGCATGCACACCAGCACGCATGCACGCACACACACACGCATACACACACACTCACGCACGCACGCACGCACACACGCGCACACACACACACACACACACACACACACACACACACACACACACACACACACGCACGCACACACACACGCACGCACACACAGGACCAAAAAAAATAGACTGGACGTGACTCTCTCTGGTCAATGTGTGTGGTCACCAGCAAGAGCGGTCAGCAAACGACCTGTTCCTGCTTGTGGACAAACAGCACCAGCCAGGGTCAATGGACACAAGGTGGTGGAATGATTGGAAATCGTCCCGGGACTTGTTCAGGCCGTGTTTGTGCTTCTTCCTTGATATTCCTGCTGGATGAAGAATTTTCACACAACGGTGATATTTCATAGCCTGTCTGCATTATTGAAAGGAGTCATTTCCGTCCGTGATCTTTATGTCTGCTCTCCTGCCCTGGATCTCTCCGTCTGTCTGTCTGTCTGTCTGTCTGTCTGTCTGTCTGTCTCTCTCTCTCTCTCTCTCTCTCTCTCTCTCTCTCTCCACACACACACACACACACACACACACACTCACACACACACACACAATGCACGCACGCACGCTCGCACGCACGCGCGCGCGCGCGCGCACACACACACACACACACACACGCACACACACACACACACAACCCCTGAGCTGCTTTCGGTGCATCCTATCAGACTAGCAGGTGTGTACGAACGATGTAATGTTTAGCCACTGAAAGACAACGCGTTACTGGGAAAATATCTATCAGCCGTCAACGTCATAGCACCACCTGTTCAGCTCATTCACAACAGTGCGACTTAGGCCTGAATAGTCAGTCCATGTTTGGTGTTCAACTCTTCCAGCTTCAACAATCGATGTTTGATTTCTGCATCAGTGGGGCGGACTGGGGGGATAGGTCTAAAATGCTAAGATTACAGGCGTTTGAAAAGAGTGATTTAAAATAAAAGCTGGCGCTGGGAAATACTCGATGTGAGGACCGGGGGAGGAGGCAAAAGGGTTAATTGAATCACAGAAGCAAATACAATACTCGATGTCAGGACTGGGGGAGGAGGCAAAAGGTTAACTGAATTACAGGAGCAAATACAAGTACAAACACAGACGCCATGTTACCAGTTTATTGTAAACCATATTTTAAACAAAAAACAGAGAGGGATAACTGTCTCCGACCTGTTTTATACATATTTTATCAGACAGTAAAGACATAAAGACTAACACACGCACGAATGACGTCAGAATGTCAATCGCACGTTTTTCACAACAAAAACAACAATAACAAATCCTGACTAAATGTATTACTTTCGTGAAAGAGAAACGTCTGTCTTGTGTCCACAACACCGTCTAGATTTGTCAGTTGTTTTCTTTTAAACAAAAGCAATAGGTGATTATTATTTCATGAATTTCTTGTAAATATGTACAACATTGTGAACTGTTGTCGTTGTTTTTGTTTTTGTTTTGTTTTCAGGATAGATTTCTTTCTCTGAACGGTAACAGCCCTAGCAGGTCGTGTGTATTTGGCTGGGATGTTATAGAAAAAAAAGGGTACAGAATGAGTCTACGCCATGGCCTATGATTATCCAATACTTAACATACAGAAAACCAGTAAAACAACCCCAGGTTTGTTCGGGGCAGTAATTAACAACATCCGGTTGAACTTGGAGGCACATGGCGAGTTCACTGTCAATAATTCAGTTCCTGGTTTTGGTCAGTGCGTCATTCACGTCGTTTAAACCTGACACCAACTTTTCATCTCCGTGCGACATTATCAGTAACCCTGCATTATTGAAGAA
The DNA here is from genome assembly GCA_033310375.1 of Conus canariensis. Lineage (NCBI taxonomy): Eukaryota > Metazoa > Mollusca > Gastropoda > Neogastropoda > Conidae > Conus > Conus canariensis. The sequence goes on from CM065719.1 coordinate 38,219,087, forward strand.
AGTCATTTCCATCATTGGCACTCTTATTCTTTTTTCGGCCTCATATGACACCTCTCTCTCTCTCTCTCTCTCTCTCTCTCTCTCTCTCTCTCTCTCTCTCTCTGTTCTATGCTCTGTGTGTGTGCGTGTGTGTGCGTTTTCACGTGGGTGAATGCACGCGCGCGCGCGCGCGCGCGCGTGTGTGTGTGTCTGTGTGTGTGTGTTTAATGAAATATGCTTGGGGATATGTGACTGGATGTGTACGATGTTGATGCACGAACATACACACGTGTACACACACACACACACACACACACACACACACACACACACACACACACACAAGCACGCGCGCGCACACACACACACACACACACATGTATGCCTCCGCACGCGTGCGCGTGCGCGCGCGCGCTCACACACACACACACACACACATACGCACACGCACACTCACACACTCACACGAACACCCACGCACACACACACACACACACACACACACACACACACACACACACACACACACACATGCACGCACGCACGCACGCACACGCACACAACACACACCCCACGGATATATTGATATATAGATGGACAGAGAGAGAGAGAGAGAGACGGTCAGAGACAGAGAGAGACAAACATAGACAGAGACAGCGAATAAATCACTGTATGAAAGTGCACTAGTTTCGAGTGCGAAAAAAAAAAAATTAAAGCAATGACGACATCAATCACTCCCCGACAGTTTGTGGCGAGCAATAACATTATTGCTTTCTTGTCCCTATTTGCACGTGCACCCAGGCCAATGAAATATGTACCACGTTTTACTGAGTTTCTTTCAGGTCAGAACTTGGTCTCGCCGTGTGAATACCGCGATTGGTGCTCTCGATTTTTATCTTCTTTTTTTTTTGTTTCTTTTGATTTCCGCGTCTCTATAGTGCTGGTAGTAATGTGTGGTGGTGGTGATGGTTATAGTATGTGTGAGAGCGCCTGCGCGCGCGCGCGCGCGCGCGCGCGCGTGTGTGTGTGTGTGTGTATGTGTGTGTGTGTGACGTGCGTGCGTGCGTGCGCGCATGTATATATGTGTGTGTGCGCGCGCGCGCGTGTGTATGTGTGCACGTGTGTGTGTGTGTGTGTGTGTGTGCTCTCTCTCGCGTAAAGACCCACAGAGGATATGAATGATTCAGCGAACACTTTAAAATGAATTGTCGCTTAGCTTCTCCACGCACAACGATTCTGGGTGAAGTCCGCATCAAATGTCAGCAGTGTATTCGTTGTCAGGTTCCAATGATCGACCGCATGCACACAGAGCCATTGCTAAGAGTTCGGTTCTGTCACTTTCAGCAGAACGCCCACTTTTATCGTGTCACGTTTGTCACACAACATGAAGGTCTGGAGCCGTCTACGCATGCGTCAGTAATGTACTTTTTTTAAATTTTTTTTTATAGTGTTTGCCTAAAGCACGTGATCACACTTTGACCCTTGAATGTGCAAAGTAAACTTCTAGTTGTTCGTGGTAAACTTCTAGTACTTGACGTGAACCAACGGTGTACACAGAAACGGAGAGGAATATTCGATTTCCAGAAACGTTGCGAACGTCAGTATTAAAAAAAAAGATTGTTACTCCAGTGAGTCATATGGGCCTACAACATGCAAGGCATTTAACGTATTTTCGTTTTCGTTTTGGAAAGCATGGGTGTCATTTTGTGCTGACATTCAATGGAGTACAAAGCGATTATACAACATAACGTGATTTATTTCTGACTCAAACGTTTACTCTGTTTCAGAAGCCGAATGTGAGCTAGTGTTTGTTCCATTGATTTTTTTTTTTTTTTTTTTTTTTTTTTTTTTTTTTTTGTGAGTGATCGATTTTCAGATGAGCAATGAGGCTTCAGTCTTCTGGTCCTGAAGTGCATTTCTTCTCAGCGAGTTAAACGTGAGGTGCCAAGGCCAGGCAGTGTGTGCGTAACACAAGATATCTTTTGGATGTAAGCGTTTTAAAGTCAAATTTTGTAAAGAGAGGGGGTTAGTTACCGCCAAACACAGACAAACAGAGTACAGGACTAGACACAATGCATTTCGACCTCTTGGGTCTTCTTCAGGCGAAAACAAATAACATTTAGGACAGTGACAAGAAGAACATGTAGCAATTTAGCTTCGCTTCTCCTGTTCGTCTCCAAATCAAAAATGGCCGCCAGACGGAAACGAGGGGATTAAAGTCAATCTGTGTAACGGAACGTGTGTTCTTCAAAGCTAGAGTCTGCTGCATATGATATATTTTTTTCATGTCACAGTATGTAGCAAGTTGATTGTCTTTTAATATCAGAGTGTAAGATATTGTAGGTTGTTTTTTTTTTTTATCTTTCAACATTGCGTAAAGTATGTGACAAGTTCTGTCTTTTAATATCGTAGTGTATGCTACTGTTGGGTATTGTTTCATCTTTTAATATCAGAGTATAATTATAATATTGCTGGGTAACTTTTTATCTTTTTATTGTCAGAATGTGTAACGGGTTGTTTATTTTGTCTTGTGATGTTAGAGTGTGAGACAATTTGTTTTGCTTTTAATGTCAGGGTAACTAACAATATTGTTCCATTGTTCCAACAAAGTCATATTGTGTAGCATACCAAATGTTTGTTAATGTTCGATTGTATAACAAGTATATTTTTAATGTCAGACTGTGTAATGAGTAGCCTTTTAATCTCAAAGCATACCATGTAACAGATGTGTGTGTGTGTGTGTGTGTGTGTGTGTGTGTGTGTGTGTGTGTGTGTGTGTGTGTGTGTGTGTGTTTGAGTGTGTTGAGGGGTATGGGAGGTGGTGATGATCTCGGAGTAACAGTATGTATTTTGATATCAGAATGTGTCACTTATTGTAGGTTCTTTTATTGTCATGGTGTGTAACAGAGGGTATAGTTTTTTTCATGTTATAGTATGTGGTAAGTTATAGATCTTGTAACGCTACACTGTGAAGTACTAGTTGTTCTTTGTTCTATGTCTTTTGATAGCTGGTACTTATGCCATTAGTTTATGCAATTACTAGGCCTGACGTTACACTTTTCAACCACTCAGTACCCTCCAAAGCACGTGATATTAATCTGCTGTCACATTTTCTTTTTTAGATTTGTCAGTGTCAAAACACGCGTAGAAAAAAAAACCGAATTCGTTATTCCCATGTACCTGAACATCATCTAACAGACCGTCTAATCATGCCATTTAACTGGAAAGCTTTTCTGCTCGCCATCGTTATGAGCGAAACATCCCATGCCATCGTGAAGGCTTCAGCCTTATCAGAATCCCACCCTGAAAAGGATGCTGATGTTACAACACTCAATAAGCAAACAAAAGAGAAAGAAAGGGAGGAAACTGGAGAGCCTACGGTCACCAGAAAGTGTTCGGGTTCTGACTGGCTCAGCTGTACTTCTGACAACACGTATGAAGTGGGAGCCAAGAAAGACGAAGGGAAGAAACAACTGACTGATGTCATAAGGCGACAGACACGGTCCGTGAAAGCACTTAGCACGGATGTGATGAAGAAGGATGACAACGACCTGACGAGGATGCGGTCTGCTGCTGCCAGACTGACTAAACATTTACGAAGTCTTAATGTTTCGCAGGAGAAGACAGCCCCTTTGGTGTTCACAGACGACGGGGAGGCGAAGGTGAGTCAAACATACGGATCGTTTAAAACAGTAATGAAATAAATAAATATTCACACACACACTCACACATACAGAGAGAGAGAGAGAGAGAGAGAGAGAGAGAGAGAGAGAGAGAGAGAGAGAGAGATTTGCTGTTGCTGTGGACAGGCTTGTGATGTTTTATCCCCTAGACTGGTGATGTCTCTCACAGTTCTTTGGCTTCATACAGTACTACCCTCCGAGTCCAGGGAGCTGTTTTACTTTACTAAAACCTCACCCATGATTAAGAATATAGCTAGGTTTCTGGATTCTGGATTCGACAGTAGTTACAGACTCAGAATCAAAAACTTACGTGGAGAATATTTCAACAGGGTCGCCCTGTCTTCTTCAGCTCACTATTGCTGTTGTGGCAGCGAGGCCGGGTGGGACGACTGTTGTGTGGGGTGAACGGTTGGTCAGGATCTGATTGTAGATGGGGGAAGTTCAAACCTTGATCGCTGTTCAGGCTGGGGCGTCTGGTCTTAATTTTGATGGCTTCTTTAACTTTTCTTTTTGTGAGGAAGGGCTCTGTAGATAAGATCTTGGTTTCTTGGGGGCTGAAACTGTGGCCTGTGGCTTGTAGATGTTCATGTATGGCAGAAGTAGATTTACTGCTCCGTAGAACGAAAGAGACAAACAAATTACAAAACAAAACACGACGCGTTTCGACCTCTTTGGTCTTCTTCAGTCAAAATAAACATCATTCAAGACAGTGAAAACGAAGAACGAACAATCACTTATCTTCTCAAATTGGGCGCGAAATGAATGTTGGTCTTGCCTGAAGAAGACCAAAGAGGTCGAAACGCGTCGTGTTCTGTCTTGTAATTTGTCTTTTTCGTTCGGCGGAACAGTAATTCTTCTGTTAAATTTATTATTATCATTATTATCAGTTAATATTGTTGTTGTTCTTCTTTTTTTTTTTTTTTTTTTTGTCTTGTTGTTATTTTATAAATGGTATTTGTATATTTCAATTCTCGTCGAAAACTGCTCATTGCGCTTTCTTGCACTATTCCGCCAAGAAGCTTGATGGATCCTACTAGGATTCCTGGCACACTCTACAGAGCCTGTAGCTTCACTGCTAATTACGTAGCCATTAAGCCAACTGGAGAATTTGCCTCTTCTCTATTAACACTATCTCTACCTCCTTACAATGAACGTTCCCATGCATTTGTCAAGACAAAGCCCTTAACGTTAGCTCACTAAATGAACGGACATAGAGCAGAAATTAAAACTGGGGTTACAATTATGAGAGCAGGGTATTATCAGAATGGTCGAGGAATTGTGAATTTTTGCTTGGAAACATAACATATTGCAATTTATCATGGTTGTCAACACCATTGTAATTCTTGGTGTAATCAGCCACAGCCAGGGACCCAGGTATTCTAACCTGGCTTTTTCAACACCCCCAACATCTTTTCTGACAAGCTGTCCATCAGTTCCATCATGGGAAGAAGTCAGGAGGGTGACCTTACGACGGTCAAACTAAGCAAGAGCCTGAAGCTAGCCCTTCACGTCACCATCACCAATCTGAAGAAACCAGCGCTTTGTGTCCCCAGACTTTTTGACACATTTTGCTGGCTTCATATCCTGTGGCAGACCCTTTCTGTTGTTTCGTACAGTCCCACAAGCCAAGGTTTTCTGCTGAATCAGGTAGTGAATGAGGGGGACTGACGTGAAATAATTATCGAAGTAGATGGTGTGCCACTTGAAATAATGGGGTTCTGCCAAGTGTTTGACGACACGATCCCCTAGGGCATCACCTATCCCAGCAGGCACATCATTGGTCTTCCCAGTACATACTGAATACTTCAGCATTTAAAAAAAAATCAGCATCACACAAAGCCCACTCTTTGAGGCCCCACTTCGTTGGTTTTGCAGGCACGTACTGCAAAAAAAAACAACAACAACCCTTGAGCCTGATCATTGCCCAATCTCTACTGTGATGTTCTGACCAGGCAGAAAGTGCATAGCAAAACATTGTTGCGTCATAGAAATGAGAGGTGTGACTTTGTACAGGGGGTCGTACCCAGCCTGACCTCTGGGAACAGCCTGAGTGGTATCAGCGAGGTGAAAATACTGGCTCAGCTGTTCAGACCTGTTCTTCGACATGACACTTGACACCCAAGGACTGAAGAAAGGAGCAGTCTTTCCAATGAAAAGCACGATGAGGAACAGGGGCCATGTTCATATACATGAGAAGACCAACAAAAGCTCTGATTTCATCCACAGGGTTTGGCTCAAACTTATCCTCAGGAAGTCCAGCAGCCCTGAGCCTTTGTCTTGCATACAGGTTGGTTTCCCTGGCCATGAGATGGAATGCGTCCAAAGGAAAAAAACAAGTGAAAAATAATCAAAATGTGTGGACGTAAGGGGGGGGGGGGGGGGGGGGGGGGGGGGGCGCTGTATGCATCAAACACACGAACTTCAGTCCGAAAGTCGTCGTTTGACCACTGCAATGACTGTGCACCTACAGCAGTAATACCTGCGTCGCCTATTTCAGAATCGCTTGTCACTACTCGCATTCACTCCTTCTTCGATGTCACTGTTGCTGCTGTCTGCGGAGTCGAGATCCATGTCCGATTCATTCCACTCGTCAGTTTGGGTTGGAAACACATTCATATGGAACATTTGGTCCACAGTTAAGCTCATATCACTGTCACAGTGCGGCATTGCGATTGTAGTCGGACGTCGATGGGATGACAAAAAAATCGATGAAAAATTTTTAAAAGCCACAAACAATGGCGCCGAAAAAGGTAAGAAAAACCCGGATTACGAGCGGTTTGTCATATTACTGTCGTCAACTGAAATAAAGAAGGCACACAAAGACAAGTAGCCTAGTAACAAACGAGCGGCACAGTAGCCTGAGAATGTCGGGTGTAAGAGGAATTATGAATGAAACCAAATGCTATTGCTCGTTTGTTCATATCCACCGAGTAGAAAATTCTGGGCCTCTCTGACTTCTCCCGACCTTACAACAAAATTAATACGACTGTTACTAAAAATAGCAATATGATTGTGATTCAAAGTTGCCACCAACGTTAATCCAATCACAGAAGGTTGTTAGAAATTGAAGTTAGACCTATAACACAAACTTTTTTTATCTTTTATTTTGTATTCTCCAGAGCGCTAGTGGTTGAAAAAATAGAATAAGAGACAATAACGCAAAAATTATTTAGAGAGTAGTCTTCGCAATAAAACCACCTGCCTCATTCACACACCACACCCCCGCTGATTGCCCGAAAACAACTTGTTTTTTTTTTTTCCGAATTGTTAAGACAGTTAGACCTATCTTTTCCCTACTTTCTTGTTCAAAATGTTTATTTTATTTGTACACGTCGTGTTCAGATTTGAGTTTTACGAACTCATATCGATAGCTTTTAGAGGTATGTTATTCTTTTACGGTAATCTATCACGTGGTGTTAATGGTTCAGTATTACGTTCTCACACCGAAAGCTTTGAGAAATATGTTGTTTGATGGTTGTTCTTAGTCATACAGCGGATCAACGTCAGATCAAGACCATTCGATGTAGGGCCTTGATCAGAATCAGTTAAAGATCATGATAATAATAAGTAAACTGAAATGGTTGTGACATGGTGCCTTCATGACAGGCGCGACGTTTCACGCCCCCATGTTTAGGCCGCATTTTCTCTCTCTAATTAAACTCCTAAACTGACTGATAGGCCCTAGCGTGAAAAGACCTGCTCCCGGGAGAAAAAAATCAGGGGAAGGCAAAATTTGCCTTTCCATTGCAAACAGAGTTACCGTTTCTCGCAGTTCATGGGCCACGTATGAATTAGTTGATTTGAAGAGCAAGCTAAGGATCATGATATCGATTGTCTGTACAACAGGCGCACCTTTTCACACCCATGTTTTCATATTTTCTCTCTTTGATTGCACTGGTAAGTTGACCGACGGTTCAAAATTGCTTAAGACGTGCTCGCTAGCGATGAGAAAACGGAGTGATTAATTAGCCGAACGCAAACTGCAACAGAGATTACTTCCCTTGCTGATTTTCCGAACATCGTCTATTTTTGGAGACAGGGGAGCAGACGATTTCAACAGAAACGTCACTGTCTTCGCCGAAGTGTCCTCGTCGACTCGGTCCAAAAGTTTCTGTTGTCGAAATACATACCTTATCACGAGTGCAAGATGTAGTGGAGAGCAACATCGGGTGGATTGATTTGACTCGTATTGAACAGCCAGCTCGTACCATAATACTACTGGCGTCATATTCAGGAGAAGTTAAGCAAAACCAAGACTTGGCTGATTATTTCCCTTATCCTCGACGGCAGGTGAAAATGCTTACTTTGATGGATTCTGATTGGCTTGATTGGAAACGATTCAAATGTTCATGTTTACTATGTGTCAAACATTCTGATATCTCCCATCATGCTGATAGATCATTGCCAGTCTCGAGCGTACACATATAAATGTATAATTTGAAGAAAGAAATTGTATCCCATGAATTCCTCAGTATTTGATAAATGAAGGCTGAGAAGTCTTCTGAACAACAGGGGTAGTGTTCAGAAGCAGTTACACCCCAGAAAACGAAACACAAAGTCATTTTTCTACCAAAGTTTTTCCCTTACATATAACATCACTATACGCATCAGGCTGTTGACACAATGTTATCACTGAGCATACCAAATTCCTTTCTGACATCTTCTTTAGTCACTGTCGATTAATTCGATCCTGTATGTTTAATGTAGGTGTGTGTGTGTGTGTGTGTGTGTGAGAGAGAGAGAGAGAGAGAGAGAGAGAGAGAGAGAGAGAGAGAATTTTAGATTGTTACCCGTATACATGTAAGATTGTGAATTTCTCGGAAAGCCTATCTAGTCTTAATTTGTTATTTAGACTGCATACCATTAAGCCTTTTTATGATACATGAACATCCATTTGAGTATATTAAACTTAAAAGTTATAATGGTCTACTTTTTATTCATCCTCTTTGTTTATTCAATTGAACAATACTTATTTTTACACATTCAAAATTTTTTTAAGTGCATAAAACATAGGCCTACATACACAAGTTTCCGTTATTTAAGAACATACATATTGAATTATGAATAGGAATGCATGCTTCACACACACGCACGCGCGCGCGCGCGCACACACACACACACACACACACACACACACACACACACACACACACACACACACACACAAAAGTGCATAAAACATAGGCCTACATACACAAGTTTCCGTTATTTAAGAACATACATATTGAATTATGAATAGGAATACATGCTTCACACACGCGCGCGCGCGCGCACACACACACACACACACACACACACACACACACACACACACACACACACACAGAAAGATGATCTCATTGAGCGTAACGTTTCTGGCAGGTTCATCTGTACGGAGAGATCACCGTCATGTCCATCCTTGATGTCAGCGACATTCAGCAGACCGTCAAAACACGTTTGTTTATGTTCCTAACCTGGCGTGACGAGGCACTGACGTGGAACGCATCCCTTTATGAAGGCGTGGACATTGTCCTCTTGTCCCCTGACTCCATCTGGACCCCACCCATCTTTGTGGCCAACGCCCTGGACCTGAAAGACGTGATGGAAGAAGCCAAGTACATGGAGGTCACACACGATGGAAATGTGTCCGTGAAAATCCCATTCGTGGTGGAGACGTCGTGCGCCATGGATCTGACCTGGTATCCTTTCGACGAACAAACCTGCAGCATCACGTTTGTCATGAAGGCTCAGATTTACCAGTGGACAGTGGCAGAACAAGTGGATGAAGACACAGCGAGTGAGCTGGCGCTGAATTCTGAATGGCAGCTGACCAACATATCCATAGTTATGGTCACACCAGGTGGACATGACCTGACGCCCAAAGTGGTGATGACTCTGCGCAGGAAGACCACGTTCTACCGCAGCTGCCTGATCCAGCCCATGGTGGTGACCTTGTACATGAACTCTCTGGTCTTCCTCATCCCGCTGGAGTCTGGAGAGAAGATCTCTTTCATGGTGGCTCTCTTCGTGTCCACCTCCTTCTTTACCGGGTGAGTCTTCGTCATCTGTATTACACTCAGTACGTTTACACTTAGTAAAGCTAAACAGATTAAGGTGATACGTATAGTTTGTTATGTTTTGATAGTAACTGTTCGGCCGTGAAGACAACTGGTATGAAACGTGACTGAAATGATGCAACAACCCCAAAACTGCACAAAAATGCAAACGTAGAAGAGATTTTTGTTAACACAATTAACATTACACTTCATAACGTTTGCTAATTTCTTCTTTTTTTATCTTAATTACAGAAATGTGGGCTCAAATGAAACCACGTTATAGAGATCTTCTTATGATCTAGGAGTCTGTTCAGTACTTCCGCCCAGGTACGGCAAACATTCATGATTGATTATGGGTTATATTCAGACTTTCATTCTTTTCAAAATGCTGATCACTTATTTGACTTCGTAAGAAATGATTACGATTTCACAAGGCTCAAAGCTTAAATAAGGGATTTCAAGCAAAGCATAATGACATCGGTCGATAGCAGATCATTGAATATAAAAATCATTACATGTTTTAACTCTCTCTCTCTCTCTCTCTCTCTCTCTCTCTCTCTCTCTGTGTGTGTGTGTGTGTGTGTGTGTGTGTGTGTGTGTGTGTGTGTGTGTGTGTGTGTGTGACATAGAAAAAGTATTTTTTAAACAAAGCGTTAAAGACAAAATGGTATTTTTCTTGTGACAAAATGGCCGAACTTTCTCAATGTCTTGATCAAGTGTACTCGAATCTTCTGCTTTATTGTCCGATTCTTTCAAATACTGAATTTCCTCCTAAAGTGCCTGTCTTGTCTCAGTGCCACCCGGTCTTCAGATACGTCACTATTTTATGAGGGAAGGGAAGGGGCTGTGTCTCTTTTAGGTTTAAGAAGAGTCGAACTCTTGTTTCTAAATACCCCAAGAGACTTTTTTCGTCTTCCAACCTCCACTTTTCCACTTTTTCTTTTTGTTTCTTCTTTTTTCTTGATTTTCTTTTTTTTTTTTTAACTTCTTTTTTAAATTTCTTTTTATATTTTTCTTCTTTTTTTTTTTTAATACGTGAGGCCTCCATCCTTCTATTTTTTCCTACCGTCTTTTTTTTCTTTCCCCTTTGTTTTTAGAAATAAAGACTAACTCATACTCACCATGCAATGTCTATGTATTGTTTACAGATGGACATCGCATGCTGACTTTAATGTTTCAACATTTGATTCAAAGCGTCTGGGTTTATTCGTGTACTATTGTATGGTGTGCTGACACTTTCACTCTGATGTGTTTACGACACAATAAACACATTAACGCATATGCCCTCCCCCACTTTTTAAAGTAACAGTACTCCGTATCTTATATCAATAACAAAAGAAAAATCCGTAAATGCACTGTCATGTTGATTGATAAACCTCAATAGACTTAACACTGACAGAGATGATTTGCAGGTAAGTGTTCGTTCTGATCTTTGGTTGAATCGATCCGGGCAGAATACAAGTCGACTCTCGTAACATGTTCAATGCCTTTGATTACAACAGATGATTCACATGTCAATATTCAATGGCCATTGCAACCGTCCCAAACAACTGCACTTTCAGTTTTCATTCTCTCATGAAATTTTGTCATTCTCTCATTTATTTACAGAACTAACAAAATTCAGGTCTGGTGTTTCGCATATTGCTATGCATCATCAGAGATATAATGTCCATACAAAAAGGGGATTTGTTGTGTCCATTGTGTGAATCTGGTAGGGAGGATGAACTTCATTTTGTTTTCTTAAGCTCTGTGCTGGCCGATCGACGACAAAGATATATTCCGTGAAAGTATTAACGACGTCCACCACTTTTCAAGTTAGTTTGTCTTCTTTCATCAAGAAATGAAACTGTTACAAGGAATCTTGCTTTGTATCAATACAAGGCATTCAAAAGGAGGAGTGATTTGACATAAGTAAATGCGTTATGTTGTGGATGTTTGAATTTTAGTGATCAAATACCTTGATGAAATATGCTGATTATCACACACGCCCTTCAAATGGGGCTGTGGCCTTTTCTTGAATATATTATCATTATCGTTATCATTTATTTATTGATCATCAAATCGAAAGTTTAAAAAAAAAAAAACACGGCGCGAGACAGCCACGACTTCTCACGGAGTATCCGAGAATGTTCCAGAATGATGACGTACCACTGTCAGTTATAATGCATGGAATCTTCTAGATGGATCGAGAACTATCACTAGTTATAGCCAATCAAAATGCTCGGAACATTCAAGAAGCCGTTTCTGGAAGCTTCTGACACTTCCTGCCGTATTCTGGTACCTTGAAGTGACTTCCGGAATCATCACGCAATAAACACATGAGTTGTTTGGTAAACAAACATCACACAAAACTGAACACATGCAAAGCGAAACTCCAGATATGCAAATCTTAACTGACCACTAACAGTAAGTGAGAGTCCAACTGTTTGCAACAGTCTCAAATGATGTATATATTTGGATTAGAAGTCTTAAAAGGTCAGTGTTTTGAACTAAAAACAGTAAGCCGTTGTTGTTGTTGTTGTTGCTGTTGTTGTTGTCGTTGTTATTGTTGTTGTCGTCGTCGCTGTCGTTGTTGTTTTTGTTGTCCTAGTTGAGAAGTACAGGTTTATTATGGGCATGAAGAATTGTGTAAACAAGCAAGTGTTTTGGGGTAATGTTTTTTTAAAGATAATATTTCGCCAATCGACTTGTCTCAGCCGTTCAAAAACTCTCCACTGTCTAATAGAATTGTACATATACATTAAAATGATGAGCAATTTGTGCCGCCATTTATTCTATGAAATGGAAAACGGTGGGACTATACACTGCAAATGGTATATATCCATAGTGGCTGCAGTGCCCGTTTGGAACAATATTTCATCCTTAATGCAGAAGACGGCTGGTATCATTTATAAAAGAAGTAAAAAAACAAAAAATAGGTACAACATAGAGGAAATTGTAAATCTTTTAAACACATAATATCAAACTGTTCAGCAAATTGTATAAGTCGCAGACAACAACAGCAACAACATCAAGACACACAGAACAAGAAAAGAGATTTATTATGCCTGAAACTTCGTGGGGAGAACATTGAATGTGTGTGTGTGTGTGTGTGTGTGTGTGTGTGTGTGTGTGTGTGTGTGTGTGTGTATCCCTTTTGTACATGATGATGATATTCTCCTTCAGTTTCTTTAGCAGCACAATGCCACGAGGCCTGGACACCGCACCGATCAGCATGAAGCTGCTTGTTGGTGTGGTTGTGGAGAGTGTCCTAGTGCTGCTCGCCACTCTCTTCATTCTTAAAAGATTCCACGCTGAAGTGGAAGCCAGTGCAGCCTACGCTTGCAGCCAGGAGGAAGGTCCAAGGTAGCGTTACGCTTTGCTCAGTCCGGGTTATGGTCAGTGTTCATGTATTTAAGGCCAGAATAACGTCCTTCCAAGGCCAGTTCATTACAGATGTGTTTTGCCAGGCGTTGTCTATGCCCATAGGCATTCAGTCTGTTATATTATCTGGTGGACATAGAGACTTGTGCCCACGATGACCCCTTTGGTGCCAGCTGATTTGAATGTATACCGATCTGGAAGACCAGAAAAATTTGGATTCACTGTGTCTACCAGGCGATGCTGTGCCTCAAACTTTCTACTCACAGAGTGAGAGTTCAATGACAAAGCACATAAAAGATGTGTCTATATGTTTAAGATACTGCTTCTCACAACTGACCCTTCCCTTTGAATGTCTGTTCATGTCTGTGTTTAACATAGATATTCTTCACATGTAAAATGTATCTAAGGAATTGTTATCACTTTTCCCCTATGAGGAAATGCTATTTTTGAACTTTCATGTTTTCAGCAGCAGCAGTGTTTAATCCTTCATAGTGCCAAGCACTTGTCATTTACTGATGCCTTTGAACAATGAAAACGTCTTTGGAGTTATAGTAGCTTTCAGTGTATTCATTAGAAAATCCAGTCCAATATATTATTAACATATGTTGGCACAGACCTAAACATGTATTTTACTATTGAAAAAGACTTTATGGACTGGAGTTTTAGGAACCAGTACGTACAAGATTGAACCGTAATGTCTCTGTTTCTGTTTTTTTCCCGTTGTTCAGGTTGGATTACTTGGAATGTGAAAGTGAGTGTGAGTGCGCATTGTACCATCCATTTACTACATATGCTTCCATTGATGCTGACATAACGTACAGATGTTTGCATAACATGTGAGTAGATATATTTGTATGTTCGGGTTGAACGGGATGAACAAAAAGAAAGGCGATGTTGTGATATGAACAGGATAGGTGGTGTAGGTCTATGGTAACAAAGAATCGTGCTGTAAAGTGGTCCGTCTTTGCTGAAAAAATGTTAAGATTAAAAAAAATTCCGTATCAAGTTTAGTTCAATTGGAGAATGTTTTTAGTTTCATTGTTGATTTTTTTTTTTTTTTTTTTTTTTTTTGGGGGGGGGGGGGGGGGGTAGGGAGGAGTGGGGCTTGGGACTCTTGTGACCTCTTGACTGTATAGCTCGACGTTAATCTAGCAATAAATGTAATTATAATCATCACATCATAGCGATAATAGAATTGGTAGTGTGTGTGTGTGTGTGTGTGTGTGTGTGTGTGTGTGTGTGTGTGTGTGTGTGTGTGTGTGTGTGCATTTCTGTGCATGTGTGTGTGTGTGTGTGTGTGTGTGTGTGTGTGTGTGTGTGTGTGTGTGTGTGTGCATGCGCCCGCATGTCTATGTCTGTGTGCATGAGTGTGTTGAATGTGATTGTGTTAATGTGTGTGTGTGTGTGTGTGTGTGTGTGTGTGTGTGTGTGTGTGTGTGTGTGTGTGTGTGTGTGTGTGTGCACGCGCGCACATGTGTGACTGTATGCATGTGTGTATGACTATGCGCACGCATGCATATGCGTTTATGTGCATGTGTGTATGCATGCATGTCCTTTACGTTATTTTGCTCGCTTGCATAACACATGCAGCCCAGATGCGTATTCATACATCTAACAGGCATGCCAGTGACGAGCACGACCCAGCAAAAGGTCAAGAATCCTTTTTCTTCGATCCTGCACACACGGGAAAGACTCCTCCCCAACCCCTGCCGAACCTGTCACAGGCTGGAGCTGCTGGCACGACACGACTGCCTTCCCGATCACACAGTGTCACCACCTGGGAACGAGTTGGTCGTGTTTCACGTGCTAAACGAGTCTGTCGCCTGAAGGCATGTCTGACGTCTCGTCAGCTGGACTGGATCATGTTTGTGGTCTCTGTGACGGGAAACACCATCTTTCTCATTGTAATCATGTACGACGTCATGTAAACTCAGGTCAGTGAATAGCTTCGAGGTTGGGGGGTCAGACGGCTTAATGAATCTCTCTCTCTCTCTCTCTCTCTCTCTCTCTCTCTCTCTCTCTCTCTCTCTCTCTCTCTCACACACACACACACACACACACACATACACATGCACGCGCACACACACACACACACACACACACACACACACACACACACACATATATATATATATATATACACTACTCAAAACAATTGAAGTACCACTTAGGAAAACTGCTGTCATTCGAAAGAAAACAAAGCTGAACATAATTTAATGATTGAATATTTTATTTTTATTATTCCTCAATCCATTCAAATGTATTCAAACACCGTGACAAAAAATTATCTTTGTTTTACACTTGATTAAAGAGGCATACCCCCAAAATGAAAAGTAACAAGAGTCTATGGTAGATGTCATGATGTTAATAACGGGTATGACCACCGTTCGCGTTCAAACAAGCGTCACATCGACGTCTCATGGAGTGCACCAGGCGGCGGAGAGTGTCCTGGGGGATCGCCTGCCACTCCTGCTCCAGCAACTGAAACAGCTGGTCCACGGTGTCTGCTGGAGGGTTGTGGGCCCGCACTCGCCTCCCCAGCACGTCCCACAGATGCTCTATGGGGTTCAAATCTGGTGACCTGGCAGGCCAGTCCATTCTTGTCACCTGCTGCCCTTGTAGGAACTGATTCACGATGGCGGCGCGGTGGCACGGCGCGTTGTCGTCCTGGAACTGGGCGCCCTGGCCAACTGCCCTCAGGGCGGGCATCACAAGGGGGCGGATGATGGTGTCGCGGTAGGTGGCACCGGTCAGGCGGCCTTCAACACGGTGTAGGGGGGTCCTGTGACGTAGGCTGAACCCACCCCACACCATCACGGACCCACCTCCATAGCGGTCATGCTCCCTGACGGCAGCGTCAACGTAGCGTTCTCCAGGACGTCGCCAGACGCGAACCCGCCCGTCGTTGAACCTGAGGGTGAACCTTGACTCGTCTGTGAAGAGTACTGTTGCCCATTCAGCTCTTGTCCACCTTCTATGACATGCTGCCCAGGCCCGACGATGAGCTCGATGCGCTGGGGTCAGTATTGATCTCACTGCTGGGGACCTTGACCTCAAGTTGGCGTCGTGGAGCCGGTTCCGAACTGTCTGGGTACTGACGTTGACGTTGCTGGCTTGTCGTAGCTGGTCTCGGAGTACTGTGGCACTGGCTGAACGGTCTCTCAGACAAGCGATAACAATGAACCGATCCTGCTGTCTGGAGGTGCTTCTCGTCCGTCCACGTCCCTGCTGTTCTTCAACACTTCCAGTGTTAAGCCAACGGTCTCTGAGCCTCAGAATGACTGGGTGACTCACTCCAAGCCGTCGACCAATCTCCCTCAAGCCAATACCTTCTTGGTACCATGCTATCGCTCTTCCTCTGTCGGTGTTGCTTAGTCGTTGTCTCGCAGGCATGGTTAAATCTTCCTAAATTTCGCGACTTTTTATACCCGTCAAATGTGCTAACTGATTGCAATTCTGCTCAGAAAAGACCTTGCTTTCACGTGCATCACATTTTTTTTTCTTGCTGTGTCTGTGTCAAAATCTGGGAGCGACACAAGTTCGATAATTTCTCGGGATTTTTTTGCCTCAGATGCGACGCGGTAGATAACTGCTGACCGACTTTAACATAACAAAAATGCACGAGGAGTAGTATTTGAGAACCGGGTAAGCTTATCCAGCAGAATTTATTCAATTATCAATATTAATTGGTTTATCAGAGCTTTTTAAAAATTGCATACAAAAATTAGGGGTGGTACTTCAATTGTTTTGAGTAGTATATATATGTATACATATATGTATATATATATGTGTGTGTGTGTGTGTGTGTGTGTGTGTGTGTGTGTGTGTGTGTGTGTGTGTGAGATATGCACGTGAGTATACGTGAGTGTAGTGATGGTAGTTACAGCGTTCATCCTCTCTTCGTTCTCTGAGAAGGGACATATCAAGCATGAAATTAATGCTTTCATGACAACAATTCTAAGACTAAATCATATGAGAGACTTAAGGAATGTTATTTCTATCCAAAGAGTAAGCCGTGTATGTTCACACCCAAAATATGAACGGCTCTTTTTTTATTTCTTTAATTTATTTATTTATTTGGTATGCTTTTTGTTTGTTTTCTGTCGTGCCAAACCAGTGATGTTATTCCCACGCCATTCATTTTTGGCCACTCAAGAAACCATTACAATCTTGTCCGAGCAGTAGCATTCGACAGGGAGCATTCAACAATCGGGTCATTATGAGGTAGCTACAAGTACAGACTCGGCACTGTCCCTTCGGTGATGTTAAGAAGTATCCTTAAACCATTTTCGGTTGGTTGGTTGGAGTCATGTTTGCTTTTTTTCAGTGTGTGTGATTTTTTTTTGCTCCGGAAAAAAAGTTAACAAGTCCATAGAAACATGCACAGCTATATTCCTCTTTATATGATGTGTTGCTGTTTTGTTTATTTGTTTCTTAAGGGATGAAATTGCTTCATTCTGCGGGCAGCCCATGCTTGGACCTTTCATTAACAAACTCATAAGATTTCAGCATAACTGTATGAATGATAACTGAAATATGGAACATTGATTAAAAGTATGGCTGCAATTGCACCTACGATGTATGGGAAGGGTTAAAGCAGAAAAAGAAACACAAGAATAAAATGTGCACAGAAATATCGGTCTCCTTTTTCATTGAACAGGGGGTGCTTTATTTTTTATTTATTAATTTTTTTTTTTTTTTTTGCCAGAATGACAATGGTCCGGTTTTACGGATGGTTGCACCACCTGGAACCTGTGTCCGCCTGCCACGTCGCCAGCGCCAACCACCTTTGTATCACTGACAATGTCAAACCATCATAAGATGTCATCCAAAAACTTTTTTTTTATCTGGGTATACACAGCGCGAATCACCTTTGTTTTCACTGACGATGTCGCACAATCATAAGATTTCATCCAAAACCATTCTTCTTTTTTGTGTATGTATTGAAATACGTTCAATCAGGTGAAGCAAAGTGAAGAAATGTATACGTCACGTGGTCTTACGGGGAGTGTGCCATCGGTTTTGTCTTCATTTGCTGGCACGTTTTTGTTCCCTGCATCTCAAAACCACCCGGCTCTCTCTCTCTCTCTCTCTCTCTCTCTCTCTCTCTCTCTCTCTCTCTCTCTCTCTCTCTCTCTCTCAAGACCTATCGAAAATCTCAGATTAAACATCTTGTAGATAAAGGGTACATTAGGTCGGATACTGATTTTCCGAAAAATACCCTAAAGTCCTCTGTACCCTTTCTTTCTACACATATCACGTTTTTTTTTTTATTCTTCAAACACTAACCTACGCGAAGTGACCTCTGTTTTAAATACCGAGTTGTTGTTGTTGTTGTTGGTGGTGGTGGTGGTGGTGGGGGTGGTGGTGGTGTTTTTGAGTGGGATGGATATGGTACTTTTGTGAAAGGGTGCGTGTGTAAGACGAGAGGAATGAAGAGGGACAGAGGAGGAGGAAGAGGGGAGAGAATCAAACACTGGGAGGTTACAGAATTGTTTTCTCCTCGCTGACTGTTTTACTGTTTGAGAGCTCTCTCTCTCTCTCTCTCTCTCTCTCTTCTCTCTCTCTCTCTCTCTGTATGTGTGTGTGAATGTGTGTGCGTGTGCGTGTGTGCGTGTGTGTGTGTGTGCGTGTGTGTGTGTGTGTGTGTGTGTGTGTGTGTGTGTGTGTGTGTCTGTGTCTGTGTCTGTGTCTGTGTCTGTGATCTCCTGCTGCTGTGTCTCTCTACACAATACCTATCCACCTGGTGCAATCGTGCAGGGGTGGGGGTGGGGGGAGGGATGCTTTGAGGGAAATGGAAGAAAGAGTGCGGACCCCACATGTTGTGTGTCTTTCTCACGTTGCATCTACATTCCGCTTTGCATGTTGCATCTGTTTTATATGCATGAAATCGATTCTTCAGACGCTTTCGTGTAGTTCACGCCGAAATGCTTGTCTTTAGTTCATGCCAGATTCATACTCGTTGGTCTTTTGCGAGTACTGACAGAAGCCATTTAGTGTGAAAATATCCCATCATTCGTCAGGAAAAGGAGGGGGGAGGGGGGTTTAAAGCCAAACCCTATTTAAAACACTAACGATTAACCCAATGACCAAAATGCAGTATGATTTACGCATGTAGAAAAAAAACAAATATCTTGACTTGGGAGAGTTGTCTGTTTTCCTTCTTTTGAAGTTTCTGATGTATTGAAGCAATAGACTTTTAAGGTGATCCTGTGTTGTATTGACTGTTTCAGCGCTCTACGATAATCTGCTTTGATGTCAAATAAACAATGACACCACATTTTTTTTTTCAACCTCTCTACCGTGTATTTGTCTGCTGTGAGTATTACAAAGCATATTACAAATGTTACTAGAAAACGCGCACTAAATATCTGACAAAGTCTAAAACATGAAATATTCCAAACACGGACACGCTGGAGAACAAATCGATCTAAAATCGTTTACCCAGCAGAGTGAAGTGTTTTCATTTTCAATCGTTCATGTTTCATTTCCATTTTCTGCCTGTCTGCCTTCCAGGCATCTCTTAAAACA
>CM065719.1:38246177-38263677 GCA_033310375.1 Conus canariensis
TGGGTGGGTGGGTGGGTGTGTGCACGCGTGCGCGTGCGCGTGCACGCATGTGTGTGTGTGTGTTCGTCCTTTACTTACTAACCTGCATAGTGCGGTCTCGTTAGTGAGTGCCTGTATCTGCTGCAGGATTACCGGTGTCGAACATGACCCAGAAATACCTGCCAAACCTGACGTCTACACAACAGACTATACCACCACCACCACCACCACACGTGCTCCCCAACCACTGCCGGAAGAGCCACAGCCTGTGGATGATGGCACATCACGATTACCTTCTCTGTCACGTGTCGCCACCATGGACACTGAGCGTCGTGCGCCACGTGCTGAACGACATTTGGGCCTGCAGAGCCTGACTTCCTGTCAGCTGGACCGAATCATGTTCGTGGTGTTTATGATGGGAACCACTATCTTTCTCATTGTTGTCTTGTCTGACGTCATTTAAAAAACAAAAAGAAATATATATATATATATATATATATATATCCACTAGATTAAGAACAATGTTAGATTTTTGTTAATGGGGTGAGTGTAGATTTATTTTTCACAGTTGTTGGCTATGTGGCCGATTAAACAAGATATTCGTTTTGAAAAGTTCAACAACCATCCACCCTTGTTGAAAGTGAATAAACCACTGAACACACAGTGTGTGTGTGTAACTGATTTTCAAAACGAACCTTAGTGGAGCGGTTAGATTTGAAGACAGATGTGATTGACATTGATTTCGTAAACTGGATTGCAAATCCATGTTAGCCTCTCTCTCTAATCTGAGACACTGATCAGGATTGTCACCTGGCAAAGGAGAACATGTACATTCTCTAAGTAAATCTTAAATAAATTCTAGCGAACCGCCCAGAGAACGTGGACAAACGAGTCACAAGACGAAACACAACGCGTTTCGACCTCTTAGGTCTTCATCGGGTGAGACATAAACGAATAAAACAACGAAAATTCACTTAGCTTTGATCGCTTCAGAGGGTTCAGCGCAAGGAACCCTATGGAGTGATCTGAAGTGATCAAAGCTAAGTGAATTTTGGTCGTTTTATTCGTTTATGTCTCACCCGATGAAGACCTAAGAGGTCGAAACGCGTTGTGTTTCGTCTTGTGACTCGTTTTGTCCACGTTCTCTGGGCGGTTCGCTATCATTTTTTTTTTTTTTTAACTCTGGTTTCCCAAATTTTCGGCGAGCACACCACACCTTCCTCATGGGACTTTAATTGTCTTAGTTCACACAGGTATCACAAAAAATATATATATATATATATTCAATTATAAACAAAGCTTGCTCTTATGTCTTGGATTGAAGAAATAGGGGGAGATAAGCATTCATGTCTGCAGTGGTAGATAATTCTGCCTAACAGTATGTGTATGGGGAAAAATAAAATAAATGCTTCTCAAAATAAGCCTTCAGCAAGCTTATAGTCTCCAAGGAGTAGACAATCTCCAATGGGGAGAAAACTCACTAACATATAACTCCTGGTCAGATACCGATATTTCGAAACCTGTTTGTTTCTTCTCAGTGACCGCGGAAAGTGGTAATTTGACTTCTCTGCCTTTTCGGTTTTAAGAAGAATTCTATCCCAGAAAAAGGCTGGTGTGCAATACCGTAGTATGTTTGTTGAGTTTTCAAAAAACCAACCAAAGGTGCCACCTAAGAAGCAAAAGAAAATTATGAAAGAGCAAAACAAGCTACATTTTCTTGTGAAAAGTAGAAAATATAGAAAGATAACCTCTTAGACACAAGTGCTGAGGGCCAGTTCTTGGAATGAATCCGCAAGGGACTAAATTACAATAAACTAATAAATTCCAAGGATAAGTACCGAGCACCATTCCAGCAACTTACAGAGCAGCTTGGTGTTGCAGCTTGGTCATTGCAACACCAAGCTGCTCTGTAAGTTGCTGGAATGGTGCTCGGTACTTATCCTTGGAATTTATTAGTTTATATATATATATATATATATATATATATATATATATATATATATATATATATATATATTGTTCACGTCCTTGGTAGATTTTGCAAAACTTGCAGTATTCACATGAACAACAAATGAAATCTTAAGATAATATACTGTACACATTTTCTTAAAAATTCAGAATGCTTTCAAATGTAGTATACTCGGAATTCTGTTCACACAAGACTTAATCGAATGTGAAAGGGTCAGATATAATGAAATGATTTAGAAAACCAAAAGGTTTTATAAGAATTTTTTGTCTCAGAGAACATTTAAACCAGTTGAAGGAGTGGCGGATAAAAAAAAAAATCACTAGTTCTGTTTTGATTCGGTGAGCCACTATATCAATTTAAAAAAAAAAAAACACCTTCAAAATCTGTGTTTAAACTTTGTGTGGAACGGTGCGCTTAATGAGATCGGCTGAGGATGACAATTAAGAATTGTAAAACAAGGTGGTTTGAACATACCTGACAATAGAAAATATATGTATGCTTCGAAGCTTCCATTGATTCTCTTAGCTTTAAAAGAACTAGTCATAAATGGACGAACTCTGCCAGTTACAAATGGACAAACAGTCTATCGAAAAATTCATCAGTTTCTTGGATTCTCTGAACTTAAAATAACCAGTCATAAATGGACAAACACTTTATCGAAAAATTCATCAGTTTATTGGATTCTCTTAACTTGAAATAACCAGTCATAAATGGACAAATGCTCTATCGAAAAATCCATCGCTTGATCAGATATTTTGAACTTACAAGAACCAGTACTAAATGGTAAAAAATTAATCATTCAACCAACCAACCGACCAACCAACCAACCAACCGATCAATCAACCAGCCAACCAATCTATTACTAATCAATTGATCAATCAATAAATCTGGTGATCGGTTAATTAATTGAATGATGAATTCATTATTTAATTATTTAATTAATCAATCCTCTAAATAATTATTTGACTAATCACTTGACTGTTAATTAGTTTCTTATTGATTAATTGATTAATTAATTAATTAATTAATTAATTGATTGATTGATCAACCGACTATTAATTCATTGATTGACTGGTTGGCTGTTATTGATTGACCGATTGATTGATTGATCAATCGATCGATATTCGATTCATTCATTCATTCATTCATTCACTTACTGACTGATTAATTAGGACATTGGAAACATGAAGTAAAGTATTCTCGAAAAGAAATATAAAAAAAAGATGTACAGCTGATCTCTAACACGTCATTAGTTTTGTTGCGTAGGTGACCTTGGTTTAATTTCCTGCATAGAACGTTGTGCACAGGAAAAAAAAAAAAAGAAATAAAGTCAACAACATCAATATAAAGAAAAATTCAAGATATACCGAGAACTGTAAACATTATTATAAAGGCACATGAAGGAGCTAAACCAATGATTTTTGTATCCAGTCACTGTTGCTCGTCTTTGATCAACATTCTACATTAACTGTTCAACTGGGTTGAGCAAATACGTCTTTGGAATTGCCTATTGGTCTTGTGTCCCCATGAATTGGACATAAAAATATCTGATATTGTGCAAACGTTTTTGCTGTTTATCGGTTGTGTTTTTGCGCGCGCATGTATGTGTATGTGGGAGAAGGGGGTATCTATATAAAAAAAAGATAAAGTACTATGAACACTTGGAGGAAATCGTTCGGTACAAAATATATACATGAGTATATGTTTTATACGCTTGCACGTATAAGTGTGCGCGTGTTTGTTTGTTTTTTTTGTTTTGTTTTTTTTTTCATTTCTATTTGAACGATTTTTTTCCCCCGCAAACGCTTTTATTTGCTTGTACAGAAATTTACAAATGGAACACGCGAAAAGAAAAACAAAAAATAAAACAAAAACAAAACAAAACAAAACAAAAAAAAGAAAGCAGCACTACAAAAAACAAAAATGACAGTAGATCTTATCTTACATAAATACATTGCAAAGCTGCAATAAGTTCGCAAGAAGAACAGCGATTCCTATTTAATAATATACATATTACAAATAAGCACAACATTGTGTCTACACTGTCAGTGTCACACATTAAACTTACTATTTTGGAGCGTTTTCCTTTTTTTTTCAAAATCAATAGTCAGAGACAGACAGACAGACAGACAAAGAGACAGACAAACAGACAGACAGACAGACAGACAGAGACAGAAAAGAAGAAAAATCACAACCCTAGATTCCTAACGTTTTCTATATAGAAGCATAGGAATCGACATCAACAGTACAAATAAATTACATATCCAGAAACGACGGTTGACTTTTAGCTGCCACGCCAGGCTTTGCTCAGGACTACATACAAATCTTAGTTTTCAATAAAAAAAAATTCATATTTATTTATTTAAGATTTGTTTAGATTTCCGCCTGCAGTCGTCTCGCTTTGCAACTAGACCTATTTTCTAAGTATATAATGTACAAAGGTGCAGGATCTGATCATCTGTTTGAGCTCATTCAATGCTTGCAGACTCTATTCGTGGTGGAAAATCATTTAGTTTATTTTTAATATTTTCCTGGCAGGGAGTGGGGAGGGAAGCGGTGGTAGCGGGTGAGGGGGGGGGGGGGGCGGATCTAGTTTCTCAGTGACTGACTGAATGTAGCCAGCAATGTATACTACTAACTTGGCACATTCAGATTATTGTTCAGTCAATTCGCAGACTTACATCGACAAATGGACCTGAAGATTGTGTTGACTGTAATTCCCTTTATTGATTGAAATGTGAGGGTTTAGTACTTGATGGACAAAATGAAAGATGTGCAAAGTAAAAATGGAGACGCGATCATGACATTTTTACCCTTGAAGTTATTTTAATGTTAATAATCTGCACATCGTTGGCTCAGTGGTAGTGGGGATTTTTTTTTCAAACATTGATTTGCTCAGATTAACTTTACGTAAAAAAAATCGCTCTTTCAGCCAGTTAGAAGATATGCAAGCTCTGTATTAAGTTCAAGAGCAACGTCTTTAATTGCAAGCGCATGAAATAAAAAGAAGATTTGAAAGCCGCTGCCTGCCTGCAATGTAGGCCTAACAAAGACAGCCTTGAATGCCATAGGCCTGTATCCTTTCCTGGGCTTGATTTTCTTTCTCAGTTCTTGTCTAGTCTAGAACATTGACAGCCTCAGTGTATGCTACTTCAAGGTCGACCGTGAATGTATTGGTGAACGGATAAGGGCCTTCAAACGGTAAAGCCACTGCTTAACTCCTCCTGACCTTGTTCCTCTTGTAACATACTGTTGAGGTGTACACTCCCTCCCCCCCCCCCCCCTACCCCCCCCCCCCCCCCCCCCCCCCCTTACTGCTTCACATGTGTCAGAACAGTCTAGTGAAAGTCCACACCCTTGTAACCGACCTTCACTTTCTTTGGCAACCTAGAAAACGTAAGATGATCACTGGATCACAAAAAGTACGCAAAATACAGAAAGGCTTATCTCATGTCAACATGGATTATGCCGGTGTTCTTTCTTTCTAGGTGGAAATGCTATGATCTGCTGATCAATTAAAACAACTGACTCCGGTGGAGAATGTTGCATGCACTATGACCATCTTTGTATTATTCTATACTTTTTCTTTTAGAATTTGACTTTAAGAATGAAAGGTCAAGTCTATATAGTTTTCATGTGTGTGTGTGTGTGTGCAACATAATAATCTCATCTTCTTCTACCCTGTAGTCTCTGCCGTGCATGTTAGACATAAGAGAAAGACACATTTCTGTAAAAAGCTGCAGTTGTTTGGCGTCAGGTATAACATAGAAACATATAATGGTTTTCTTTTTTCTCTTTCTTGCTTTCTCTGATGTCTCACATGCTCGTTATTTTCTCTCTCTCCCCCCTCCCTCCCCTCTCTCTCTCTCTCTCTCTCTTCTCTCTCTCTCTCTCTCTCTCTCTCTCGTTGTGTGTGTATGTGTGTGTGTGTGTGTGTGTGTGTGTGCGTGCGTGCGTGCATGCGTGCGCGCGCGCGCGCGCGTGTGTGTGTGTGTGTGTGTGTGTGTGTGGTGTTTATATGGTTTGCTTTGGCATTGTTGGTTGTTCTTATTTCTTTTGTTATGTCTTTTTTTCCAATCCATGTAATTCAATGGCAGATGATTATGTACTCGTTCATATGGTTGAAAGACAGTAAAAGTACGCAAAGGAAAGAAAAGATACGATAGATTGAGAAACAAGATCCATAGAAAGAAATCACCAGAAAGCAATGTGATTGTTACTCAGCCTCCTTCCATTTGTCATCCCACTCTTGCACACCCCCCCCCCCCCCCGCCCCCCCTCCCCCTTAATATGTGTCCACTCTTTCCTAGTGAAAAACAAATCTCCTGTTTTTCTTCTCTTCCTCACCATTGATAAAGAGCTTACGGCTCAAAACGTCTGGTGATTTCTTTCTTATGCGTCATTGTTCTCAACCTTTCGTGTGCTTTCCTCTTTCTTCATTTTCTTTCTTATAATCTATTGTGATGCTGTACAATATTTGAAGGTCGCCTGTCGAATCGGAAAACAGAACTTGATTAGAGCTAAGCCTGGATCCAACCTTCCTTTGTAAGTGCATGATTACATGAAAGATCGGGGCGTCTTCTGATGAATGTTCCTATTGTTTGGAAATTCACACACATTTGAGGTGAATAAAATATTCTTTGTCAGTGTTTTCAGATCTCTTGTCTGTTGTTTCTTCGTTCTTGTTTCTCGTAGGTCATTTCTCTCTTGTCTCTTTTCTTTCCTTTCAATCTTCAGGCAGGTCCTGACGGATCGTCTGTGTGAACAAGACACCCATGGCCAGGGTACACAGGGGTACGGCCCACAGTCCATCCTGCCAAGCTTGAGAAGACTTTGGTGCCGCTGTGTTTTGAATGTAGCTGTGTGGTCCAGATGACTAGGGTCGGGAGGCTTGAAATGAAAATGAGAAAGAAAGAGAGAGAGAGAGAGAGAGAGAGAGAGAGAGAGAGAGAGAGAGAGAGAGAGGTAGGAGGGGGGTTGGGGGAGAGAGGTGCCAGAGTTGGTCCTCATGTTTTAGGTTCCCACAGTTTTGCTGTGTAATGATCAGACTGCGAGACAAAAGGCATCAACGGTTTTACTTACTTACTATTGTTAAACGTTTTGTACTAACTACATATGATCAATATTCGTCTTTATACGTGTTATTGAATGAACTTGATTTTTTTTCAAAAAGTATTCCAACATTGGAAGACTTCTTTAATTGAACCACACCTCTGCTATTACTGGGCACACTCTTCTTACGCTCAATTTGGTTCTTTCTATTTCGCGCTTTAGGAAAAGCATTCAAGACATACGCAATAAAAAAAAAAGTAGCGACACGAACCCCTGTATTTGAACACAGAATAGAACAGAAAATGCCCTGGTTAACAGAAATTCTTTTGTGATCACACATGGAAGACAAAACTACTTGTAATAAATGTCTTAAATGGTTAAAATAGGATAAAACATGGGGCAACATTATCTGTTTTGATGGGTTTCTTGAACGAAAAATAAAAGGCACATCTTTACTCACATAAAATACATTGAAGTAATTTGATTAGAACACTGGAACACTTTGTTTTCAATCATTTGAGAATTTTCACGTCTTCTGTTTCTTCAGTAGTATTTCCATTTCGTTTTAATCTCTCTTTCCAGTGGTAAGAGAAAAGACCACCGCTTACGATTCCCATTTAAACAGCCTTGAACATAAGACCATCTCATGCACGCTTCTCAACCGCTTCCTGTTAACTCAACATAAAACTTCAAGCCAAATCAGTCAAGACAACATCACAGAACTCACAAACAGCACACATAACTAAAACCATTGCACAGTCATACTCTGGTCATACATACAAATGTATAGAAATACAGCTACGACTACAGTCCCATGCATATCAATACAAACACAATTTTACTTCAGTTCATGGCACGTAGAGTCTAGTACAAATCAACAAAATGGCGCCGAACTTCATGACTGGGTCCCACTACTTCAGCTAACATAACAGTACATTCACCTATCACTTATCTCGGAGTCTTGAAGACCGTTGGAGCGCTACATAAGATTTCGCAACCAGCTTCCTCCATTCCTCCCAGTTCTCAGATGCTTCTTAGGCAGTTGCTGAGTGTGAGGCCAGTCCATGCACTGATGTTGTCCTCCCATCTCTTTCTCTGTCTTCCTCTCCTTCTGCCTCCTGGCACTGTTCTTTGTAGAATGGTTTTGGCGATTTGTGTAGCTCTTGATATATGTATGACCATACCATATCATTTTCCTTCTTTGCACTGTGGACAACGGGTCTTCGTATGGTTCAGCGGCTTGCCTTACTTTGGTCTGGACCTCCAAGAGGGTGAGGTGGTGTTTGTATTAAGATGCCGAGGATTTTGAAGAAGAATCTAATCTCTAATGCCTGAATCCTTCTCTCAGGTTCTGAGTCCACGTCTCACGGCAATACATTACGTACCTTCAAAAAGCGAAAAAGAAGTGCTGTTGTAGCCCTGCAATCAGTCCCAAAATGAGAAAGCAGAACAAAAACAAATCAAACAAACAGAATCACCGGAACAGCATAGACGCCACCTTACGTCATGGCAGGTCAAACCAACCCACAACAACATTTACTCAGTACCAGCCTCTTAAACACAACTGCCCGCCTTGGCTTAAGGCTGTGTCAGACCAATTAACATAGGCTAGAACACCAAGGCTACATCAAAATGTTATGCTCTGCATAGTGATGCGGGGACTGTCTTCATCCTTGACAAGCTCCTAGCATAACATTATCGGTCTCCAAAATCCCCCGAAGTCGGAGTGTGGCTGCCCACGTGGCAGGGTAATTCAAAAACGGTCACACACGTAATGTTCTCATCCCCAGCTGATGCATTTGTACCATAATGTTCAAGTACTTCGGCTGTTCGGATGATCCCTGGAGTCTTTTAGCCAGGGTACGACAACAACAACAACACAACTGCTCGAAGCGTCTCCACAACGCCTTGTGATTGAGCATAGACTGGAACACGAGGAGATCATCAACAGATTGTAATTCATGGCAAACTGGCTCCCTCAGATTCTGTATCAAAACAGTCCTCGCGAACCAATTAAACGATGTGTAACATGAAGGACACCATACAGTCATAATTCAGAAAAAAGGTCGTAAGTAAATCAAGAGGGTGAAAAGAAAAGGAAATAAACTCCTGGTACCTGTTTTATGTCGCTGAGACAGAGCTTGGCATTTAATCGTATGACAAATGTTACACCTGCTACTGTATCGATCCATTTTCTGTGGCATCACCAATCTCTTGACTGAATACATGAATGTTAATTTTCGAGTACACTCAATTGTACTAATATCAAACTGTGTGATGTTTTTATCAGTTCAGGTTGCCCTCTATCCCCCTCTCCCCCTACCTCCTGTCTTTGAAAAATATCAGCCGACGCGACTGCATGCAAAGAATATGTAAACACGCGCACGCGCGTGCACATACACCCACTCTCTCTCTCTCTCTCTCTCTCTCTCTCTCTCTCTCTCTCTCTCTCTCTCTCTGTGTCACACACACACACGCGCGCACGCACGCACGCACGCACACACACACACACACACACACACACACACACACACACACACACACACACACACACAAACACACGCACAATTGATTACACAACTCGTACCCACCACGCACACAAGCACCGAAGACAAAAGAGTCGCCATGACCTGGGTCAGTGGAAAATAAATACTGGTTAATGGAATGACAGCTGTCAATAATGCAAGTGGCAGTATCGAGTGAAAGAATCGATTGATTACCGTCAATGGCACCCCAGGAGATAAATATTACAAGAGGCATTGATCACTATCAAATTTTACATGAGATGACCACAGCGCCTCGAGACCCTGAGCACTTTACTGATGAGTGCTGTCCCAAGCAAGCGCTCAAGGGTTGCATGGCGTCCACTAGGTCCACTTCTGTCCGGCAATAAAGGCCAGGAATGAAGAGTTACCTTCACAAAGTGTAGTTCTGGCATGGTTGTGGTTATCCGTGAAAAAACTGGACCGAGGATTCTTTCGGTGAAACGAGGTTTTATCGCATAAAAGCTGAAATTTATAGGAGATGATTATGTAAGATTCTGACGTCATGAAAACTTATTCCTACGGCTGATACGACGCTGAGCGGAGGCACAAGTCAACTCCCACGTTGGCTGTTCGAAAATGCTATTTTTCACTCTGGCATATTCGAAGTATCCTTAGAGGGTATTTGTTAAAGGTCTATGTACATGCATAGACGCTGACTGCAGTAATGTCTTTGATGATTGTAGTCACAAAGCGTTTCACAGCCGTTCAGTCTTTGCAGATTGCTTTACGTTCACAGCAAAGTGCACACACGACAACAGTATTTTTTCGACATTACTGTATTTGTATTTGCTCCGTGGTTCAGATGCGTAACTTGCTATTCCTTCGTCCATCTGAAATGAAGGAATTAAACAAGAGATATCAAAGTCATGATGGTGGTTGTATAACACAAGATTTTCTTTTGTCCAGAACACGATCCTCAACAGACTACGTGTCACGAGGCTGATCGTTCACGAATGTAGATACTGAAAAAAAAGCTTATTATTGTGTGTAGGATTTCTGTTGCTCTTGTGTTTGTGAATATATTACTTGCAACAACTTAATACTGTCCGTTGTTTGGTGTGTGGTTTTTATATTGGGAGCGTGAATACAAAATCATCTGCTTTGCAATTACGTTTTGTTTGCTTGTTGTTAATGGTCTAGTGATTATGTGTTAAGTAACTGCAAATGTTTACAGGAATCTTTTTTCTTTTCCCGGACTTTTTTTATGAAGTCTAGTACGACTGCTTACTATCTTTTTTTATGTGGCGCAAATGATCATCTCGTAGATACTAACTGCTCATCGGAAAGACGCCAATGTCAGAGTTTTCTATGTCTGGTAAATCTGAATCCAACACTTTGAAAACATCACACACAACGATTGTCTCCAGATTCAGTGGGCGTAACAATGGCCGTTTACAGATGAACTGAAAGCTGACCAGTGACTGAAACACCGGCTTGAAACTCATCTGAAAATGCAGTTCGACTGGACAACATTCTTCGCTGTGGTAGCTGTGTGTAACGATTATTACATCTTCGTGATGACTTCAGACACGCCAGAACTTAAGGTTGCTGAGGTATCATCAGCCAGCGACGGTAGCGACGAAGAAAGGGGAAACGAAGAAAGCAGTATGAAAAAGAAACGTGTTATCCTAGACAGACATAGTGACAACGTCGACAGCATTGATGAAACAGAGGGAAACGATTGGGAGAACTATGGAGAAATTCCAGTGCGGAGGAAACGGTCCATGAGCGTTAACCTCACCGACAACTGGGACAACGTGACAGCAGTGGGCAGAGCTAGCGAGGAGAAGACGGACAACAGCTTTCTTCAGAGGATGAGACTGGCCAAAGCCAAACTGATCCAGCATTTGCGGAGGCTCCCTGTTTCACAGCAAAAAGTGATTCCTTTGGCACTGACAGACAACGATGAAGCGAAGGTAAGTTAACTTTTTTTTTCCATACATGACATTTTAAGAATCGTGCATGAAGTTTCTCTGTAGCCAGAGAAATGTCAATACTGTCTTATATGGTTCATATGTTGCTGAAATTGCCATGGTTATTTCGCAATCACAGATGGCAAAATTTTTATAAAGATCAATTCAACGCCTTCTTCCTTGCGCTGAACCCTGTGAAGTGTTCTGAAGCGATCAAAGCTAAGTGAATTTTCGTTGTTTTATTCGTTTATGTCTCACCTGATGAAGACCTAAGAGGTCGAAACGCGTTGTGTTTCGTCTTGTGACTTGTTTGTCCACGTTCTCTGGGCGGTTCGCTAACATTTATTTAAGATTTGTTTAGATTTCCTCTTGCAGTCCTCTGGCTTTGCAGCAAAGATCAATAGTTTTGTGTACAACTAGGGTATTTATTTATGTAGATATGCGTGTATCATATGTGGGTTTGAAAAGTACTAACATGGATGCTAAGTTGAGTGTGGAGGGTTTTTTTTTTTCAAATAAGTGTCTAATATCATCTGGCGATGAAAAGACATTAAATAAACCACTGAACTGAACTGAACTGTTTTCTGTAGCCAATCATTTTCTACCAAATGTTCATAGAGGTGCTTTTTTTTTCAATATATTCTTGCCCTGTCAGTTGATGACTCTCATCGTCCTACCTTCCTTACAGCCGTGCTAGATTCTTCCTCCTCGCAGTCCAACACCAGCTGTCCACAGCGACTTGACTCTCTCTCAGTTTGTTTCCAAGAGGTCACCTAACAGAGCAGACCCTTCGTAATATGAATTCTCACCTGATAATTCATCGAAGCTTACATTTCTGCTATTTGGATAGATGCGTGTTTTATTCAGTTTTTTGAAGGTGAATGTGAATCAGGAATACATGGAATAATTTAAATTTTAAAAAAAAAATTCAAGGGGGTGAAGTGAGCGGACTGCAGGCTGTAAAGAGAGCATAAGAGCAAAAGTACTTAACTCACCGCCGAAACGAAAGGAAGAAAGTAGTCACTAAAGAGACGCAACGCGTTTTGATCTACTGGGCTTCTTCGGGCAGGACAAACAACAATAATTACACCGGACGAACACACAAGCACTTGTTGTTTTGCTGGGGTTTTTTTTTCCTTATCTCAGCGGAAAAGTGATCTTAGATAAACAATGAAACCTTTGGAATGAAACTGAAGAGAAGAGGAAAGACACTGCAGAGAAGAAAATCACTACCACCGCTGCTGCTGCTGCTACTACTACTACTACTGCTGCTGCTGCTGCTGCTGCTGCTGCTGCTACTACTACTACTACTACTACTACTACTACTACTACTACTACTACTACTACTACCACCACCACAGCCACCACCACTAATAAGAAGAAGAAGAAGGAGGAGGAAAACAATAATAATAATACATGATAATGATAAAGATAGGAAAGATGATGAATCAAGATCTCAGAAACATACAAATGAGTAGAATTTTTTTGTTAATACCAAAGGACGGAAGTTCATAATTAAACATCAATTACGATTCTAGATTATTTTTTTTAATCATTTTTATCATTATCATTATCATAGATAGTAGTGGGAGGGTAAATGATTAAGGAAGAAATGGAATGAATAAGAATAAGTAAACAAAGAAAGAAAAAAACTGTAAATATAAGCAAGTAGGTGAGAGAAAATAAGACAGATCAATAAGCTGGAAGTCAATAGTACATTTAAAACAAAATAAAAAAAAGAATATGTCAAAAAGCAGATGTATATGCATTAGTAAAGAAAATAGGAGTAAGGAAAAAGGGGGTAAACGTATAATCTAATGATAAATAGATAAAGAGATAAGTAAAGAAAATACAGATCATAAAAGAAAGGGGAAAAAAGAGAAAAGAGAAAAACAGAAGGTAAATGTAAACAGTATAATTGTATGTCTGTGAAGAGGTTTGCGAGTCAGTGCCGTGAGGAACGCTTAGGTGCGTAATTTGTGGATGCTGATGCTAAGGGGGCATTGGGTTCTCAATCTTCTTCTTCTTCTTCTTCTTCTTCTTCTTCTTCTTCTTCTTCTTCTTCTCACTATTACTATTATCATTATTGTTGTTGTTATTATTATTATTATTATATGCACCAGGCAACAGAAAAATGAAAACTTCCGCCCTGAAATTGGGTACGTGGAACGTAAGGACAATGACTCCAGGCTTTTCTGACGACCTGCAGGAAGTAAACGATGCTCGCAAGACAGCTGTCATCAACAGAGAATTGAGCAGACTGCAGATGGACATCGTCGCCCTTCAAGAAACCAGGCTCCCAGAAACAGGATCTGTGAGGGAGAGAGACTTCACCCTGTTCTGGCAGGGCAAACCATCAGACAAGGTCAGAGAACACGGCGTGGGATTCGCAGTTAGAAACAGATTATTGGAGTCCATAACCCCACCAGCAGAAGGAACAGAACGAATCCTGTCTCTCCGACTCCAAACATCATCGGGACCAGTCAGTCTAATTAGTGCCTACGCACCAACTTTGGCATCCACAGCAGAAGCAAAAGACAAGTTTTATGACGACCTCAGTGCTGCTATAAGGAGAATTCCCGACAGAGAATTACTGTTCATCGCAGGCGATTTCAACGCCAGAGTAGGTGTCGATCACAACTTCTGGCCCACCTGCTTGGGTCAGTTCGGCACTGGGAAAATGAACGAGAATGGCTAGCGCCTGCTAGAGCTCTGCTGTCATCATGGGTTGTGCGTCAGTAACACCTTCTTCAACACGAAGCCTCAGCATCGAGTCTCCTGGAGACACCCTCCATCCAAACACTGGCATCAGCTCGATCTGATCCTCACCAGACGTGTCAACCTTTCCAGCATCAAGATCACTCGCAGCTACCAGAGCGCCGACTGTGACACTGACCACTCTTTGGTGTGCAGCAAAGTGAAGCTCCGCGCGAAGAGACTGCACAGTACGAGAAAGGAGGGCCGGCCTCGCATCGACACCAGCAAAACACGCGATCAAAGGAAAGTGGAGGAGTTCGCACGCGTGTTGGAGGATTCTCTCCCTGGCCCACCCACTGCAAATGCCCAAGACCGATGGGAACACTTCAGAGATGCTGTCTACAACGCCGCCATGTCCACCTTTGGCAAAAAGACCAGCAAGTCAGCTGACTGGTTCGAAGCCCATTTAGAAGAAATGATACCAGTCATCGAGGCCAAGAGAAATGCCCTGACAGCATACAAAACCAACCCTAGTGAGCAGAACCTCCAGATTCTCCGTGCTGCTCGCAGCAAAGTCCAGCAGTGTGCCAGGCAATGCGCTAACGATTATGGGCTTCAGCTCTGCTCCCAGATTCAGATCGCAGCTGACACAGGCAACATTAAGGCGATGTATGACGGCATCAAGCAGGCATTGGGCCCAACACAAAAGAAAACTGCCCCTTTGAGATCAGCTACCGGGAG
This sequence comes from Conus canariensis, assembly GCA_033310375.1. Classification (NCBI taxonomy): domain Eukaryota; kingdom Metazoa; phylum Mollusca; class Gastropoda; order Neogastropoda; family Conidae; genus Conus; species Conus canariensis. The sequence continues at coordinate 38,261,075 of CM065719.1, forward strand.
GTGATTCAGGACAGAGAACAACAGATGGAGCGCTGGGTAGAACACTACACTGAGCTATATGCAAGGGAAAATGTAGTCACAGAAGATGCCCTGAATGCCATAGAGCGCCTACCAGAACTGGAAGAGCTTGACAGAGAACCAACCATAGAGGAACTCAACGAAGCCCTGGACGCTCTTGCCTCTGGCAAGGCACCAGGGAAAGATGGTATTCCCGCCGAAGTACTGAAGTCCTGTAAAGAGACACTTATCACCAAGTTGTATGAAATCCTCTGCCTCTGTTGGAGTGAAGGCGAAGTACCACAAGACATGAGGGATGCTAACGTCGTCACACTGTACAAAAACAAAGGTGACAGAAGCGATTGCAATAATTATCGTGGCATATCCCTCCTTAGTATCGTTGGGAAAGTCTTTGCACGAGTAGTACTGAAGAGGCTCCAAGTACTTGCAGAGCAAGTTTATCCTGAATCGCAGTGCGGTTTCCGTGCCAACAGATCCACTATAGATATGATCTTCTCCCTTAAACAACTTCAGGAGAAATGTAGGGAGCAAAGGCAGCCACTCTTCATTGCCTTCATTGATCTCACAAAGGCTTTCGATCTGGTCAGCAGAGATGGCCTCTTCAAGATCCTCCCCAAGATTGGATGTCCACCCAAACTTCTCAGCATCATCAGATCCTTCCACGAAGACATGAAAGGCACTGTCGTCTTTGACGGCTCAACATCAGCTGCCTTCAACATACGGAGCGGAGTGAAACAGGGTTGCGTCCTGGCTCCCACCCTGTTTGGAATCTTCTTTGCTGTGATGCTGAAACACGCATTTGGTCCTGCAGCTGAAGGTATCTACCTCCGAACCAGGACAGACGGAAAGCTCTTCAACCTCTCCAGACTAAGAGCCAAGACAAAAGTCAAGCTGAAGTGCCTGCGTGACTTCCTCTTTGCAGACGACGCAGCAGTAACCGCCCACTCAGCCGAGGACCTACAGCAATGCCTGCCAAGACTTCGGGCTTACCATTAGCTTGAAGAAAACACAGGTCATGGGACAGGATGTTGACTCTCCCCCAGTTATCAGCATCAATGACCATGAACTGGACGTCGTCCATGACTTTGTTTATCTGGGCTCAACTATCTCAGACACCCTCTCACTTGACGCAGAGCTCAACAGGCGCATCGGCAAGGCAGCTACCAGCATGACCAGACTGACAAAGAAAGCATGGAACAACAGCAAGCTGACCGAGCACACAAAGATCCAGATCTACAGAGCCTGCGTCGTGAGCACCCTCCTGTATGGCAGCGAGTCTTGGACTTTGCGTGCCCGACAAGAGCAAAAGCTCAATGCTTTTCATATGCGTAGCCTCCGACGCATTCTGAACATCACCTGGCAGGACAAGGTCCCAAACAACACAGTCCTGGAAAGAGCTGGATGCATCAGCATGTACACGCTGCTGAAACAGAGACGTATGCGCTGGCTCGGCCATGTCGTGCGCATGGATGACGGACGGATCCCTAAAGACCTCCTCTATGGAGAACTTGTGCAGGGAAAACGTCCCACAGGCAGACCACAGCTGCGATTCAAAGACGTGTGCAAGAGGGACCTAAAAGCCTTGAACATCGACCAGAACAACTGGGAAGCAACAGCCCTCGAACGGTCAGCCTGGAGACAGACTGTGCAGAAAGGTCTCTCCAAGTTCGAAGAGACACTCGCTCAGCAGCACGGGGAAAAGAGAATGAGAAGAAAGGCTGCAGCCCAGGCAGACAGACCAGCGTCAGACTTCATCTGTGCCCTCTGCCACAGGGACTGTCATTCCCGTGTCGGACTGGCCAGCCACACCCGCCGCTGTACCAGAATAGACACCTAGAGCGCAACTCCATAGTCTTCCGAGACTGAAGGATGCCTACAATTATTATTATTATTATCATCATCATTATTATTATTATTATCATTATTATTATTATTATCGTTATTATTATCATCATCATTATTTTTATTGTTATTATTATTACAGTCAGTAGCAGTGGCAGTAGTGGCAGTAGTAGTAGTATCATTATCATTATTATTATTGTCATTGTTGTTGTTGTCGTCGTTGTTGTTGTTATTATCATTATTGTTATCATTATGATTATTTTTGTTATTATTATTATGACTATCATTGTTACTATTGTTGTTGTTATTACTATCATTATTGTTGTTATTATTGTCATCATCATCATCATTGTTATTGTTGTTGTTGTCGTTGCTATTGTTGTTGTGATTGTCACTACAAATACTTAATTATGAACTTTATTTCTTTTATATTTTGTAACTCTCTATTCATTTGCATATTTCCTATATTTCATCTTATAATCTTTCATAGTTATGATTATTATGACAGATATTATTCCCATCATCATCACTATTTTTATCATTACTATCATTGTCATTACGATCATTATCATTATTATTATTATCATTATTATCATCATTACGTTATCAGCTGGCTTCTCTTCCCTGTGACCTTCCCCCCTCTTCTCTCCAGCTCCATTCAGAAATGTTAGCTGTTTGCACAAGACAATTTTTCCACTGAGATCGAAAAGATAAGTGCATGTGTATTCGTCCAACGTTTTTAA
>CM065719.1:38268677-38273677 GCA_033310375.1 Conus canariensis
TGCAAAATCAAGAAATATTCCAGGTTTGAGAAGTGGACATGCAAAAATGGCGCCGATTTGAAGTGTGCCAATATCAGTTTAGAGAAAATATGGGTTTCAGGTCCCGTAACGGTTGTAAAGAATGAAACACATTAATTTTTGTGACTTCAGTTATGTATATAATTCTGTAAGTTGGGAAGCATTTACATTTTAAAGATTTTATATGAAATAATCAAGATTCATCAATCAAGGGAGGTAAGGGGAAAAGTTACTCCAGGGTACGAACATTATTCTCAATGCTATGGGAATAACAAATACGACGAACTGCACCTTTTTGTAATGAAGAAAGAGAGTCAGTCGAACACTTGTTTTGGGAATGCAACCATGTACAAAGTTTCTGGAAAGCTGTCGAACATTTACTGAATGAAAAATGCAGAAACACCGTCAATGCTAAGATCACTTGTAATATTGTCATTTTCGGGGTGAATCACCATTACAAAACAGACAAAATATTTGACTTTATCATAATGTTTGCAAAAAAATTATTTCTGTAAATGTAGATTTGAAAAAACGTACGCCATGTGTTACTGGATTCCAAAATCAGCTGCACAACAGATTTAAAGTCGAGTTACATAATGCCAGAGTTAATAATAATCAGACAAACTTTGAAGCCTCATGGAACAACTTTACACCAATGTTTTTTCAATCAGATACATAATAGGCGCCTACCTGTATTATGCTGCTCGTTATAATAATATATATGCATGTATTGTGTATGTATATGTGTGTATATGTGTATGTATATGTATGTATGTATGTATGTATATATGCATATATGTATATTTATGTGTATGTGTGTGTATATATATATGTATGTATATATATATATATATATATATATATATATATATATATATATATATTTCCCCTCCCTCTGTACCCAGTCTACAGTGTTAATTCTAGAACAGCAATCCTCCTTGCAGAATAATCACACTTAATAAAAATTGTATACAGAAAAAAAAAAAAAAGCAAAGTAAGAAAAATCAAAATAGGTGCAGTCTTTCGATTTGAAAATGCTTTCATTAATGCTTTTTCTTGTCCTGGCTTCATATGAAAAAGTGGTCAATGTCGTCTCGGGGAGAAAGGGGGGTGAGGGTGAGGATGGCAAGATGCTGTTCTTTTTAATCAAAGATAAACAGTGCATTAGCAATCGGTTTATTAAGTGTGAGCTTTGTATTCTCCTCTGCATAAACACCCCTAAAATAAAATTCGGTCATTTTCCATTTTTCGTCTGTGTAGGATAGACTATAGACGGCTAATTACCTGATCGATCTGCATTGACCTGCACAGAATGCACGGCTAATACGCCTTTTGCACAGAATGCACGGATTAATGCACCCTTTACAGGTAATTTATTGAGTGTCAGTGGTGCATTTTCTGTAATGAGTGTGTACAGAATCAAAAATGCTTTACATAAAGTAATATGAAAACTAGAACGTCAATACAAAACTCTTTTTGCGATTATCGTTTGTTGCCTTTATGTTAAAGTTGCTGGTTGTATTTGGCTGTTGCAATATTAAAGATTACAGACAGCACACACACACAAAAATGTTACTCCAGAACAATGTCGTCTGCTAAAGGTCACCAAAAGACATGTGCATAGTGTAGTAGCACCTGGGTACACTTTAATATAATTTTCAATCAGAATTAGCCAATGAGTATTTCTATTTATAGAGTCAAACGCTTTGTTCAAAGTTTATGACAGTGACACGAACCTTTCTGTTGTATGAGACGGAGTGAACAAGTGGTCGACAGTTGCACAGTTTTATTCTTTTAATCTGTTGTTGATGATCATCCCAGACAGCTTACTGTATACATTGCGTGGCGAGACTGGCATCGTTCTTCTTCAAAAGAGGTCAGACTCATTCAGTCCAGCTGTCCGGAGAGACACCATCATCAAAGAGTTTATTCAACAACTTAAGGAGAAAATGCGAGACCTTTTCATGAGAGTTTTGTTTTTATTTTTTTTTTTTTTAATTCGCTAATGATACCAGCTACTTTGCGAGTTTGGGTTTTCGCCTTTCTAAATGCAAATGATGTTTCTTCTTTGTTGATCGGAGGGTTAGTATAACTATCACGGTTATCATTAGTGATGTCGCTAATATGCTTAACATTAGACTGTAATAAAGCTTGAACAAGTCTGAACCATTCATCAACTTTGATATTACTTTTTGGGTTGTTTTCGCTTCACTGTTTCCCAAATATCTTGTTGGCATATTACAAATGTGAAAAGCTTATCCAGCGAATATTTTCTTTCTTTCTTTCTTTCTTTCTTTCTTTCTTTCTTTCTTTCTTTTTTTTTTTTTTTTTGCTTTAATAAATATTTCTATTTAAGACTAGCAATTGAATACGTAGTCTTCTCTGCTTTGTCACACGAGTCTGACGACTTAATTCGCAACTGTCGTCTTACCTTTCTTTCATTGAGAACGCTGAGAAAATTCTGGAGCACATGTGCATTGAGTCGTAATCAAAAAAGTCTCGATTTTTTTTTTATTACTATTCAAACACACACACACACACACACACACACACACACACACACACACACACACACACACACACACACACACACACGTGTATACATTTATTGAACAGACCTAATGATTCATTCGTATCTACATCTAATAAACCTATTGCAACATCGGTTTTTGTATAAACATCTTCTCTGCATATATTATTGTGAAAAAGACTAGCATATTCATCATTCCACATAAGTCTGTCCAACACAATGCTGGCTTCGACAATATTTTCATTAGGAAACGCAGTTTGTAATGATACTGGTAAATGGTCAGATTCCATGCGTTCCAATACATTATGTCCACATAAATGATACAAAAAAGAGAGAAGTTTATTTTGAAAAGAAGTATAATCATTAACATTGCATCCTGAATCAGAAAGACATGTATAGCAATCTTCAAGGTCGCCTTGACACATTCCATTGATGATACGCAAATCTAAACAAGCGCATACATTCAGTGACATTTTCTTCTAAATTATTCATAATACGATCTTCAGAACGATGATCAAAGCCAGGAGAGCGACTATGGTAATGATCATCTGAAATGTTATTTCTAGAAAATTGCTGAGATATATTAGCTGCTCTGCAATTCACCGATTTGAAATTACATAAAGATTTCTTGCTAATAAATTGTCGGCTAAACGATCTTGAATCAAGCCAGTTCCACTGTCAAAATTTAAATGAGCATAAAAATAAGAAAATTCTAGAGTGCATATGCACAAAAGTATACTACATCCTAACCCATTCCAAACAGCGTTTCATAATTTAGAAATATACAGAAGTTTGAAGAAAAGAAAAAAAACCCTACAAATTGACTTAACAAAGGGAAGTAGTTCATTTCTGATTAAGCAAAGTATTCTTCCTGGTCGCCTCCCTTGTTACGGTAATTTGATAGCGGATTCATTAAATACCATGTTCCAGGAAAATATATCAGAAGGACATTCTTTCAGAAACGTTTCAGTGAAACAAACAAACATCCAATTCGTAAAGAAAATGCATAAAATCGAGCGGTTGTAATTTGTTATATTAAATCCTTTCGGTGTTTCTGTAATACTCTGTGTCATTCACTCACAGAGTGAGAGTGCTGTTCTTTGTCCTCTGTACTTGTAGAATATCTCTGCCTTGTAGATAGATGGATAGATGGATAGATAGATAGATAGATAGATAGATAGATAGATAGATAGATAGATAGATAGATAGATAGATACAAACTAAATAAAACCTGGCTGCTGGAGATTAAAATGACTATCTGATTAAACAGACTTGTGAAAAAAATAATTGAATGTGAAACTTTGCACTCCTCATCAGCTCGTAAAGTCTTTTTTCTACATACATACATACATACATACATACATACATACATACATACATACATACATATCATAGTCCTCAGTTTGTCAATTTTCTGTCTGCTCCTCATATTTATTTCCGTGTCAGTCATTTCATGCTCTTGTGGGTCTTTAGAAGTCCGTTATTCTTTCTGAGAGAGAGAGAGAGAGAGAGAGAGAGAGAGAGAGAGAGAGAGAGAGAGAGAGAGAGAGAGAGAGAGAGAGAGGAACTGAACTATAAACAATTGGTTATTTGGGTATAACCCCCTCACAGAAACTTGCCCTGAAAGCCAGTGGAGAACCCGAGAAGCCTGAAGACTTGAGTGTCGTCAGACTGCTCAGACTCCGTCAACAGGCCTGAAGGAAAGTCACCTGGCTCTGTAGCCACATTGCAGAATGTGCCAGTTTGTGTAAGCTTGTTCCTTTGAAATGTTCCAACACTCAAACAAGAAAAAAAAAAGCATGGCAGATAACTGTGCTTTTCAGGGGTTTTGTCTTTGCTTTTTTTTTTTTTTTTTTTTTTTTGTCCTTTCCAAAAATTGCATATATATATATATATATGCACATACATGCATACATATATACACACTTATACATATATATATATATATATATATATATATATACATGTTTTTCTTTCTTCAAGAATATATATATATATATATATATATATATACATTTTTTCTTCATGAACACACACACTCACACACTCTCGCTCTCTCTCTCTCTCTCACACACACACACACACACACACACACACACACACACACACACACACACACACACACACACACACACACGCACGCACGCACACACACACACACACACACACACACACACACACACACACACACATATATATATATGCACGCGCGCGCGTGTGTGTGTGTGTGTACGTGTGTGTGTGTGTGCGTGTGTGTGTGTGTGTGCGTGTGTGTGTGTGCGTGTGTGTGCGTGTGTGTGTGTGTGTGTGTGTGTGTGTGTGTGTGTGTGTGTGTGACATACACAATGACAATGACACCTTTCAATGAAACAGGTAAACGACGTCTGGAAGTGCCATTCATGGAAATGACTCCAGCCAAAGATGTCTGTAGCAAAGCCAACAACTGTCTTTT
>CM065719.1:38301177-38308677 GCA_033310375.1 Conus canariensis
TTCCACAATGTATAACCTCCTGTGTTAGTTCATTAATGAATAAAGAAAACAGAACAGGGCTACAGACATCGCCCTGTTTCACACCAGAAGTGCAATTTATATAGTCTGTTAGAGCATCACCAGATCGCACTCTTGCTTTTACACAATTATACATACTTATAACACATTTATAAAGTTTTCCATGGATACCATTTTTAAACAGGATAGGCCACAGCAAGGTTCTATTGACGGAATCAAAAGCCTTCTCGAAGTCAATAAATGCAACATATAATTTACGATTTAAGCAAAACTGTTTTTGTACAAATGCCATTAATGTGAACATGTGATCAACTGTAGAATAGTTTTTCTTGAACCCAGCTTGAAATTCCCCGGTAATGTTATTTTCTTCCACCCACTCCTGTAATCTCCTGTTGATAATAGCACTGTACAGTTTACTGCCAACATTACACAATGAAATTCCTCTATAATTATTTGGATCGTTTGAATCACCTTTTTTATACAATGGGATGACAATAGACTCGGACCAACTTCTTGGATATACGCCTTGATCAAATAAGGAGTTAAAGAATTTAACCAGAAAATCTAGAAATAAACTTGACTGGCACGCAGTTTTTATCAGTTCACCGATAATTCCATCTGGACCAGCAGCTTTGCGAGGTTTTACCTTTCTTAGCGCAACCATAACTTCTTCTTTGGAAATTGGACGGTTTAAATTGTCATCGTCATGATCAGATTCAACAACGTAATTTTCATTTCCCAGATCATTATGGGACCCAGCGTTTCCTTCTAACAGATCTCTGAAATGATGAGACCATGTTTCTAAACTTATATCATTTACGGGTTGCTTCCTTTTTCTGGAAATTTTGCGGACACAGTCCCAAAAATCTTTCTGATTATTTACAGACGTAAGTAATTCTGTCAACAGAGTATCATTATATTGCTTTTCTTTTCTTTTTAAAAGATGTTTATATTCTCGCCTACCTTTGCAGTAGGCTACACGAGACGGTATTGACAAAGAACGTCGATATCTGTTTAATAAATTACGAACATTTCTTTTGTTAGCTAGACATTCCATATCATACCAGTCGTCTTCTTTCTGACATTTTCCAATACAAACCTGTTTCTTCATACATTCCCCAGCCTCTTTTATACAAGAATTAAACACACGTAACGCTTCTTCGATATTATTATCAACCAGTCTTACTGCCTCTTGCATGCGCACTTGCATTTCATCGGAAAGGATTACATTTTTAAACAAATCAGCATGAGCTTCGCTCCAGACAAATTTTTCAATAGTACAGCGCCTGTTGTTTACCTGTACGGGCTCACAGTTATGACATGAGGAAGCGAACTTCAGTTCTAAAGGCATGTGGTCTGACTCTGTTCTATCAGACACATGCATCTCACAACTATTGGAAGTGGTAGAAAACAAATCATAAGACATCAAAAAATAGTCATTCACACTGCTACCGCTGTCGGATATGTATGTGTAGCGACCTTGAAAGTCGCCCTTACACACTCCATTTAAAATACACAATTTCAAAGCAGTGCACATGTTAATTAACAGCTTTCCATAATTATTCAGGACAACATCGTCTGAATTTCGTACATGAGGTGGTCCACTTTTATGTTGATCATTGTATGTAAACATGCTTTCTTCAAAATCACATGAGAAATTTGAAATTCTGCTATTCAAGTCACCGCACACTATCACATCCACATCGTTTTTAACAAAAAGTAAACAATCACATAGAAATTCTTCTAACAAGGAAACCCCATTTTCTTTATCAAAATAGGAATAGTAGGGCGCCCCCTCCGGAGGTACATATGCACATACGAAGATGACATGTTTTAAGGTACCAAGCAAAGATTTATCAACAAGAAAAGCACAGAACAAATCAGATACAATATCCAAAGGCGTAAAAAAGGGACGGATCTCATTTTTTACAAGACACACCAGCCCACCGGAACGCCTTCCTCGTGCCGTAAACTTTAATGCACGTGTACAGTAAACTGTGTACCCAGAGAACACAGGCGACTGAAAAAAATCTACAAACGTCTCGACAAAACATACAAAATCAAAACCATACACATAAGAAATAAAATCATTATTCTGCATTTTGGAAAGCAATCCATTAACATTCCAATGAAGAAACGAAAAAAGTTTCATTTTATTACAAGTGTCACCATTACATAATACATCATTTTTAGAGGACAAGGACATCAAACAAACATTTCCATCAGACACATCACCATCTGTGTTGCTAACATTTTCTACCGGCACTGACATCACTGAGCTTTCCTCACGACACACGGCCTCACGGCTCGTTTCACCAGCTGTCGATACACAGCGCTGGGTTGAAACAACCGGTGTCAGCTCACCGTTGGTTCCCTTCACTGGTAAGGACACATCACTATGACTAATTTTGGACCGGCCGAGTTCCTATCTTGATAATTCAACAAGCCCATTGTCAGTACCTATGGTGAATCGCTTGCCGTCGATAAGGAGGTAGTTAAAGACTAACGTGGCCCGTTTACCGTCACTTCTGGCATTCTTGAGGTGAGGTGTCAGTTTCTTCCTCAGCTCTCGCACCCTGGTCGAGAAGTCCTCTCCAATGAAAGTGTTTGTTCCTTGTAGTTTACGTTTTGCTCTGAGAATGTCCTGCTTCTGCTTGTAAAAAACACACCTAGCAATCACGGGAGAGTCCTGCCTATTGTTCAATCGATGCACCCTATCGAATTCAAAATCCTGGGACAACTCCAACGTATTGGTAATGAGGTCCTTCAAAACATTTTCACAGTCCACAGGAGTCTCATTTTCCCGACGTGGCAGTCCATAGATGATGAGGTTGTTCCGCTTGGATCTCCCCTCAAGATCTTCGGTCTTCGTCTCGAGCTCCTCCATCTTCTTGGTCAAGTCCTGGTTCTGCTGCCGTAGACTGGTGACCTCCTCCCGAAGCCCCTTCAGCTCCTCCTGCATGGCAGCGTATTCCTCACGAAGGGCATTCATGTCCCGCTTCACATCGTCGAACTTCGCGTCGAATTTACACTCCATGGTGTTCAGCTTGCTCATGATGTCTGACAGTGAAAGTTCCCCTCCGTGAGGATGGCCAGGTTTCTCCATACTGGCCCTGCTGCTGGCTGCTCCTCCACTGGCGCTGGTCAGTCGGGTCTGCCTGGTGTCTCTGGACTGGGAGGGGTTAGGACCTGGATTGCTCTCCACGTCACCACATCGGAGAAGCAAACTCCCCCAGAACAAATAGGAGAGGAGCAGTCCTAACATAGCACCGTCTCCTCGACACTTCAGTCTCAACATGGCGACACGCATTGCAGATTTCTCTCTAGCCCGTCTCAACATGAAATCTTGAAATACAGGCAGGAATCGGCCACATGCTGCTCGAAACTCCACAGGTCCAGAAGGCATTGTTCCTCATAAAGTCCGTGCACCACTCTGAGGACCAATCTGACTCTCAATTAGCCGAAGTTATCAATTAACTGACAGAGCACTTGACGCGCGACTTCTCATGCAAAACATCCGCTCACGTCCCCCGAAAGAGAGAGAGAGAGAGAGAGAGAGAGAGAAAAGAAAGAGAAAACTGCATCTGAGTTGGCCAGTGTTGCTAAAAAAAAGGTTGTAATAAACCGAAATATTGCAGTTAGTTCATGGGTGTTGTGTTATCTTCCTGCATCTGGATAGTGTTCGTTTTCGTGATCAGAACTAAACAAATACACTTCGGTGTTTTTTGTTTTTTTTTTAATTCATTTTCCAGCTGTCCTTCAGAACTGCTGGAGGCAGTCACATGTGAACATGTCGTGCACTTCAATCGCTGTTTCTCGGTTATTCGCTTGAAGGGCCCCTGTTCTCAGCGCGACTGTAGGACTGGCTGTCAAATCCAGCGCTCCTGTACCGATGATGGTGATTTTGTTTACACTCAAGGTGTGTTGACGTACGTGTACAGACCAAAAAAAAACAACCAAAAAAACCCACACTTTTTCCTCTGGTCAGATCGGAGAGGGGCCAGTTTACTGGTGTACTGTATTTAAAATAGCGAGGAAACTCTCTCTCTCTCTCTCTCTCTCTCTCTCTCTCCTCTCTCTCTCTCTCTTTTCTCTCTGTCATTGCAAATGAACTTTTTTTTGCAGTACCGAATTGGAAATTGGAGTGGACTCTCTCTCTCTCTCTCTCTCTCTCTCTCTCTCTCTCTCTCTCTCTCTCTCTCTCTCTCTGTCATTGCAAATGAACTTTTTTTGCAGTACCGAATTGGAAATTGGAGTGGACTCTCTCTCTCTCTCTCTCTCTCTCTCTCTCTCTCTCTCTCTCTCTCTCTCTCTCTTCTTTGACGGCGACAGAGGGGAAACTGGACTCACCTTCACTGACAGTCTCGAGCATAGTTCCATGATTCTCCTCACGACTGAGGAGGAGGCGAGTAGCGCACAACATGGCATTGAACGCACAACATGGCATTGAACGCACATGCAGCGGGAAAGGCTGGGACGTACGGAAATGTTGGGTGCTGGCCTACTTCGCTATGAGAGAAGACGTGAGTGCTCGCACCTGAGCATGTTCATTTTTGCTGCACAAACACAGGCAAGTAATCCACAGGTGAAACAAAGAAGATGGTATTGCTGATGCTGATGTAGTGAATGACGGCCGTCACGAAACACAGCACAATCCAAGCGGACAAAATGTCACACACCGTCACGTCCGTCGTGCGCACCTTGCAACCTTTGAGTTTGAATATGGACATGACCTAACTTTCAGGCTTTCACTGAGGCACAAAAAGTCCAATTCGGGCTCTCCACTGACTTAACTCTATCATATCTTTTTATACCCCCCCCCCCCCCCCCCCCCCCCCCAAAAAAAAAAAAAAAGAAAGAAAGTCGTGTATAAATTACACTACTCCATCCTCTGTCAACGAGTCTGAGGTCTCTGTCCACTGTTTGTCGCCAGCTCATCCTGGGACGTCCTCTTTTTTTCTGGCCTGCTGGGGTCCATTTAATGGCCTGGTTTGCAGGTCTTGATGAGGATAATCTCAAGACATGACCCAACCAGTGGAGGCGCCGTCTGCAGATGATGGTTGACACGGGGAGCTGTTTGCACCTGTCCCTGACCTCTTCATTTGGTATAAAGTCTAACCATGTGATGCCCAAGATCTTGCGTAGGTACTTAGTGTCAAAAGCACCAAGTGTCTTCTCCCGGGTGGTCTTTAATTGCCAGGTTTCACAGCCATATAGCAGCGTTGAAATCGCACAAAAGTCATAAAACTTCAATATGATTCCAAGGGAGAATTTCTTGCTGTTCCATATTGTGTTCAGCTGATTGAATGCTGATGTTGCCTTCCCAATACGACACTTCAGTTCATGGTCGAGGTCATTGGCGTTGTTGATGGTGCTGCCTAGGTATGTGAAGTTATCTACTTCTTCCACTTGCTTTTGGTCGACGAGAATGTCTGTTGGTCCCTGGTGTTTACCGGTCAGCATGTTTTTAGTCTTGTCCGGACTTCATATTGTTGTGAAATGCTGAGATGATGCTATTGTCGGGCTGGTCTGGGTGTGAGTGGACGAGTTTGTGGTGGCTGAAGAGGGTAATTGGTGTGTGAAGATGTTTTAGAGTTGCTCTGAATCTCGATGTTTGTCTATGAGAATGAAGACCTAAAATTGACTGTCAAGCTATGTCCTGGGCTATCTAGAAATTATGCGGTTAATGCTGAAGCGTTGGAGTATGTAACTGTACAGAGGTCCACTGTGGCATTGAACATAGCCTTACAGCGATCCTTTGTGTAGATGCCTGGAGACACTGGGCAGTGGAGAACACAACACGACGACGGAGAGACAGGAAGAAGGGGAGAGAAGCAGGGCAGAGAGGAATTGCAGAAGGAGAACGTTGCTGTAGGTGACTGACGTGGGAATGAGTCTCTGGCACAAACTGGAAAGCGTTGAAGAGAGAAATGACATGAAGACTAATCCCAAAACCCGAAAGGAGGAAAGGGGTTAGAAAAAACCTCCACTTCAAGAAAAGACCCAAGAAGGCGATTACAGCACCCCAGTCCTGAACCAGGTGCCAGACAACCCTAGGCGTCGCCATTATCTGCCTCCTGTCCTGAGACAAAGAAGCATTCTGTAGTGACCTGCTGGCACAACAGGGAGGGAACTGTAGTGTGGTGTGCAAGTGCGTGTGGGAACCTGGACCAGTAAGAAAGCGAAAATCGACACATTTGACCCGCGATAAAGTAATCTTGATTTCTCGTGTTTTTGTGGCCTTTCTTTTCGTTCACTTGAATCTTTGTGGATGCATCATACGTAGAGTAGAGACTATATTTCTTGTTCAGAGCTATGTGAACAGAGACGCGAACACGTGACAACCCGTTCCCGGAGAGAATGGATTGTTTGGCCGGTGCATGAGTGCGCATGTGGGTGTCAAGATACCCCAGGTGTGTTAAGACTTTCTTTTACATCAGCAGATTCACTTAAGAAATACCGTCATGACTTCCCCAATCTGGACACCCTCGTATGGCTTCTGTGGTCGGCTTGCTATGAACTACATGTGTGTGTGTGTTGTGTGTGTGTGGAAAGGGGGAGGGTGCTTGTACGTGCATGTGTGTGTTTGGGGAGGGTGTGAAAGGGGGAGGGTGCTTGTACGTGCATGTGTGTGTTTTGGGGAGGGTGTGAATGATCTTTTCTCCAACTGTTTCTGTGTGACACTATGTGGATACCCGCATGTCATGAAATGCGCGTCTCTTTCCTTATACACTAGGTAAGGACTAATGGCGGGTGTCGGATGAGATGTAATGCTGCTCGACAAATACTGCCGCTTCTCAACAACCTTGCTTTCCTGGAAACTGGTGTAATAGGCGTTTTTGCCCGACCAAGACCTTGGAAACGTACAAGGATCTTAAGTATGTAAAGAAGGGGATCGATTTACCAGAAGACATGCCTGGCTAGTTATATTCTCATACAGGATTTTGTTAGATGTGGGCGCAGGTATAGACATAACTATCTCCAGTGGTTAAAAAAAACTTTTACCATACCTTTACCCGCCCCCCTCCCTTCCCCCGTATACACACGCACGCGCGTAAGCAAGCGCGCGCACGCACGCACGCACGCACGCACGCACGCACGCACACACACACACACACACACACACACACAGATAGATAGATAGATAGATAGACAGACAGACAGGTGGATAGCTAGATGGATAGATAGATGGACAGATGGACAGACATATATATGTATAGATGTGTGTGTGGGCGGGGGGCTGCGCGCGTACACACACTCACACACACACACACACACACACACACACACACACACACACACACACACACACACACACACACACACGTGCGTATGTACGCGCTCGTGCGCGGTCTTGAAGAACATGGCTGTATTTAGTCGTCTCTCTGCCCATTTCTCTACGGACTTTTCAACCTGTTGTGTATCGTTCTTGTCGCCCCTTCTCTGTCATGCACAAAACGTAGTCTGACTGCACTTCGGCTT
>CM065719.1:38318677-38326177 GCA_033310375.1 Conus canariensis
CCTTTGGTTGGTTGGGTTGTTTTGTTGTTGATGTTGTCCGTTTGTTTTTTGTTGTTGTTGTTGTTTTGCTCCCAGACTGTCGGTGTCAATAACAAGGGAGTCAAGTAATATTGTCTGTCGTCTGTCGCAGGCAATGAAAATAGACTAACTCTCATTAATCATTAAAATAAGTTAAGTCACATGACTGCAACCAATTGTCTGTCGTCTGTCGCGGGCAATGAAAACAGACTAACTCTCATTAAAATAAGTTAGGTCACATGACTGCAACCAATTGTCTGTCGCTGACAATGAAAATAAAGTAACTCTCATTTGAAATAAGTTAGGTCACATGACTGCATCCAAGCGCTTCTTTTTTTCCAGGTTAAGGCTCCAGCAGAGGAAAATAAACCAAATTGATTTCAGTTTTTCGTCTGACAACGTCCCTTTTCTTCCAACAATATAGCTCAGTCTATGGATAAAGAAGTTTACCACATCAAAGAGCAGTTTATCTGACCACTGTCGATTTGGATCTCTTTTCCATGTCGTTTTTCCGTGCGACAAGCGAAAGAAGTAACTCAGGTCATCCCTTCTTAGTTCGTCTTCAACTATCCGTAAAATGTTGTACGCACATAAAACAGAGATGAAAACAAGAGACTCATAAATTGTTCCCAGTATTTTGACCTCATCAAGGTCTTCTTCAGGAGACTTTAATGATAAAAAAAGAAGCCATGCGTCCACTCATCAACTCATCAATGTAACGAAGATGAATAGATAGAAAGACAGACAGACAGGCAGACACACAGAGAGACTTTTCTTTACGATTGTATGGTGAGGGGAAACGGGAGTACAGGGGGTACTCCAAATGTACCTGCATAATCTAGTTTATCCTTACTCTTTTAATGACCATACATATTCGGTAATTTCGAACATTCATATTTGATAATCGTAGTATGGGAGGAGGATAGGAACTGAATGAGGTTACGCACTCATTTGCGTGTGTTTGTGTGTGGTTGTCGCATGCATACCTGTTTGTCTGTTTGCTGTCTGAAATTCTAAAAGGAATTTAAAGTAAACCCGCCAGATAACAGGGAAAAGCGAATTACAAGACAAAACACGACGCGTTTCGACCTCTTAGGTCTTCTTCAGACAAGAGAAACAACATTCAAGATACAACGAAAAGCGAAGAACGAGCCATCACTTATCTTCTTAAATTCGGCACAAAGATGGACGTGTGCAATTCGAGGAGGTAAGTGATGGCTCGTTCTTCGTTTTTCATTGTCCTGAACGTTGTTTCTCTTGCCTAAAGAAGATCAAAGAGGTCGAAACGCGTTGTGTTTCGTTTTGTGAATTTGTTTGTCCCTGTTACCTGGCGAGATTTACTTTAAATTCCTTTTGAAAATTTAAGACCGTAAACAGACAAACAGGCATGCAGACAACGATCAAACACAAACACACGCGAATGCCTTTCAATTTCCTGCCTGCAGTCACTTACTGTGAAACTAACACTGTTGTCTGTCTGTCTGTCTGTCTGTCTGTCTGTCTGTCTGTGTGTTTACTGTCCACTGTCCTGCTGGTCATTGCAGAGGAAGACGCGGTGAAGAGTGGCCAGACGGAGGCAGTGGACGGGGACATGGACGAGCTGTACGTGGAGGCGGACAGCACCTCCGTCCAGCTCCGTGTCCGAGGCAAAGGCTCCGTCAAAATGGCCTCCTCCGTCCGGGTGTCCGAAATGTACGACAGTGTTTGTTACCTCCCATTGCATGAAGGACACACGTCATGCCTGTTTATTTACCGAGATTGACTGTATTTGTCACTGTTCGTCGGTGTGTTTGTTGGAGGACTCTATTCAAAAGGTCATAAAGGCTGTGTCAGTCTTATTTACTGAGGTTTGGCTGTATTTGTTACGGTTCGTCGGTGTGTTTGTTGGAGGGCTCCATTCAAAAGGTCAGAAAGGCTATGTCAGTCTTATTTACTGAGGTTTGACTATATTTGTAACACGTGCGTTTGTTGGAGGACTCCATTCAAGGTCGAAAAGGCTGTAGCCAGTCTTGTACAAATGTTAATTTGTGTTTGTTCATTTGTTGTTTCGGTACAAGGTATGTGGGCGAAGTTGGAACATCCTTTTTTTTTTCTTTTTTTTTTTGAGGCGGGGGGGGGGGGGGGGGGGGGTGATGTCTCCTTGTTTGTTCTGTGTGTTCTTGTGTCGTCGTTTCTGCTAGGCGATTCCGTGTCGTAAGCAGCATTTGTTTGGAGTTATGGGCGACAATTTATATCATCATGGGAGCAAGAGTTACCCTACTTTTTCTTTCATTACTATTTCGTAAGTGTCCACGCACGTTACACATTTATTTTTGTCTCTTTTGTGTGTGTGTGTGTGTGTGCGGGCGCGCGCGCGCGCGCGCGTGTGTGTGTGTGTGTGTGTGTGTGCGTGTGTACGTGTGTGTGTGTGTGTTTCGATAATGTGCAGTTTGTTTGTTCTTAATTCAGACACGAGTTTAACTATCGTATTTTTGTAGTTGAGTGTTTGTTGTTGTTGCTGCTGTTCGTGTGTGTGTTTGTTTGTTGTTGTAGTTGTTTGGTGTGTGTGTGTGTGTGTGTGTGTGTGTGTGTGTGTGTTGTTTTGTTTTATTTGTAAATGACGTGTAGTTGTTTCGGGTTTATTTCAGACCGCAGTGTAATCAGTGTGTGTGTGTGTGTGTGTGTGTGTGTGTGTGTGTGTGTGTGTTCTGTTAAGTTCATGACGCACTGATTGCTGATTTATTTTACCTATTGACTTCGGTTTCAGACCTGAGTTTACCGAAGAAGAAGAAGAAAAAGAACAGTTGAGTGGCGGTCAGTTAGGCAAAGGTGAAATTCCTTTCCCCTCGTTCTGCACACATGTCCTTCCTTTTTTGTTATTGTTGTTGTTGTTGTTGTTGTTGTTGTTGTTTTTTTTGTTGTTGTCCCAACCTGTGCGTCACCTCAGAGGCAGTGCACCCACACCGCTCATTCCGACACCCTGTCCACAGCCACAGCTCGGCCGGACCCGCCGCAGCCCCGGCACCGGCAACCCGCAGGGAGCGGTCAATTTCAAGTCGTCAAGAGGCAACCCACCGGAGGAGACACTGCACTGCTGCCGTGTCACTTCGGTGGTGTTCAGTGGTGCCTGTTCTGATCTAACATACGCAGGACACCACCTACTAAGCCCCCTACTGACGACAATAATTGCTTAGTCGCGGAGCCGGCGTGAGTGAGCTCTCCCTCCGGAGGGCGCCACCACGTCCGTCCAACGACAGCCCCCAGGACTCGCCGATACCGGTGACCCCGACGGAACCAGACCAAGGCCACAGACGCGGAGAGGACATCGAAACTGAGGTCACCATGAGAGCAGGGCATGAAGGGCCACAGAACTTGAGACATTTTTTTTATGCTGATTGATGAGAATGAGGGTGATTAAGATGATGCTACGCATTTCCATTTCGGTCTGAGACTACATGACAGGGCTGTACTCTACGCTTCCTTTCATAATATATCCCGGTGTCAACCAGGCCCGAGAGATACAGGCACCTGCAGTGTTGGTCAGGAAATTTGAGCAACACTCTCAGAAACGCATCCATTAAGTGGATGAAACTCGACTGTGTGGTCCCTGTCTTCCCAACTGAGTCCGCAGCAAACTCAACTCTGGGTAGGAGCCGGTCGGGGCAGAAAAACCCACATGACTCTGATGGGATTCGAACCCACGACCTCCCAGCCGGGAGTTCGCGACGCTAACCACTTCGCCACGGCGGCTGTTTTTTTGTTATTGTTGTTGTTGTTGTCGTTCTTGTTGTTTTTCTTTGTGTCTCTTTAAGGATTTTTTTTTTTATCAAATTCTTCGGGGATTTTTTTCCTTTTTTATCTCTACAGCTATATATACACACACAACTGCTCATGCTGCAATTATGACCATATCATTGCTGCTGTGCTGTTGCAACCACAACTACCACGACTACTGCTACCACTACCTCTAGTACTACAACTGCTGCTGTTGCTGCTGCTGCTACTACTACTACTACTACTACTACTACTACTACAACTACTACTACTACTACAACTACTGCTACTACTACTTTGCTGCTGCTCTGTTGTTGTTGCTGCTGTTGCTACTACTATTACTGCTACTACGACTACTACTACTACTTTGCTGTTGCTGCTGCCGCTGCCGCTGCTACTATTACTACAACTGCTATTACTTCTACTACTATTGCTGCTGCTGCTGTTGCTGCTACTACTACAATTGCAACTGCTTCTTCTGCTGCTTCTACTGATATTGCTTTTGTTTCTTCTGTTTTGTCTCCTATTATTGAATTACTGGCACTGTTTGTATTGTTATCGCTGCTGCTATTGCCAGTTTTACGTGTAATACTAACCGTAGAAACGATAGGGTGTGGGTGTGTGTGTGTGTGTGTGTGTGTGTGTGTGTGTGTGTGTGGTTACTGCTGCTGTTGTTATCAGAGTGCAGCATGTTTTATTTCTGTTTTTGTCTTTGTTGTTGTTGTGTGTGTATGTGTGTGTGCGTGACTGTGTGTATGTGAGTGTGTGTGTGTATGTACGTGTGTGTGCGTGCGTGCGTGTGTGTGTGTGTGTGTGTGTGTGTGTGTGTGTGTACGTGCGTGTGTGTGTGTGTGAGTGCGCGCGCGCGCGCGCGTGCTTGCGTAAGTGATACTTTCGTATTTGTATTATTTCATTAAAAACATTGATTAGCTTTAAATCTTCCTCTCCGCTCCAACCACCCCCACTCATATTAATAACTCACCTGGGTTACGTCCCTTTTCGTCATCGTCATCTTCTAGTCGTGCGTCATCGTCGTCTTCCTCCTGCTTGTCATAATTGTCGTCATCATTGTCGTTATGGTATGCGACGATATCTGTATTCCCAGGACTGATGATTCACAGCATGGTAATGGGTTCTTTGTCTGCAGCATTAACCGCAAACATCCCTGAAGCACCAGAAGACGAATACGATGACTGTGCGTCTGCTGCAGCACTGGTGGCAGAGCAGGTATTGGTATAATTATGCGTGGTGCTGGAAGTTTCGTAAAAAAAAAAAAAAAATCAAAAAAATAAATCAATAAATAAATAAATAAGTAAATGAATGAATACACGGATTGACTGACTGAATGAACAAGTAAATAAATACACTGATTGATTGACTGACTGGCTGGCTGGCTGATTGAGTGACTGATTAATTGATTGATTGGTTGGTTGACTGATTGATTAAGTGACTGACCACAGGAAAAGAAAGAATGAGAATGAACAGAAGAGGGCAGGAAAACATGGGAACAAGATGTCCATGACGCTGAGAGATTCACAGGAGGGGTTGGTATTTCTTGCTGCCGGCGTTTTGTCAGAACGGGCCCCCGGTCGTGCAACAGTCCAACGGTACAGCTCAGGGCTCATAGAATGTAAAGTGATCACACGACTGGAATTGATGAAGATGCTGGTATTTTGCTTGCTGGTATCTTCACTGGCCACTTTCAGGGTGGTTTTTGTTGTTGTTGTTGTTTTGTTTTTTTCAATATCTGTTACCTCCTACCCGTTTCTCGATGCCATCCCTGCGAACATGCGTGCGTGTGTGTGTGTGTGTGTGTGTGTGTGTGTGTGTGTGTCATGTGTGTGTGTCATGTGTGTGTGTGTGTGTCATGTGTGTGTGTGTGTCGTGTGTGTGTGTGTGTGTGTCATGTGTGTGTGTGTGTCATGTGTGTGTGTGTATCATGTGTGTGTGTGTCATGTGTGTGTGTGTCATGTGTGTGTGTGTCATGTGTGTTTGTGTGTGTGATGTGTGTGTGTGTGTGTCATGTGTGTGTGTCATGTGTGTGTGTGTGAGTGGTGTGTGTGTGTGTGTGTGTTTGTGGTATGTGTGTGTGTGCGTGCGTGTGTGTGTGTGTGTCATGTGTGTGTGTGTGTGTGTGTGTGTCATGTGTGTGTGTGTGTGTTTGTGTGTGTGTGTGTGTGTGTGCATGTGTGTGTGTGTGTGTGTGTGCATGTGTGTGTGTGTCGTGTGTGTGTGTGTGTGTGTGTCATGTGTGTGTGTGTGTGTGTGTGTGTGCATGTGTGTGTGTGTGTGTGCATGTGTGTGTGTGTGTGTGTGTGCGTATGCACGTGTGCTTGTGGTTGTGTCTCCTCGTGCTCCTGTTCGTCTTCAAACATGCAAGTCGCTACGCATGCATGTCACTTTTCCACATACAGAAAATGCCTCAAGGTAGTTTTCGCAGGGTGGTGTATACGGTATGTCTGGACAGAGATCGTGGATAATCAATGTGACGAGGATCGGGCGATGGTGAAAAAGGACAGGGAGGCGTATGTCCTATAAATGTGGTCTGTTCCTACCGTTAAACAGTTGTCTTTTTTAAAAGAAAGAAAAATTCAGCCGAAACAACAGAACTGAGTAGTTGCCCTTCATGTACTTAGTGATGATTGTTTAGAAAGAAAGAAAGAAAGAAAGAAAAGCCAATGCATCGTGCGTGATAAATAGCAGTAGCCCGTGACTACATAACTTTCTTCTTCTTCTTCTTTTTCAGAGTCATCAGCTGCCTGAACTAGAAGATCCAGACGAAATCTACGAACCGCTTGACGAGTAAGATTTGTCTTTAAAAAAATAGAATGGAAAGACGGAGGTAA
The DNA here is from genome assembly GCA_033310375.1 of Conus canariensis. Lineage (NCBI taxonomy): Eukaryota > Metazoa > Mollusca > Gastropoda > Neogastropoda > Conidae > Conus > Conus canariensis. The sequence continues at coordinate 38,325,295 of CM065719.1, forward strand.
CCTAGGAACGCGCGCGCGCGCGCGCGCGCGCGCGCGCGTGTGTGTGTGTGTGTGTGTGTGTGTGTGTGTGTGTGTGTGTGTGTGTGTGTGTGTGTGCGTGCACACGCGCGCGCGTATGTGTGTGTATTATATACATACACATATATGCAGATAGATAGATATAGCTGTATAGATAGATGTAGATATAAAGACAAGTAGAGATATCGATATAGAAATACATAGATAGATAGATAGATAGATATAATGGTGAAGAATGGTTTTGCTAAATGCTTCAATGCGGTCATAACAATATCAGAACCAAAACTGAAGCCGTGTACCTTTTCTTTTTTTCATCCTTTTTTCTTTCTTTCTTTCTCTCCTCCTCAGATGTGTTAACATCTACACGTCTAGTGACGCTCCAAGATAATTTGCAAAAAAAAAAAAAAAAAAAAGAAGAAGAACAAGAAGAAAGAAAGAAAAAAAAAAGAAGAAGAAGGTGTGTGCGATCCTTTCAATCAAACTGTAACCAGATCATTGGACCTCATTTGGCAGTGTACACCGACACAATAACGTCTGATCGCCATGTCCACAGAATGCTTGATTTGTTAGATTATGTCCGACTTACCGGATAATTATTCATATAAAGAATACGACTCGAGGTTTTTTTCACAGGCCTTCGTCTTCGTGACTGGGGAATCAGAGCCTACGTCTATCTGGCTGGGTTGACTCGGCCACTGGGCCATAGACTCATTTAGATGTACAGCTGTAAGAATACACCTTGGACTGACACAAGGGAGGTAATTTGTTCTGTCAACATTTCAGATTAGAACACGGGCAAGTTGAGGGGGTCGGGGGGAAGAGAGGTGGGAGCATGTATGTGTAAATACAGAAATGGAAGGAGAAA
>CM065719.1:38343677-38393677 GCA_033310375.1 Conus canariensis
TATATTATGCCTGTTTCAGAAATCTACGAAGAATTGTGAGACAAAGACGGCAGCAGGATCCGTATGGTCCAGAACACCTGCCCCTGTCGTCAAGTCGTCAAGGCCCTGACCTTTCTGGGCTGGCATCCACTCTCTGCTTCCTAGGCATCCTACTGTGTGAGAGCTGTAAATGATTCTCGTTTTCAGATTTTGCATATCCATGCATACCCGACCCCCCCCCCCCCCCCCACCCCATCTCCCTCTCTCTCTCTTTCTCTCTAAATCTCTCTCTGTCCACCTACATTCTCCTCCAAGTGCATACATACTATATCTGTGCACACCGTGAACTCACGCAAGCGCTCGCGCGCGAGCGCGCGCACACACACACACACACACACACACACACAGTCATGGACCCATGTTGTGTCTGAAGGAATAAAGCCTTGCGTACGTTGTGGGTCTTCAGAGAACCTTTCTGGGTTTTTTCCACTAGGGTCTAAAGCCTTGCATATGTAGTGGGTCTCCACAGATTCTTTTTTAACAAGGAAAGAAAATCTTGTCGTGTTTTTTTTTTCCCACTCCTTTATTGACAAAAACGAATTTTTGGTCCTAATGCAGAGCCATGCTTTATTGACAAAGCTTTAAAAATTTTGTGTAGATAGCAAGAACTCGGTTGTTTAGCGAACATCATTACTGTAGATCATTTGATACCAGTGGCCTACGACGAAGCTTAAGGCAAGGTTTTGAGATCTCCCCATAGACCATTTAGTCCGGAATCGTCCATGTGAAAAGGGGTCTTGGGGATGGATCCGGTGCTTCGACATGTTCTCAATGAAACCAAACGGCAATAGGTCACCCTTAGGTACGGTTTGGTTCTCTGTTTGTCCCAGTTTTCTTTTTAAATTCAAATTTCATATCTCTGAGAAATCTTTCAGTGGTGCTCCGGGCATTTCTCTAGAAAACGAAGCGAATAGTAAATATGGGTGTTCTCTGCTGGATTTGGTGACTTTTCTTTTCTTTTCTTTTTTTTTTTTTTTTTTGGTTTGTTTTTTTGTATTTGTTCGGTTTTTTTTTTTTTTTGGTTTTTTTTTTGTGTTTTTTGCTTTTGGGTTTTTTTGTTTTGTTTTGTTTTGCTTATTTTTGTTTTTGCTCGATCCGTCTATGAGACATTCACATGGTGCTTTGGCGGTATTCATATTTCCAAACGGACAAAAAGTCAGTCAGTGCCTACATCTCAGTCTCAATTCTGGACAATATATTTATTTTCAGGCATGCCAGCTTCCTGAAATTAAAAGAGTAAAAAAAAAATAAAAAAAAAAAAAAAACCATTCACGAATGCAGTGGAGAAGAGTGGTAGGTGGCATGGAAGCAAAAGGCACAGTGCTACAGAATCTCTATTTCACAGTGCAATGTAACAGATTTGCTACTTTCAAGTATATTCTCAGGTCTTCATTCAGATTTCGTGTAATCGGGGGGGGGGGGGGGGGGGGGGGGCAAATCAGAGAGTGGGATGGCGTTCTGAAGATTTCCAATGACAAAAAACAAAAACGAGAGAGAGAGAGAGAGAGAGAGAGAAAATAGTTGAAACATGAGAAAATCAGCTATTTACAAACAAACAAAAAAGGGAAATCAGCCGAAGAGAGAATAACTGACAACCCCATATTTTGTTTCCTTGCTTTCCTGATTTCATATTTATGTGTGATCAAAATATTTTTTTGTCTTTCAAAGTGGTCAGTACGCTTAAATACAGTTTACAAAATGTGCACCACCGCCCACCCACCCCGACCCAGGATAACAAAAGAACTACACAGTTACTGGCTGATTTTTTAGAGAAAAATAGATTTTCATGGACACACAAGCAGAACGACAGGAAAAAAAATCCAACCATGAGTTTTGTGTATGTGCGGGTTTCCTTTCTTTCTTTCTTTTGTTCTTTTTTTTCCCAGTTCATGTGAAGTAAATTTACTAAGTCTGTTCTATGTTGCATTAACACATACAAATACACACAAACAGCAGACTCAATGAGGTTGTCCTCAATCCTGTAAATTCGCAAAACATAGTTTAACTGTTATTAGTATAATTACCTATGTTTGTGTGTGTCAGATCAAGTTCCCTCCCTTTCTGAATACTTCTCATCTTGCAACTTTGGACCAAGATTTAGGTGTAAATGATCCATCATTGTCAGTGAACACTGAAATATCGATTTAATTCTAACGTGCTAGCAAAATAAACTTCTCCACTCACACAGAAAACATGCTCGTAGAGAGAGAGGCAACGGCTGAAAAATCGAGTCCAAGACTTCTTAGCCGGCGAATCTACCCAACAACGAAAACATTTATACGGTGCTATTTGTTTGTTTGCTTGTTTTGTTTGGGCTTTGTTGTTCTGACACCAGGGTAAATTTCATATAATTATTATGTCTTTGGCTTCTTTGTATGGGTACATTCACCAGTGAATAATTCAAACAGAAAAGCGGAACGTGAGGTGAAGCATTTTTGTCTGATGATATACAAAACGTGTATCTGATCTGCCTGTTTCGAGTTTGTTTAATTTCTGTCCAGCCCACCACACAAGGTCCTCTTGGGACTGCTACCACACAGAGAAAATGAGTCCTGTCCTTAAACACATACACACGCACGCACACCACACACACACACACACACACACACACACACACACACACACACACAGCCATCAACAAAAGATTTACTCCAATTCTTAACGTGATAGCTAAACTATCGATGTTGATGTGGCTAAACCTATGCCGTGCTGAGCAACCAGCAGACTCCACTTAATTAGACCCTCACTCTTTATATAAAAAAAAATTCGGTGAAGAATTAAAAATATTCACAACAATGCTACAAACAATACATTTAAAAGTCTGTATCAAGGACAGTAGCACTGCCGAATGGACACTTGAGCGTTTACTCTAGACACAGGCAAGTCAAGTCGCCAGATTACGGTGAAAAGATGTCATCTTTAAATCGGAACAGAACAGAACCAAAAGCTTTAAGACTTTCTACAACAAGGACATGTAGTTGGGCCACAAAGGCAGAAAGCCAGTGGACGTCAGTAAAGACATTATTTATCTTTACGAGATTGATTCAAAGAGAAATACAGAACATACTAACTTTCAGGCATAGCGCTTCAAGAAGAAAGGGACACAGCCTGTGCTGAAAAGAGCCCTCCCGCATCCCCACCCTAACCCTAACCCATCTAATCAGTCACCAAGTCAAGCAAGGAATAGATGTGTCCATGCCACAGAGTGTGTTCGTTTCCTTCACATCTGGCAATGAGTCTCTATAAATGTAACAACTTACATTCCCCGCTAATCCTGCCTTTTTTCCCCCACACTGTCCGCATGCATACGCAAGCAAACAGGATCTTGTTGATGTTGTTTTGTTCACATAAGCAAACAAACAGGATGTTGTTGATGTTTTGTTCACATAAGTGAACAGGATGCTGTTCTGTTCACATAAGCAAGCAAACAGGATTTGTTGTTGTTGTTTTGTTCACATAAGCAAGCAAACAGGATGTTGTTATTTTGTTCACGTAAGCAAGCAAGATGTTGTTTTGTTCACATAAGCAAACAGGATGTTGTTGTTTTGTTCACATAAGCAAACAGGATGTAGTTGTTTTGTTAACATAAGCAAGCAAACAGGATGTTGTTTTGTTCACATAAGGAAGCAAACAGGATGTTGTTGTTGTTTTGTTCACATAAGCAAACAGGTTGTTGTTTTGTTCACATAAGGAAGCAAACAGGATGTTGTTGTTTTGTTCACATAAGCAAGCAAACAGGATGATGTTGTTTTGTTCACATAAGCAAACAAACAGGATGTTGTTGTTTTGTTCACATAAGCAAGCAAACAAGATGTTGTTGTTTTGTTCACATAAGCAAGCAAACAGGATGTTGTTTTGTTCACATAAGCAAGCAAACAGGATGTTGTTGTTTAGTTCACATATGTTGTTGTTTTGTTCACATAAGCAAGCAAACAGGATGTTGTTGTTTTGTTTAGATAAACAAGCAAACAGGATGTTGTTTTGTTCACATAAGCAAGCAAACAGGATGTTGTTGTTTTGTTCACATAAGCAAGCAAACAGGATGTTGTTGTTTTGTTCACATAAGCAAGCAAACAGGATGTTGTTGATGTTGTTTTGTTCACATAAGCAAGCAAACAGGATGTTGTTGTTTTGTTCACATAAGCAAGCAAACAGGATGTTGTTGATGTTGTTTTGTTCACATAGCAAGCAAACAGGATGTTGTTGATTTGTTCACATAGCAAGCAAACAGGATGTTGTTGTTTTGTTCACATAAGCAAGCAAACAGGATGTTGTTTTGTTCACATAAGCAAGCAAACAGGATGTTGTTGTTTTGTTCACATAAGCAAGCAAACAGGATGTTGTTGTTTTGTTCACATAAGCAAGCAAACAGGATGTTGTTGTTTTGTTCACATAAGCAAGCAAACAGGATGTTGTTTTGTTCACATAGCAAGCAAACAGGATGTTGTTGTTTTGTTCACATAAGCAAGCAAACAGGATGTTGTTTTGTTCACATAGCAAGCAAACAGGATGTTGTTGTTTTGTTCACATAAGCAAGCAAACAGGATGTTGTTGTTTTGTTCACATAGCAAGCAAACAGGATGTTGTTGTTTTGTTCACATAAGCAAGCAAACAGGATGTTGTTGTTTTGTTCACATAAGCAAGCAAACAGGATGTTGTTGTTTTGTTCACATAAGCAAGCAAACAGGATGTTGTTGTTTTGTTCACATAAGCAAGCAAACAGGATGTTGTTGTTTTGTTCACATAAGCAAGGAAACAGGATGTTGTTGTTTTGTTCACATAAGCAAGCAAACAGGATGTTGTTGTTTTGTTCACATAAGCAAGCAAACAGGATGTTGTTGTTTTGTTTAGATAAACAAGCAAACAGGATGTTGTTTTGTTCACATAAGCAAGCAAACAGGATGTTGTTGTTTTGTTCACATAAGCAAGCAAACAGGATGTTGTTGTTTTGTTCACATAAGCAAGGAAACAGGATGTTGTTGATTTGTTCACATAAGCAAGCAAACAGGATGTTGTTGATTTGTTCACATAAGCAAACAGGATGTTGTTGTTGTTGATGTTTTGTTCACCTAAGCAAGCAAACAGGATGTTGCTATTGTTTTGTTCACATAAGCAAGCAAACAAGATGTTGTTTTGTTCACATAAGCAAGCAAACGCGATGTTGTTTTGTTCACATAAGCAAGCAAACAGGATGATGTTTTGTTCACATAAGCAAGCAAACAAGATGTTGTTTTGTTCACATAAGCAAGCAAACAGGATGTTGTTGTTGTTTTGTTTTCTATATAGCCCTAAATCTTTATTAGCAAAATGAATGGCATAGTTGAAAGACTGGTAGGGAAGTTATACTTCTTTGTACATAGAGAGGATGTATCCTTTTTCCTTTTTTAAATTCCTTCATTTGCGCCCCCACACCGCTGCTTTCACACTGTTGAATCTATACTGATCATCATGATATGGCAGTGACTGAAGATGACAATGGCATTTCGACATTCTGGCGCGCAACTTACTGACACTTTGGAGGACTGACCATGTATTATTGTGAGCATGCGAGGAGCCAAGAGCTGATAGGGATGGATGTATCTGCTTGACATGGTAATGTTTGATTTTCTGTTCTTTTGTCATTTCCATTTAAAGCACTTTCTGTTAAATTTCTACTGAACTTTAGTAAATGTTTTTTTGACAAATGTTTCAAAACAGTGTCTGTTACATTGTAATTTGTATAAATTGTATTTGAATTATACGAAGCAGTTTGGGATTTTTTCCCTGCAACTGTTTTTTTTTTTCCTTGTTTCAATCAAGTTTTTAGTTGCATTGCTATTATCAAACATCTGCTTTCATATCCGAGCTCTTGCTTTGCGGTTTTTGTTTGTTTGTTTGTTTGTGTTTTTCCAAGCTCAGACATTGTCCATAAACTAGATTAATGCATGTTCAAGACTGTATGCGGCGGACTATTTCATGGATTTGTGCAAACGGCAGGTTCTTGATGCTCATGTATACAGTTCATATCTCCAGTTCAACGGGGCATCACACTGAGTGATAGTGAATATGATTGTGTATTATTGTACAGCTTCATGTTGTATTTTCCAGCATTATACAGACTTTTGTCAAACTGTCATGCTGTGAGAATGTTGCCGATGGATTTTACTTCCAGTTTCTGTAATTCCACTCACCAAATTTTAACTATCCAAATCAACAGCCTATTGCTCGTGAAGGTATATGTCACTGCTGTGACAATTTGCATATTTTGCATTTGCAAGGCATGGTAATATGATGTACAATGAAATGACTATTTTCTAAAATGTTGCCAGAATGGAATAAAAAGATTTTTTTTTTTTTACAGCTACACAATGTTGCCAGTTGTAAATGTCCGCTGCAGATTCTTTTCCTGAGGAGGCTTGCGTTATTTTTTGTGCTTCTTCATTATTATTGTGACTCTCGCCTGTCTCAAACTTCTGCCACTAAGACAGAAAGCCTAGTAAGCAATGTTGTTATCAGAATAAAATGACAATTTTGTCTATGTTTGCAAATGCACACCTATGCATATAACAAATGTGGAGAACAGGGAGAACAAGCCTAGTAATTAACAAGATGCAAAGCGTATAAACATACTCCCAGTTTATCTTGAATACGTGTGGGGAGGGGGTGCTGAAAAACGTCAGAATCAAACATGTGTCATAATGTATTTGACGTCACTCAAAATGTAATTTTTTCTAACACGTCATTGTTAATGAACGTCATCCCCTCCAAAAGATCAGCTGAGATATTCCATAAAGAAGAAAAACCGTTTAGGCCATTATACTATTTATAGGCGTTAGTAATGGCTATTCTGGTAAAAATAAAACGTCAGGCATCATCCGTGACCCATAATGAACATACCTACAAATTTTCAGAAAGATCAGTCCAGAAGTTTTGTCTGGAGCGAGTGGAACACATTTTGACCACGGACAGACACAAGGACAGACACACAGACAGCATTTCTTCATTCCTTTTCTAAAGTACTCACTGTTCTATACGAACTGGGAGTACAAAAAGCATAGTATACTTGATTGATGGCTGATGGTACTTTGTTGGCATTTCTATGCTATATTGACCATTCATGCCATTTACATGCACTAATAACTAAGTAACAGGTTTAATTGTTATGCCGCATCAACTGGTTGTTTTTCACATGGCTACAAGATAATGGAGCATGATTTATTCTTATACATAATAATCAAGAAGAAAGAGATACACCTGAAGGTGCAGGTGGGACCCAGAGAAGTACTGTCCTCGACTGCTGAACAAATTACCTGGGAGCAATCCTGTACCACCCTTGGAAACCTGCGCTGTGTTCGCATAGGGTGCAGGCACGCACAGTGCATTCCATTAAGACATGAAGGGATATAATAATTTTTGCTCCCTGGCAGATGCCGCTGTGTAATGGCCACTGGATGCGACACGACAAAACCTCCATGGGAGCGTTCCCATGGTTGTACCAGCCCCTATTTCATGACTGCAAAGCCCACTGGCTACATAATAAATCAGCCTTCAGTAATCCAACTTCCTAAGGACTAGTCCCCCAAAACAACTGTTTTGTTGGTTCAATCTTTCTGAAGTTGACGTGGTGTGATCTCCGACTTCTGATGACTGTTCACATGTACAGAGCATGAGAAAGGCAAGTCAGCGATGAAAAAAAACAGCCGATTTCCAGCACAACTTTCAATTTAGTTTTACTAAATCCACCATAAACAGTCTGTCTGTCTTTTTTTTTTTTTCTGTGGATCTGCAAGGAATGGAATGCTGCTCTTGCATTCCAGTTCGCAATAAAAAAAAAATAAAAATAAAAAACTTGAAATAAATCAAACCTGAGTCTGAAAGAACAAATGTTTGCTCAAGAAAATGTTTGGTTTACCAACCTGTTTATGGAAAGAGCCATGTTGGCTGATTCAGTAAATTGTCTTTCATCACTCCTGTTAACATATGTGACTTATCACCTTGACAGGTACATTCTGTAGCAGCAGCAATGTCCAACATCATGCTCACAAAGCCGCTGACCTCCGTGTTATCAGTGTTGTGTTATGGATGTCTTTTTGTTTCCTGAAAGCATCATCTTCATTATCTATGAATTAAGTGTCTGTTTTCAACATCTTAAACCTTTAAAAGCAGGTTTTCATAGCTGCTTCGGTATTCTGAGGGTCGTCAATATTTCTTTCAGCTCTGATTGCTCAACATGGCAGATCACCAACCAACAAACTTTCAATCCTCAGCTTTGCTGTGAAGAAACCTTCAGTCATGGTTTCATATCATTAGAAAGAGAATTTTCTGAAGTTTTCATTCACATTATCACTTTAAATTTGCCGTTATGTACCTTTTGTGGTCATTGGTCACATATGTGCAAATCTACCAAAGTGAACGAAAAATCATGACACAATACCATACTACTCAACTTCATGAGAATTCAATCTTGTGAACACATTTATTCATCAGTTCATCACCACGAAAGACAAATCCATCCACATCATCCAAAAAGCACAATATCAAAATTAACAAAACTGTAGGAAAAAAAAAACAAAGAAACAAACAGAATCTCTGTACACTGGATCCAGGGTTATCTAATAAAATTCAAACTGAAAGGAAGACCTGTACAGGATCAAATGCATGCTTTCACATTTATCATCATCAGTACACTGAAACAAAAGAATGGCTGGTTACGTTCTCAAGCGTTTAGCTTCCGTTCTCTTCACTCCATGAAAGTGAAACAGTGCCCATAGTATTCACGAACAATATCAAAATGCACATGCGCACACACACACACACACACACACACACACATCCAAATCCATGTATGGACACACACACACAAAATTAATAAATGTACATTCCAAACTCAACAGTAAATGTAAGAAGATCAAACTGTTTTGTCAGCATTTGTTTCCCCTACGCTCGTCCCCTTTTGGTATCCCACGTTTACTGTTACAAAATATTTCTTGCAAAGCACCACACGATGTTTTGACTACATCCTATTTCATGCAAAACATAAACACCACATACTTTACTAACGAATTCAGCGACAATGTGCATCAGCCTACAGACCACAAATTCGCCTCATCAAAAAAAAACCACAAAAAAACATGTATCTCAAATAAGTTTTCTCAGCCAAAAATAAAATGTCAAAAACACAAACATCCAATGAATAAATATAATTCACAAGGTCTTGAAAGGTAGTACAAATTTCTTTGCAAAGAACAAACCATTTTCATACTTCACAAAAAAAAAGACAAGCAAACCCTTATCGTTGTCTTCACTTGGACATTAAAACCTCCACAATTACCAAAAATCTGGAGTTTTTTGTGTTTTTTTTTAAGATTATGACTTCATTATGCATGGTTAATGTAGCATATATCACATTGTTTTTAAAATGAATTTGAAGATCTTGTTTCATTACCTTTGAGCAACATATTACGCATACCATTCAATACTTCTTGTGTACACATGTCAATCTGTGTGTGCAGCCTCGAAAGCATTTTCCTAAAACTCAGCTAGTCTTTCACCCACTTAAGCTATACGAGGCAGGCTTTTACCAAGAAACATTGAATCTTGCTCTAAAAAGTACAGTACAGATCATATGACAGTACTGCCTGCAATTCTTTACACAACCGTTGTGAAACATGAAACACTGATCATTTTAACACAGTCAGCACATACTCTCCCTGTGCATAGAACACCGTTTTCACAGCACTGACATTTCCATTAGAACATCCAATTCTGAACTTTGGTCTTTCCAAACAGCTTCATTTTTGTAGTGGTTATATGTATACAAACAAGATGGCATGACGTTTCATTGTTTCACCGTCACATTCCATACCATACGTCAAAGTTACTGACTCTAGCGCTGTCATGTCACCTCCAATGGAATGATTTGCATTATTTTCAGGAATATTATCAACAAGACCTTCATCTTTGAGGCTTTTCGTCACTGGACTGCTAGTCTCCGATTCTCCTCCTCAGTTCTGCAATCCAAGCAACGCTAAAAAAACTTGTCATCTTACCAATTCTTTTAAGGAAAATACTGCACTTGAAACTACAAATGGGTTCACTGTTGTTTCAAAATTGAAATTGTACATTATCAGGGAGTTATTAACGTCATATGACATTTTCAAAAAACGATAAAATGTGTACTTGGAATCCTCAGTTTGAAAACCCCACTTTAAGTTAATCTAATTTTTCTTTTTTTTAAGAAACAACCTTGTAAATCTCTTTCCCATCAAACCAGCTGACCCGCCAATGTGGTATGACACTATTCACCACATGTAGCTAAGCTGTAACCATCCACTACAACACAAAGTTGAGATGGTCCCCCTACCTATTAATACACAGAGCAATTTAAATCGATTCTCGGTTATGGTGAACCAAAACCTTCAAGATTTCCGAGCCATGATCTGCATTCATCTGTTCCGTCGAAGTGGAACCTCTATTTACCACCTCTCTGTGCAACTCCCACCATGCAACAACCAAAGTTCTGGTATGCGTCATTTCTCTCACAAAACAATCCAAATTTTAAAACCTCTGTAGAATGACCCCTCCCAATCCCAACTTAAGACTGACCAATCCATAGACCTGTGTTCCTACTAGATATAAAATGCTGAGAACCATTATGACCCTCTGGCTACAATTCTTTTAGGTTCGTTTGCAAATTTTTGAGGGTCAGGGTCAACACGTTTCTTGTAAAAGCAGGAGCCATTATAAGACATTTTAAATTGAGACTGCTTGTGCCTGTGCACACAGGCAGAAAAGGGAAATAACTGGTTTCTCCCGTCGTGTTTGTCTGCTATGCCTATTGCAATGCTCTGTGAACAGCAGGCAAGCACATTCGATTTGTAAAAAATAATGTGTGTCACAATGATGCACGTACTGATATTTCTATGCATAAGAGTTTGAACTTCGGTGCTTCCTTTACTCACATGAGAGTGTCTTTGGAACCACTGTCTTTTGGCTAAATTGTTGGGAACAAAATTCAACAACTCTTGACAACTCCATTCTACCCCCACTGACTTCCAACAATCATTTTGCCCATTGTTGTTTTCCTACTACAGATGATCTCACAACACTGACATGATATTTTTTCTTTCAAAGCATGCGACATGAAATCTAACCCTTGTGTGAGGGTGGTATGAACGGAAATTCTATCCTGCATTTGTGCATCAACATGACTTTAGACGGTCACAGTACGACAAGTTCTGAGCATTTCCATGATCTGATACACCCATCATACTGAATGGCATACAGCTGCAATCTCAGCCCTGCAAGATCTTTGTTGTAATGGTGCTTCCAAGCATCTCATGGAAAAACAAATTTTTCAACACCGGAAGATCAGACGTAAATTATAACCCAAAGCAAAACAAGAAAACGATCAATCGCAGTCCCAATCAGTCTAGGTGAGGGGGGAAACAGATTTGAATGATTATAACAGACAAAGAACAGATTTTATGAAGTCAAGGGATTAGTGGAAGGACTGGGGGAAAAGCATAATTTTTTTTTTTTAAACCACACACAGAGACCTATTTTACAGAGTGTGGAAGTGATTCACTGCCAGGAAAAAAACAAGATAATCCTTATAAGCAGGGCTGGAGAAGTTGAAAATTTTCAAATCGTCAGCAAGACTAGTTCATGACAAAATTCCATTAAGTCTGCCAAAGTTTTCACTAGCCTGAGATATCAAAGCTATCAACACATATTTTTCAATTTCAACGGGCGTCAATCATTGACATCGAAAGCAAGCCAAGTTTAAGATTGGCAGGAAATCCAGGCCAAGCAAGCCTTGTTTTTGCAGTAATACTGTTGAAATTGATTATGGAATCATGTTTTTCATTAAATCTACCCACCCACCTGCACATGCACTCACCTAGGGCGAAAGGGTGACTGAAATTGCCCAGCCTTGGTAAGTGAAAAAGTAATGAAGAAAAGGCCCTTAACTCCACTAGAAATGGTGCAGGCTCACCGTACAGTTTCCAACAAATGTTACACAAGCAGCTGAAGAGTACCATCTGCTTTCAGTGGAGAACTGGCAGATGTTGGTGCCAAAGTGGTTCACCACATTGTGAAGAGAATCCCTGATCTGTGTCAACACTGTCTTTTTTTTCTGACAAAGTAATGCAGGTGAAACATACCTTATCAAAACCGAGCTCTACTAAATGAATTAACAACAGATCATTTTGTTAACAGAATGGATCTCCTCTCCTTGCTTTTTTTTCCCCCCAACAACTCTCTCTCTGTAGGCGTGTGCATGTGCGCATGCAGGTGCATGCTCGCGTGTATGCATGCGTGTGTGTTTGTGCACAAGATATTTAACTCTTTTTTTTTTTTCAGTGTGTGTGTGTGTGTGTTGCGTGCGTGTGTGCAAGTGATTTAATTCTCCCTCCTGGTGTGAGTGTTGTGCATATATGGCATGCGTACATGCATGCATGTATATGTACGAGTGTGCACATGCATGTTTGTATGCGCCCTTGAGTGTGTGCCTGTGCGTGTGTGCTTGTGTGTGTGTGTGCGTGTGTGTGTGTGTGTGTGCATTTCTACTTGTTCACATGTATGCTTATGCTACTTTGCAGCTATCTACCACCTTGTTTAGAGCCCTCTCTAGAGACCTATGCTTATGACATGTTCAAGCGTTTGTAACGAGGTTGCTCTTATAACCAAGAAACTTCATTCCTCTAACACTCTAACCATCAGCTTACGGGTTGTTTTCAACAGTTGTTTGCAAGTGATGTCTTCTGCATTGTTTGGGGTGATAATGTTGATTCACTTTTGAGAATGTTGTTGTTGTCGTACCCTGGCTAAAAGACTCCAGGGATCATCCGAACAGCCAAAGTACTTGAACACTATGGTACAAATGAGTCAGCTGGGGATAAGAACATTACATGTGTGACCGTTTTTGATTACCCCACCACGTGGGCAGCCACATTCCGACTTCAGGGGAACTTTTGTGAATGAAGCCACCACATCAGCAACAGTTTTGGAGCTCTCAAACAGATTTGGACAAAAAAATCATCTTTAAACAAAAATAATCCGAAGTCAGGAGAGTAAGCTGTTCCTTTGCTTTGTAAAGTTCTATTCTGAATTAAATACGAGTCGGTCATGAATAGTCCTCTAGGTAGTTGTCGACTTGATTTTGTTTTTGTTTTTTTAATTAACTGAGCATATCTTCAATTTGTTCTTTTTTTGTGTGTATAAAAGCTTCCTTAAATACAGATGCCCAGGTACCTTATTTGTCTCAAGTTCACTGCAGTGGGAATCAAAAACATTTCCTTTTCACACACATCCAAGACCCAAGTTTAAGCAGGAGCATTACAAACTATCCCATAAAGGGTTAAAACATCCTACCGATCTAATCAAGAGCATGTTGTATCATTTCATGAGAAAAGTGGTGTGTGATCTGATTTCTGAACCTTTACACAGGGACATCAGTGTCAGTTTCTTGTTCCTGGGTGTAATCTGCAAGATCAATGGATACGTTTACTACTCAGAGTGTTGCTTATCTAGAAGACTGAACATTTATAAACACATGTTCTTTGTTCCACCATCATAAAACTGATTGTCATTTGAGACGGGTTTTTTTCGAAACTTTTAGTTTCATTAATCAATCGACACTCTATTGTTTTTTTCTTCCTTGCCTATCCCAAACTACCGATGTAAAAAAAAATTTACCCTTGACCATACAAATTTTCTACATCTTTCTTAATGCAGTAACATGCCGGCCCAAACAAAGCACTTTACTCCTACGAAGTTTGCGAATGAAATATTAACAGGAGATGCCTTCACACACCGTTTCACACATTCAGGAATGGGACTGATCCATATCCAGTTGCATTTTAAAAAGGTCAAATATCTGATTTATCTGCAGACCAAAGACACTTACTTGGGCTATTTTTCACAAACAATTCTGAAATAAACCTAAAGACAGCTCAAAAAGTCAAAAGAGTATTTAATCTCCCGAGTCCATACTTCAAGCCGGAAAAGGGGGGCGAGGAAGTTCCTGAATCCAGATACAGACCTTACACAATTGACCTTTCCTTGTTTTAAATGACTGGGCCACAGGAAAGGAGAAACTGTGGAAGATGAATTAGGCTTAACATTCCCTAATCATTCCAAGTTCAAAATCCCTTCCTTGCAGACGATAGGGCAGGTGCCTGGTCTTGTCACTCTGGGAGTCAATCCAAAGCAACCTCCTTCTTCATTCCAACATCACTCCACTCCTTCAAAATCTTCCAAGTGTCCCAAACAATAAAACATATCAATCAAAGCTCATTGCTCCTGAATCTGAGAGGGGAGGCTGGGAGGGGGGGGGGGGGGGTTCTAGAACCGAACCAGAACTACCCACCGCCCCACCCCACCCAGTTCCAACACCACTCCCCAGTGATTGATTTAGAGCATGATCCCGAGACACCCCAGGAAGTGGTAAGGCTGTCACATAGCAGGGGTAAGTCATGGCACATGCCTGTATCAACTCCGTGGGGAGTTTCTAGACCATACCCTAACATCCCTCACTGGGCAGTGATTCTTGAAAAGGCGAGGTGGGGTGGGAGTGAGGGCGGAGTTTTGGCTTAGGTCCATTATTACTGACCCCCCCCCCCCCCCCCCCCCCCCCCCCCCAAAAGAAAAAAGTTCAGGTGCCATATTATTTGATGCGTTTTCTTGTTTTAAGACACTTTGAGAATCCTGAAGGAAGGGAGAGAATTGGAGTTGGGTCTGGATTGTCTTCCTGGGAAACCACTTTGGGCAGGTGTTCTTTCTCACATGTCAGAGAGCGATTTTGAGCACGAAGTGTTCATGGAATGATGGGGTGAGGTGGGGGGGTTAAAAGAAAATGAAAAATTAGGAAAAGACAGGACCATTTCAAGAGCAAAAGTTACTTTTGTGCAAAAATTTTCCAATAAAAAACTGCTGTCTACATTCCAAAACAAAGAACACCCAACAGATCACACCGCATGGCACACACAACAAAGAACGATCTGATTCTAACAGCCTGGATATCCTATCTACTATGTTCAGTCTAGCAGCAGCATTCAGCACTGAAAACAGAACGTCTGACAGACACTTTTTGATAACAATAACTTTCTTCTCTCCTGGATTCTTCCTTCTCTCATATGTAGTTAACAATCTTTTACAAAGAGCTGGACTTAACATCAAGTCATGCACATGAGACACTGACAGAAATATTCCTTTTTACGGATATTACAGATTTTTGTATTACAAGTCAGGTATCTGGAAAGTGGGGGAGGCATAGGGGAAAGGGGGGGAAGGGGGTTGCCGAAGACTTTTCTCCAACCGGAAAACTTTGATTCCTTAGCTTACTTGGAATAATTTGATATAAGTGTGAATTCCTCTGCAGGTATGGAGCAAAGACAAAAATGTATGTATGACGATGACACTAATGATTGATGCAGTGTGAAAGGTCTTTCGCCCTTGAAAGAGTAGACAAAAGGCACCCTTTGAATTCTTGATTCTCATCCTTTTGCCTGTTTATGGCCCTTGTTTTCACCTACCCAAAATGTGAACACTTGGGGCTGATTAGTATTCAGTTTTTGGTGATTGTTTATTTGATTTACATTTTTCAAGCCTCATCACACAACATCCACACAAATGAAATTGTCTGACTGCATTTAAAAAAAAAAAACAAAAAAAAAAACCTAGCCTAACAAACTTAGTGTCAGAGACCTACAGCAATCCCACAGTCGGGCCTAGTCTACCTCCCTGCTAATTCACGTGATTCCGACCTTCAACGAGACACGCAATGTCATGTTCTTCACTTTCCCTATTTTGTTTCACAGCGCCTCTAACGGACTCCTCTTTGGAACAAAAGACTACATCACAGAATGCATCAAAATGACTCGGCAGCAATGGGGTGCTTCTTCTGATGGGTTGCTTCCAGACAACTTGATCTACAGCTCCCTGTGGAGTGCTGGCACTGAACATTCTGAACGTGGCGTGGCTGTGCTTTGAAAGACATCAAACGCGTGGCACAGGTGTAATGCCTCGGAGAGGGCACAGAATACGAGACAGTGCCAGGGAGGGGGGGGGGGGGGGGGGGGCTGAGAGACAAAGAATTTGAGACAGCGTGGGGAAAAGAAAAAAGACTGACAGGCAAAGAATATGAGACAGAAAAAAAAAAGAAAGAAAAAGAAGAAGAAGAAGAAGAGATTTCTAACACAAAAGCTGTTAATTCATCACCTGATTACTCTGAAAATCCAGACAGTAAGATTTCATGCAACTTCTGAAGATTCAATCATACGGAATAATTTTCACTGGGTTTTATTTGTTGGTTTTTTGTTTGTTGTTGTTTGTTTTGTTTTTTTTTTGGGGGGGGGGGGGGGGGAGGGGGGAAGGGGTCTGCTGGATGGGGGGAGGAGATGTCTTTGTCATCAGAAACGACAAGGCTTCAAGATTGGCTAAAAGTAGATTGGAGAAATATGCACACTTCTGCTAAGTAAAAAAAAAAAAAAAAAAACCCAATGAAAACATTCATTGCTTTCAAGACAACGCATATGCGTCTCCTTGGGTTCTGATGACAATTCAAAACGATCCCTTTCTCTTTCTGCCAGCATTCAGAATGGACACAGAGGCAAATCACATTTCAAGGATGTTTTTTCAAGTCCCAAAGGCAAAAGTTATGTGGAAGCAAATTCGTTCATTAAGTCAGATACAACAACAACAACAAAAAAACCTTTCCAGTCCTGTCCAGATCCTCATTCCACTTAGTCATGGCTTACATCACTGTCAAAATCATCGTCATTGGAATCAAAGTCACTGGCCTCCTCACACTCTTCGTCATCATGGAATCCGTTGAGAGAAGCATGGTCTTGGTAGGGCTGTTGAGGGTATTTCCTGTTCTTGGCCTTTTTGCTCGACGGCGCCTCCCTCTTCTCCATCTGGAACTCTGACACCAAGGGGTAGATGTGCTCCACAGCCAGCCCCACATTGTTCACACATGGCGCTGAAAGCAAGGCAGGCCACTCTTGACAGCAAGCACTTTGACATTAGTTTCAAAGTGAGGTGATTGCAGGTGGATATCAAAACAAACTTTTCAAAAGAACATTTATTATTAGTCCACCAGTCAAAGGGGACAAGCAAATTACAAAAAAATTACAAGACGAAACACAATGCTTTTCGACTTCTTTGGTCTTCTTCAGGCAAGATAAACAACATTCAGGAAACAATGAAAACAAAGAAAGAGTAATCACTTCTCTTCTCAAATTCAGCGCAATTCAATGCCCAACAATGAAAACAAAGAAAGAGTAATCACTTCTCTTCTCAAATTCAGACACAATTCAACACCAATATCCTGCCCAATTTGAGAAGATAAGTGATTGCTCGTTCTTCGCTTTCATTATTCCAATGTTGTTCATCTTGTCTGAAGAAGACCAAAGAGGTCAAAATGTGTCGTGTTTTGTAATTTGAAAATCTGAAGGAACTATGCCGAGAGGATATTAGGGGGCTTACAGTCAATGCTGTTGAACTTACATGAAAACATTCAACTGGTTACAATGTCAAGTGCACCTTGACCCCAGTTAGAATATGATCACAGAGTATGCACACACTACAATTCCACACAAACTGGACGGACTTTCTTTTTCCTTCAGGTCAAGTAACTAATCTGACCTTGATCATAATTCACATTTCAAATGACTGTTTAACACTCAACTATCAGCAGAGACACCCCTAGACATTTATTTTGGATTTCCCTCCACCTCCTAAATCACTGAAAAACAGAGAGTTCTGAACCAGATGTGATATTTCATCTGTTTGTCATTTCACAATTCAGGGCAACAACTATAGCATAAAGACTCATTTTCATAACAACTCAAAAACATATATATCTACCAAGTATGTTCATCTGCAGAACAATGAATGGAAGTCTGAAAGTTTGGCAAAGGATAAATTCAGGTCTTGACTTAGCATCCTGCTCTACTTTCTCAATCACGCAGGTTGCAAAGGAGGAGCAGCTGGGGGGGGGGGGGGGGGGGGGGAGCCATTTTTGATCAAACCTACGTCTGCAAATCAGTAGATATCTATTCAAAAAAAAAAAAAAAGGCATTACATATTTTCTTGAAACAATCTGTTTTTCTATTCACGGACATATCTCTAAAGCTTTCCAAATGCAATGACAGACAAGGGGTAGAGGAGGGGGCATGGGGAAGAGAGATCCCTAAATGTAACCTTAGCCAAGTCGCTTCCACATGCATATTTTCCCAGAGTGAAACGATGTGAACATTTTTTTTTTTCCCAGCACACATGAATTTGTCTGTATGATATAATATAAAGTATTCTGAATTCTATTCTGTATTCCAAATTCAAACTTAGTTACTTTCTTTCTGACAGCTGCCAACATTTGGTTTGACATTGGCAAATGAAAACTTAAAATCTCCTGACTGCTGCCATACACCTTCACTAAAAATGTTTCAGCTTTTGCCAAGGATATATGTACATAACGTAGGCATCAATTTATAAATCTGGTTCACTCACCACAAACCGAATCGAGGCATCAATTTATAAATCTGGTTCACTTACTACATACTTAATCTAATTGATAACGAACTCAAAATTGTGATACGTGAACAGTCTGTTTGCTTCCTTTTTTTTTTTTTTCCTTTTTCATAAGCCATTACCATCTGTGGCTCAAACACCTTGGCAGACAGAGGACAACAGCCTGTACATTCATGGCACTGAACACAGCAAGCTACGAATCACCATCAGTGAAGCACATTTTGTGACCATTCTCCAAGTACTTCCAAGTCACACAATTTGTTGTCACTTCTCTACAAGATACTAAGAGCTACGACACTTTCCCTGATCCACAAACTTCCTTTCAATGCTATAAGATATACCAGTAGCTCCAACCATTTCCAGAAATCCTGGGAAGGGCCGTCTGATGAGAAAGCTTGTATAGATAATGGACCAAAATGCTTCTGAAAAAAAAGTCTTTAATTGGAAGGAGTATTTATTCAAGTGGTCTGTCTGGAGGATTGTTTGCCTGCTTTCCATGGTTTTATTTTCATTACAGTCCAGACAACCACACGAGGCCCTTTCAGGGCCATAATACCAAGAAAAAAAAATTCCCCTCCAAAAAAAAGAAACAGAGACAATCCCCTACAAATTGCTCGTAAGTTATTACCATGATAACTTCTATAATATGTCCATCAGACATCTAAAACTTGGTTGTGCTGTGGGTGCTTACCCTGCTGTTTCCCCATTTTCTTGAGTTGAATACTACAAAATGTTGCTACAGAAGAATTAAAAATCCATGCTCTTTTTTTTCCCCAGGAAATCATTTCTAATCAGAAAATTTAACATGTTTCTCTATTTAAAGAGAACACTGAAAGACAGTAAATCTGTGGTATCATTTTCAACCACAAATACTATTGGAAGCTTTTCACCCCCCAAAAATTCTTCAAAAAAATGAAACTGAAACTAACATTTGCAATCACATACACTCACTCACACTCCATAAAGTCATGGTCTTCAAATATCATACGAAAAAAAAAACAATGTGGAGCTATCCACCCCACCCCACCCCTCTCCAAGCACCCCCTTCCATACACACACGTCTACACAGCCAACCCTTTTTCTGCTTAATTATCTAATATGACTTACAGTAAAATGATACCCTACTGAAAACACACCTCACCATCTTTGAAAGCAAAAGGCCTACTGACCTGTAATTGTAATACTCCCTGTGGAAAATACTTTCAGGGTGGCTTTGGGATCTTTGATTTTGTACGTAACACCTGGATGAAGTTCTGGCTCATAGCTGAAAACAACAAGAAGCATACATGTATGAACACTGATGTTATATTAGGGGCAGAGAACTCGGAACAGCAGCCCAAACAGTGTAAAACAGTTCCCCTTGACAACACACAGCGACGCCACTACAGCATTCATTTATCATTACCGATTCATGACAAGAAGCCACAGGGGTGACCTGTAGTTCCCCTGAGCCACCAAGGACCTCCACAACCAACTCAGCCCAGTTATACACAAAAGAATTGGGTGCCATGATCAGCCCAGTCCTATGTGCTGTCCACCCAAGATTTCCTTAGTCTGCCTACACATGCCCATCCTGAACAGACTGGAGAACAGCTGAACTGATGAACTCTTAAACAAAAAACCATTTTTTTTAAATGCAGCAGTCCAGATACTGCCTAAGCTCTGATGGGGCTCAGGAGCAATGCCCTGGAGGAGGATCCGGGGCAGCGAAGCTCTCTGGTCAAAATGGAATTTTAGCAGTTCTGAAGACCCTTCCATGGTCTCCTGTGATAGGTAAACTACTATGCAGTGTGCATAGAAACCAAAAGAAAATAACTGTGGGCACACACACGCACACACATTTATATGCACTTAGATAACCACATTATGCATACACTTACATTGTCACAGACACTGATATGCACTTAGATAATCACATTATGCATACACTTACATAGTCACAGACATTTCTCTCTCTCTCTCTCTCTCTCTCTCTCTCTCAATCTAATATCACAGATGTGAACAGACGTAAAACTGAACTACTACTACTACTACACACGCACATATACACACAACACATACACACACACACTGATAAACATATGCACATAAACACACACACTGAGGCACGAACACTTAAATTTGATAAATTCTTTAAAGAAAATGAAAATAAATTGATGTTTGTCTCAATGATCAGGCATATGACTTGATAATGAACAAACAATACGAGTGGATGCAATTATTATGGATCTAAATTCTAGTTGTTTACAATCCAGTCGACCACAGAAGGTATCACTTATCAGACAAGTCACAACATGACCATCAAAATAAAATCCAAGCATCTTTGTGAAAACTAAAAGTATTGGATCAACAAATATAGACTGTCTGCACTGATTAAGATTCAGTGCCTTAGATGCACCAACATGCTTCCTGCAGTGCGCATGTTCTTTTTAACAAAGCGACCTAGTAACAATGAGCCATTCATGCTTTATAGTTTATTCACTTTTCGAATGAACTGCTGAAGGATACTGCTCACTTCTGGAGTCTTTTCTGCCCAATCCCATCCCCAATAGTTGACAGTAGTGTTTTCCTAAAACATCTCCCCTACATTTCAACAAAACAAAAACAAAAAAATGAAGCCTACGCAAGATGCACAATCTGGAAAGTGGCTGGCCAAGCTGCTTTCACTTACACTATCTGCCCGCCACTGAACTTGTTTGATAAATGTATGCTGAAGCGCTACAATATACCATGAAAACTGTAGGCGACATTGTCCTGAACACGGTATCATGGAAACCTGGACTGGAAGAACTGGACATGGCAATGGACTCAGGGTGATTCAGAGTTTCACAATTTTCTTTTCTTCCTTTTTTTTTTTAACAGACATTTAGTTTTCATTTTCCTGGCTCTGAAAATCAGTTGGTTTCTTTGGAAATCCTTGGATCCTAGGAGAGGTCTCCAGCCTGCTAAAAAAAAAAAAACACCCCCTGTAGAATGCCTTTGGGCAGCAAGTAATGGCACAGTGACTAACCACACCAGGAAATCGTATGGCATAGAGAGGTTCTTATCGACCAGCACATGCCCTGACTTGGGTTCTGCATCAATAATGCTTTCATTTCAGCCATGTGCAGACTGATACTTAAAAATGAACACCACCCATCATTTTCCCATCACAGCAGCTGTAGGTGTGCCATGGCAGACTGTAAGCCAGACAGAAAATCCAGATTTGTTCCCAGCCAGATGAGACGAGATAGCGGTGACCAGTTCAGACCTTTACATCGTCCAGTTAACTTGATACCATCGACTGTACACAGTTTGGAGTCGCCCTCACTTCATGGGCGCCTTTCTGCAAGAGCGCCGTTCAAATTTCCCAACAAATACTAACAGCCTATCTGAATCTGAGGGTTTCTACATGGGGGGGGGGGGGGGGGGGGGGGGGTTCCCCAGCTGAACTCCACAGAGGTGACTCAAAAGCATCACAGGGTTTCCTTTGGCGGGCGACTTCACTGCACTGATTGACTATGCTTCCTGTGAATGGTGGTCCTTCTCCAAAGACACTGTCAAAATACCTCAGTCTGCATGCGGTTGCCCATGGACAGGTTGAGCTAGGTCAGAGTAAGACGATGAGAAGGAACGAAACAAAGGGCAGTTTTACAAGTTCATCCTTTCCTCTCAGGACTGACAGATCCTGTTCTCAAAGTGCCTGACACAGCCAGCCCACACCCACAGGCCACAGTTCAAGTTCCCATGTCATCACGTTACCTCCTGAAGTAACATTCTAACGATACTGGTTTAAAGAAACTTGGACAACTTCAACCAAAACATGAAAACAATGCACTTTACACAAATACTTGATTACATAACAGCACACACATTTGGTAGGGAGATGTAAAACTGTGATGAGACAGAGAGAGAGACACTGAGAGAGAGAGAGAGACAGACAGAGACAGAGAGAGAGACACCGAGAGAGACAGAGAGACAGAGAGAGAGAGGAGAGCAGACAAATCCAGCTTCAACCTCCTTCAACACAATCTGAGTTCTTCATCCCCCCCAAAACAGTCGCACCCATTTAATCAATGAATTCAATCAGTGAACAAGCACCACAAATGAGACTATGACAACCAGCTAAAGTGTTTAACAAAGAAAGGGAACCAACTTCATGTAGATGACAGTTCCCGCACAAATGGTCCTGGGTTGTGTTTCTTTCAAACCCAAAACATCAAAAACGTGCAGAATATGTAGAACAGAGAACTAAACCAAAAAACAGTACACAAAAAAAAATTCACAACACACATCCAGAAGTTACCTGGCCGCTGCGGGGTACTCTTTGGAGAAGTTGTTCAGTTTGATGCCAAAGGGCAGGGAACAGGTCCCCAGGACATTGACGATGCGGAAATTGAAGAAACGGGCGTTGAAGCCCAGCTTTTGTAGCCTCCGCGCCACGCGACGAGCCGCCACTTTCGCTTCATCTTCACTGAAATGTGAAACAAAGCCTGGCATTATCCACTTTCCACATGACAATTACTCTTTTCTTTTTTTCTGTTTTTTTTTCCCCCTCCCCCCTCCCCACCTCCCTCACGAGAGCATAAATCTGGATTTCATACTGTCACAGTTTGCAGTTCTGCTGAGAATTATAATGGCGATTTAGCGCGGGAGACACTGAATATAATGTAATAATATTTAGTGCAGGAGACACTGATGTATATATTCTTAAGCAAAAACTGTTAAAGAAAATGCACTGAAAGAAAGTCAACAAGGAAATTCAGATGCTGGCATATCATCACTTCCATTAATGCCAAAACACCGTCAAAATTTGATATTCTGATCAATATTCGATAAATTGAAAAAAATTTTTTTTAATTGTTTCTTAATAAATAGAACATTTTCTTAGAAGTGAACAAGTGAGTCAGTGATTTCAGAAGTGAACAAGTGAGTCAGAGAGAGTGCATCTGGATGCGTGACAGTCCCCAAAAAAGGGAGTCAAAATGTGAATCTTTATGTCAAAACGTCAATCGTTATTATCTAGAAAACTTGTTCAAATTCAAAATCCAAATGCACATGCTAATGTAAGTGTGCTGTCTGTGTGTGTGATGTGTATAAGTACGTGCATGTATGTATGCATGTGTGTGTGGTGTTAGTGGCGTGTGTTTCTGTGTGTGTGTGTGTGTGTGTGTGTGTGTATGTGTGTGTGTGTGTGTGTGTGTGTGTGTGTGTGTGTGTGTGTGTTTTGTGTGTGCATGTGTATGTGTGTGTGTGTGTGTGTGCATGTTGTGTTGTGTGTGCGTGTGTGCGTGCGTGCATGTGTGTGTGCGTGCGTGCGTGCATGTATGCGTGTTGTGCTGTGTTGTGTTGTGTTGTGTTGTGTTGTGTTGTGTTGTGTTGTGTTGTGTTGTGGTGTGGTGTGTGTGTATGTGTGTGCGCACGCACAAGGGCATGCATGCACGTGCGCGTGTGGGTGTGCACATGCATGTGTGTCAGACTGCACAAGCATCATGTGCAAGTGTAGACATACCAGAATTCAAACGTCTATCTTGTGTATAACAAATCAACATGTTCCTCAGTTAAACAACAGTAGCACGCACTGACAATGGAATTCATATTTTTTCCTTAAGGTGGTGTAATTTTACACATTAGAAAAACAAGAACTTTGTGAATTATTATTATTATGAATACTTCTGTAGCACCTATACGCGGCTAGAGACCAAGCTCTAAGTGCTTTCCACTTACACAACGGGCTGCCTACCTAGGTAGTACAGACTCAAGAGCTGCCAACTGGCGCATCATTCAGTCGTTTCCCATGTCATCCAGTCAATACCGTTCACTCAGTTTCCTTACTTCCTTCATTCTTTCCATTTCTCACGCAGGGTGCATGCTACGCATAACATGTCATCCATGCCAACAGCCACACTGGCTTTCTCTTCCGAAAATTGGTGATGGGATATTACGTATATGCAAGATGTTATGCATGCGTTCACACACGGAACCTCAGTTTATAGTCTCATTTGAAGGACTGTATGGGGAATGGAATCAGAACTAATGTTAACTCCAATGGAAAAGTCCCCCTGTACCGAAATGGCCCGGCCGAGATTCGAACCCACAACCCCAGGATCACAAGTCCGGCGCTCTACCACTGAGCTACTCCGGCCCAAAATTAGTGTGAATTAGCATTCGTGTGCACATTGCTAGTACAAAATAAGCTAGGCGAGACGAAAAGAATTGACATATAATTACCTATTACTACTATACTATGGCGTTTCTGGTTGGGCAACGATGACAAGAATCCACCTGAGGTGGGTGGTAAGGAAATGTTGAACTGAAAATGGGCTCACTCAGCGATAAAGGCTGAGAATTTTCTGACCAGGCTTTACTGGTGGGTTAAAAAAAAAAAAAAAAAAAAGCTGGAAATACCCCCCAGTTTCAAATTGCTTTCAAGCTGTTCCCACAGCAATGCAAACAGTAATTTGCAATTCATAACCCTTCCCAACTGAACAAGTACACAAGGCGACAGGTGGTGAGTGTGTTTCTTCAGCAGTCAACGACCCATGGAACACCAGCAAGTCACCAGCATCATCACCTTAGTTCTGAATTTGGCATGTAACTCTATGACGCTAACAAAGAGATCATTTTCAGTAGAAGTAGTAGTAGTATTGATCAAACAAAAATACACACACACACACAAAATTAAAAAAAAAAAAAATTAACAAATACATAGGAAAAACATGAACATGCGATAGAAAAAATGTAAATAATGAAACATACCCATAAATACCAATGTAAACTATTTCCACTGAAACTCAAACAATAAGAGAATGCATTCAGACGCAATCTTTAGTGAGGGAACTCCTACGATTTAGAATTCAGTTTGAAGCTTTGGAGACTGCACGGTTAATTGAACCACCTGATGGCTAGCAGAGGGGGTGGGGCAAGAAGGGGGATGGGGCAAGGGGAGGGGGGGGGGGATTTTCTGAAATGAATTAACAGACTCGGAACACCAAAGTGTAATCTGTGGCCAAGGCACGCATTGTATAATACAGCAGGAGGGTCCATGTGTATGTACATACGTGAATGCATACACGCATAGGAATACAAAAATGCCCTCACACCTGAACATCCATGAGCACGCACACACATGCTCAGAGTAGAAATAATCACACACTTGCACGCACCACACACACACTCGCACACACCACACACACACACGCACACAAAATACCCACACAACATCATCTAGTATCATTTTTGTTTTAAGACTTCACACACACACACACACACACACACACACACACACACACACACACACACACGTACAATGCATGCACACATACATACACACACACACACACACACACACACACACACACACGAAATATCCACACAACATCAATATCATCTAATATCATTTTTGTTTTAAGACTTACATAGAAACACACACACACACACACACACACACACACACACACACACACACACACACACACAGTAACACACACACACACACACACACACACAAAATACCCATCATCTCATATTTTTGCTTTAAGACTTAAATAGAAACACACACATACACACACACACAAACACACACACACACACACACACACACACACACACACACACACACACACACACACAAAATACCCACACTTGAAATCAAACTTGTCAAAACCTGAACAATGTCAGACAAATATTTGCAAAATTGTACAGGGCTCAGCTACTTCAAATAGAATATACTGTAACACTTAGGGGTGGGAGTTGGTGGGGGGGGGGGGGGGTACAAAAAAGCAGAATGGAAAAAAAAGGGTAAAGAGGAGTGGGTGGAGGGGTGAACAGAGAACACAAACATTTTTCACCCTTTCCCGTCTTTTCCTTTTCTTTTTTTTTTTTTTGCGTCATCTGCCATACTGTTCAGTGACATTACCCCACTGGCACTTAATCCAGCTATCTGTCACTGACAACAATAACTGCTTGGTCACACAGCCAGCAAGAGTGAGGGGCCCCAGCCCGATGACGCTCCCCTTGAACACCCTGATAACATGAACTCACTCACAAAGAGTGTAGACTTCCCCATTCCCCCTTCCTCCCCCCCCCCCCCCCTCTCTCTCTCTCTTCAGTTCTATTATAGATTTATAGCACAACCAACCACTCTTGCTCCTTCCAGTTCACAGCTAATAAACAAATAAAAAAAAAAACCCAACAAAGAACTAAATACAGTTGAGTTAGCTACAAATTGCATTTAAATCAAATTCAAATCTGGTGATATCCCTAAGGCAACGGGACCTTTTCGCTCAATTTTTTTCACCTCTCGTTTTAAAAAATCAGAAAAGCAAAACAAAAAAATTTGAACACATTTAAATGTACAAAACGCACGCACGCATGCACACACACATGCACGCACGCGCGTATGCACGCACGCACACACACATAAAGTCAGATAAGTTGGTCTAAACCAATACATACTGATACAGTTTTTTTGTTTGTTTTTTTCCAAATGTTCATTAATGTTTGCATGCACGCACACTCAAGCATTCTCGACTTTCGAAACTCAATCCTATTTCACATTTTGGCTGTTTCAGGAATTTCATCTCAGCTACTCACAATTAAGGAAATAAATCCGTTCAGTTACCACTCAATACTAAATGATACAGTTCCGCAATCTGAACAGAACCAAATTTACATTTAAATGCAAAAATAACAGGAATGAGAATGTATTTCAACTCACCTGGTACTTCCAGTAACTGTTATTTTGCCTGAGGAAGTGATGTTTGCAGTAACACATGGATGCCGTAGTTTCATATTGCATATCTGAAAATACATAAATATGTGTTAGTCGTAACTTTTTATAGCTCTGCATAATGCATCGTACATTACAATGTCATGGCACAGGCAGGACACTGTCCATGAATTAGTATCATTATTACCATTACCATCATCATCATCATTACAACACGAGTGTTGCGAGCAGGTTTGTAAAAATCTGAAAGTAAAAGTGAAAGGCAGCTCCACTCATCAAGATAGTTGGCAAAAGAGTCATACATCCCCTTCTTCAAGGTAACTGGAATGCAAATGCTGGTGTAGATGCCCAAGAAGACTACAAGTTCCTCTGCTCTTACAGTAATGCAGTACCTATGACTGGGGACTATGCCTGCTACAATGTGTGGGTGACAGTGTGCCAACAGCATATCAAGATGGACATGGCATTCCCTAAACGGCCTGTATCACAGCCAGATTAGACTGGTATGTTCCTGTGAAGAACCAAACAAGTCTTGCATCGATAGGGCAAAAGCAAGGACATCTACTGGAGCTGATCTTGATAGAAATCGCAACCTTCTCATGATGAACTTTACAAAAGTATCTTTGAAGTGCTGTGATAAGAGAGTGAAAAAAAAAAAAACCCACCTGAAATTCAATCTTGATAAACTCTGAAATTAACGATCCTGACATCACTCAACTTCAAGCAGTCATTGGAGGAAAATTCACCTCACTTTTTCTACTGTGAAGATGACTTCAAAACCCTCACTCACAATTTCAAGCGAGTGATGATCAAAACTGTAACAGAAGTCCTAAGAATAAACTAATACAAATCAAAGCCATGGGTCACAAGTAATATTTTGGATACGTGTGACGCTAGAAGGAGCTTAAAACAGCTCAAGAAGATGAAAGGGGAGAAATGTAATGCTATAAACAAGAGGATTAGTGAGGCAATGAAGAATGTGATGTACAGCTGGATCGAGAACAACAGAAGACATCGAGAAAAATGGTTGGTAGGCCTATTTTGTAAGCAAGGTGAAGGATGCTGGGAGTAAAAACACATAAAGCTACCAGAAGGGTCCCAAATCTCATCTACGCAGCCGATCATCCTTACTTCCCCCCTCCCCAACCCTCCCCCACCTTTCCCCATTTGGAAAAAGACATTTGTCTTCAGAAATACAAGCCCAAAAGAAAGGCAGGGATCTATGAAATTACTCCTCACTCATCCATGACTTCTACCAGTCAAAACTATTCCCAAACTCTCTGAAACTGCCAAAGCGGGAGATCGTCTCAAAGACAGCCACTACAGAAAAGAAAGAAGTACAATGACCCAGTGAAAGTATAGAAATGTTCAGGGCAGGCAAAGCTCTGACTTGGACACATTGTCCTTGTTCAGTGTTTGGCCACTGACTGTGGACAGTGCTCTATGGTTGGCCAGTATGCCCAAGACGTTTTCTTAGGAATCTAAACGGAGTGTCTGCCCCAACAATCTGGCCCAAACAGAGCTAGCAATTGGTTATAGCTTGCAAGTTTGATATGGAACAGTATAAGACATCAAGATGTCTTTTCTAACTTCTATTGTTCTGATTTTCGTAATCTGCTGTGTATCATACCACTTGTAAATAAATAAACAAATAAATGAAATATGATAATATTGAAATAATTATGATTATAGTAATAATACAAATCAAACAGAATAAAATGAAATAAGAAAACCGGCTGATTCTGAACAAATGAAATCTGGCAACTCTCAGCCATCAATTGACGGTGAAATTCAGAACTGAAAATAACAGTTTGAATTTGATCGTTATGAATCAATAACAAACAAACAAACGCAAAAATATGTGGGATCAACACCAATGCACAGTCTACTTCATTTTGATGGAGGCTCTCCTCAAGGGAAGTTCAGTGTACGATTGCACCAAAGCACACGCTGGCATTTCATCCTGGGAAGACTCGAGAGGCGTGTTTACCCTGGCTGCCATGATAGTACATCAGAATAGGCCTGAACACCACATAAGCAAGAAGCAGCTTTTCATGACAGGAAAAAAACATCCTACATCTGCACATGTATGTACAGAAGTAAAGAAATCTATTTTATAAAAAAAAAATTTAAAAAAAAAAAAAAAAAATGGAATGAGGGCCAAGATGACTGAGGACAGGGGAGCCACTTCATTAATAATAAAGAGGTAATATTTTCATAAGAAAAGAGTCTCATGAAATGCAACTATTATTGTAACAAAGTTTGAATGGGTCATTAAATATGCATCATGTCCTTCCAGATTTTTTTTTTTTTTTTTTTTTTTTTTTTTTTTGTATGGAAATAGAACCTTTTAATCCCTTTTCAATTAATAAAATCAAAGAACTGACAGAAAATTAAAAACTACATGCACACAAAACAGCTGATGTAATGTAGTCCTAACATTGTGCAAATACACATTAACTCCACATGGCAGTCTTTAAAAAAAAAGATGCATATAATGAAGTGCAATGCTAGAAATTTAAAGCCATAAAGGTCATCTTTAGTCATCCTAGGAACAATAAGACTTTTAAAAATGCATTCCCGAATATCTACTTGCCCTTCCTATTAAAAAATGAGATAGAAAATAAAAATCATGGCAAAAGTCAACAAAACGCGCAAGCCACACATGATATGCACACATGATAACTCACCTCAGCGGGAGAAACAAATGGAGTAACAAACTCATCGTTTTCATGTTTCATTCATAGAACACACCTTCTCTCAGTGAAACAGATGGGAGTTTCTATTGTAAGGACTGGTGTGTAGTTGGGGAAGGGGGTGTGCAAGTTAAAGTAAAGCCTGACAGTGAAAACGGAAGGAGGGCGTTTTATTTCTTGAGAAGAAGCAAAAGATGATGCTGTTCTGAAATAATTTCAAGCACTGTTACACACTATCCAAAGAGCAGCTTGCATTATATATACCTATACACCAAACTTTTTAAACTCATACGACGACAGACAAAACTTCGCAAACATTTGTGAAGTGCAGGCAGACACAAACAACAGTTTTTTCATCATCAGAACAATATGGATTTCCTGGACTAAGAAATTTCAGACACATTCTCGATTCTGAAAATTGCTGAAACTGACGCATCCACATTCTGGTAAAACACTAGTGTTAGTATGGCAGAAGTCATAACTAATATTTCTGCATTTTTTGTGGAAAATGTACACTGCACATATTCATGCAAGTACAGGTCTTTGGTTCCAATATATACTTATCCAGTTTAAAACTAGTTTAAACTGTTATTTAAAAATCCACAAAATTAAAAAGAAAAAGAAAAGGAACACACTGTCAATGCTTATCAGTTTAAAAAAAATGTTTCTTCATAATTATTTGCTGTGAATTACTTCAAAAATTATATGAACACAGTTATGCCAGCAACACTTGGTCAGAAATAATTATTCCTTAAAAAGCAAATTACCGTGTTTTTCTCACTTTTCCTGCACTTTCATAACCTTTTGTAGCCCATAAAATCCCTTCCTAGACAGAGATGAAAAGTGACAAGTTGGAGATGGAAGAGAGAGAGAGAGAGAGAGAGAGAGAGAGAGAGAGTGAGTGAGTGAGTGAGTGAGTGAGTGAGTGTGTGTGTGTGTGTGTGTGTGTGTGTGTGTGTGTGTGTGTGTGTGTGTGTGTGAGTGAGTGAGTGTGTGAGTGAGTGTGTGTGTGTGTGTGTGTGTGTGTGTGTGTGTGTGTGTGTGTGTGTGTGTGTGTGTGAAAGTGTGTGGAAGCAAGGGCATTGGGAGATTTGGGGGGGGGGGGGGGGGGTAAAGGAGTATACACTGTACAAAAGTTCGATTATGAACAGTCTGATCCAAAGATGCGCTTCATTAGGAAATTCAAATTCCATTTTCCACTACCATTACATGGGACACAGCAGTCAATGCCAAGAACCACCTGATGGTAAAGTGGTTGAAGCAAATGAGAAAGTTGAAGCAAATGAGAAACAAGTATTTAAACTCATTATAAAATAAGTACACTGCCTTATTCTTTAATATACACTCTGCTTGTTTGAAAAACAATTTCAAGGTCAAATTACTTATTCCAAGGCAAACTTAAGATAACTGGTGTGGGATACCTCAAAGCTGAAGTTATAGTACACACCTCCACTCATTGTTTTCTTCAGTGTTAACATCTTATGTCGTCAATCGATGTGTTTTCACTCCAATTCAGTATAAAACACAACATGATCTCAAAGAGTACTTGATTTTCTGTTCTGCAGCTCACAAGTTTTCAAATTTGCCTGTATCTTGCCTTACATGTATATAACATGAAGAACAAAAATGTATTTTATAAAGTCACAAGCTTTAGAATAACAGATTTCCATAAATAGTTGCATACCACAGTGACAAGTGAAATGTTTATGGCGGTCATTTTATATAAACATAAAATTCTAAGACAACCTGTTTCTGGGGAAATATTCCCAGGTCATTCTAAGTTGTCCTGGGAACAAGTTGATAAAAAAAAAAAAAAAAAAAAAATGTACTTGTCCCCTACAATTTCTGCTTGCTCTCCACTAGTAAAAAGACAGTTGATAAAGGTAACCATGGGCAGTGCAGTGACAAGTCAACAAACACAATTCAATGATAGCATATTCTGCTAGTGTGTGGTTAAGGCTTAAGAGACACAAATGTATTGCAATGTATCTGTTTACCAGGGTGTCTTTCCCATTGTTTTCAGAAAAGAAAACATAACCGGAGTGTTACCATTATTTACAGTCCTTGACTGAACTAAAATGATAGAATCTTTATCATGCTCTATGTCTCCTTATGTCTCATTTCTCCATCTCTCCCTCTTCATCACACACACACACACACACACACACACACACACACACACACACACACACACACACACACACACACACACTCACACACACACACAAACACACACATTCCAAAATAAATCCACGTACTATGTACACATATTTAAAACAAACAAAAAGAGTATATCTTTCATTTCAGTGCTGACCAAGCACCAAGTCCTGTATGCTGCTCATACATTTTATCATTTTATGCATTGACCATTACAAGGGGCACACTAAAACCAAAAGTTAATGATTATGTCAGAGACCTCTGGCAGGATGATTGGAATACACAGATGGATGACAAACTCTTTCAGATCCGTCCAACCTAAAAGAGTTCCTCTCATCTACCTCTGGTGGTCGCAGAGAAGAAACAGTTCTGTGCTGGCTGCACACCGGCCATTCGTATTTTACTCATTTGTACCTTTTAAATAGTGAAGAAGCTCCATGGTGCATTCCATGTCATGTGCCACTCACAATGAAACATATTCTTTTAGAGTGTTGGGACTTGCATGATGTGAGACACAAACATTTAACAACAGATTCCATGAAAACCTTGTTCCGAGATGTTCCACCTGATGCGATCTTTGAATTCTTGAAAGAGATTAACATTTTTCATCTGATCTGAGATTTAATAGTGGAAAGATTTTAACAAAACTTCGGGTGGGTTTTTAGAGGATATATCTCAAAGAGCTGTGCGAATGAATGACTTGTGAGTTGACTTCAACACGGTGACAGCCCTGATATGGCCCTTTGCGGTCGGCTGGGCTATAAGCAACATTACCTTACCTTACTATGGGATCGGATGAGAGGAATGGTAGTAGAGAAGGTGTGAAAGTGAAACAGGAAAGAAGGCAGCGGGATAGGTTTGTACTTCTCAGACCCACTTTCACTGACCTAATCAAATACTGGTTGCCCAACGGACAGAAGAAGAGAGAATTTCCACTTGTCCACCGGAAGATTTAGCTGTTACGGATAATCAAATGGGTGGGTGTTTCAAGCCCTGGTTCTGATAACTTTACAGAGACGGGGCACAGCATGAAGACCTTTTGGTGCCTTGTCAGTTAATGCTCAGAGAAAATCATACACAAATGATAAAATGCTGCTTTGCTGTGCAAGTCTCTTTTTTCAAAATACAACATTTGAAAACAACTGACTGACTGGATTTGACATAAAGCAGTACGTGCACTTATAACGAAGGCTGCGTCACTGGTTCACATTACAGGAAGCCATTTTAGCTAAATTTTAGAGATGGTCACCAGTTTTCACTATATTCTATGATTCTCTCTGTATTATGTCTGCTTACAGTGCTCGTTATACATTTAATTAATAGTTTCCACACATCTTGACTAGTTTTTACTGTCCCACAGATCATTATCTAAAACATTTTTTTGGTGATTGGTCACCTTTTAGTGTCATCAGTTGCAAGTATTATACTAACGGTGAGGTGTTAAAACATGATAATAAAAAAATACTCTTAAAAATCACTTCAAATGATCCTGCTTTACTGAGACTGAGAGTGACAAGTCTTTGTACCCTCAACTGTGCCATTTGCTACCACTTTATGTGTTAATTAATTAGTTATAAACATGTCATAAAATTTTAATTTCACTGAGAGAAAAAACATGTCAAAAATTTTCTTTCTCTCTCTCTCTCTCTCTCACACACACACACACACACACACACACAATCATGTGCACACACACACACACACGCACGCACACACACACATACACAACACACACACAATTCATCCTTACAATAAAATGAAACATACATTTCTAAAAATAAATACATAATTTTCATCATCATCATCATTACCGTCATTATTACCATTCAGACAAAACAATTAATACTATGGCAATGACAGTATATGATGCAAAAAAATCAAGATTTAAAGTTGTTGAACTGTATGTCTGCATTTTAAATTGTGTGTATGTCTGCATTTTGGTTAACCCCTGCAGACACAGCTCATGCCTGGTTTCCTTATGTTCCCACATTCTCCAATTCAGTTTGGTATCAAACATCAAACGTGTTTGTCAAAACTTTGTTGTTGTTGCATGCCTCTGTCTGAATGACAGCTGGCATTCTCTTCTCATATCTAAAAATGATGACAACTGCTGATCATTTACCCTTTCGTCAGAACATGAATGGAGGCCCACTTTAATCTTCATGGAATGCATGGGAACCAATAAACTCTATGCTTTTGTCAAAACCTTGCTTCACCCAAAATAAATCAGACTTGTCATGTCAGATACAAACAACCACAATGCCCTCAAAGTTACTTTTTTCTTTTTTTTTTTTTTTTAACTAACAGGTCAAGTAGGATCCTAATCAAACAACTATTTGGGAGGTGTAGTGGGGGGATGCCATACATAAAAATGTCTTATAATATGAAATACATATCAAATTAAGGATTTTCCACAATGATATGACCACAAGCCTCTCTGCACTGAACCACTGACAGAACATCTGGATAATTCAAGTCTCTACTGTATCAGTAACAACTAATATATCTTGGACAATTTAATGTAGAGTGTAGTATGATTATGTTATAATTGGATAGGTCACTGAATATATTTTCATCATGTTACAAATTAGCAAAACCAGGTAACACCAGGTTTTTTTTTTGTAGCTTTTACTTAAAAGGTTATAAAACCAGCACACTTCTTTTGAAACTTTAGAAGGCTTGTGAGTGTGTTTTATATACTTTTATTGTTTTAATGACTGGAGATGGCAGCTGTTGTACAATGGAGAAGACGAAGTTGCTTTGAGTCAAGGTGTGCACATAGTCAAATCTAAATAGGCCTCTGTCAAGACATGTTCCAAAAATGTGTGTGTGTGTGTGTGTGTGTGTGTGTGTGTGTGTGTGTGTGTGTGTGTGTGTGTGTGACAGAGACAGACAGACAGACAGAATCTGTGTGTATGTTCATGTGCCCATGAGCACTCACGCCTGACAATTCTGCAACCTTTTCTAACTTAACAACCCTGTGATACTGATATGCACAAAGCAGCCAGCCTGCAAATCAAGCAAACGAAACTCAGTAATGAAATAAATCAACAATAAAATATTTGTCTAGATTTCATGTACTGATCAATACACTAAGACAGTGAGTACAAACTCTAACAATTGGTAAACATCTCAAGAGCTGGGTAAGAGAGTGTTGCTCACTTGCTGTATTTGACAACTTCCATTCGCTTGGACAAGGAAGGAGACAAATTTTCCTTGACAAAAAGAATTATCCACACACTAGCAGCAGCATCACTGTCATCACCATCACAATAAAACAGCATGTCAAAATCATCTGTTTCCGCTATGGGGTCTGTCAGTGAACAGACGTGATGTCTCCTTCCAGAGGGGGTTGCTTACTCATGTCGGCTCCACAACTAAACAATCAATTGTCAGTATAGGGGCTTAGCAGGTGGCCTCTTATGTAAGCTTGGTCAGAGCAGGTACCACTGAACACCACTAGAACTTGTGACTTGGCATTAATGCAAAGTCTCATCTGATGGGTTGCTGCCTCAGGATTTTGAGGTGACCTGTCACTGCTTCTCCTAGTGGATTGTCGATGCTGGGGCCGAGACAGGACACCTGGGACAAGCCAGGGTATGGGTCCACTAAACTGTGGAATCCGGAATGAAAGGCATGATGATGAGAATGAGAGGGGGCAATGCCACTGCAGCAGCAATGAAGATGAGACATTAAAAAGGAGAGGGAAAAAAAAGAAAAAACATTCTTCAAAACAAAAACAAAAAAGCTGTTCAGGTTGATCTAACATTTTCACTCTAAGTACAATTATCCAATGACAGGATTAAATTTAATGATTGGTGCATGGGGACAGATTTGTTGAAATGGTGATGTAATTTCACGTACAGAAATTAATCGCATTGAACAAGGGTCATGAAACTGGAGCAGGTTGACAAATTTAACATTCCTTTTGTTCATTCCAAAGAAATATTTGGCTATAGGCTAAAAGCCTTTTGCCCTCAGTATTAGTGTCCATTAATATGCTTTTGGATCACTACATAGTGACTGTCCCTTGGTTAAATCAGGCATAGCGTATACTACATTTATCACTGCTTCAATAAAGATTTAAGTCAATGGAAAATATGTGGTCCTTAAAAATTTTATCAATTTGATTTTTGAAGGCGTTAACTGATGATGCATTCACAGTATCATATGGAAGGTTGTTCCACAGATTAATAATATGATTAGTAAAAAACCTGTGCAACTGGTTAGTTGCGAAGTTGGTCTTTTTAAGTCTGAAGTTGTGCCCTCGAGTCTTATCATAGTTAGCCAAGGTGAACATGGAAGAGGTAGTGCAGAGATCATAAATATTGTGCATGATATTAAATACTTCAATGAGATCACCTCTTAGTCGCCTGAATTCTAGGCTGGGCAACCTAAGTAGAGCCATACACTCCTCGTAACCGAGACCTCCAGTGCCAGTTATACACTTGGTAAATCTGTGTTGAACACCTTCAATCATATTTATACGTGTACTTTTTTAAGTAGGGGCACCATACCAAGTTCCCGTATTCAAGAATGGGCCTAACTAAAGCTTTGAATAATGGAACCATTATTTCAGGAGACTTGTTTGTAATAGTTCTCAAAATCAGACCAGAAATTTGATTTCCTTTTTTCATAATATTTGTCATATGTGAATCAATGCTCAATTCTGGGTCCATGGTGACCCCCAGATCCTTTTCAGCAGCTGTACTGTCCAGTACACGTGTTAAACCATTCTCTTTTATTACGTATTCATAATTTGGATTGTTCTTTCCAAGGTGGAGTACTTTACATTTCTCACTATTAAACTGCAACAGCCAAGTATTTGTCCATTCAACCAGTTTTTTTGTTTATATCTGTCTTCAGTATTTCAAACTGCTGAGAAAGCCTTGGAGTCATCTGCAAAAATTTTGACATCACAATCAACCTCTCCAGGCATGTCATTTATCCTCTCCAGGCATGTCATTTATAAAGTATATAAACAGTGTTGGGCCCAGGACACTACCTTGTGGTACACCACTTGTAACCCTTACCTTCGACGAACGGATGCCACTGACACTTACGAACTGGGATCTTTCACTTAAAAAATCACTTATCCATGACAAAAGCTTTCCTTATATACCATACCCAGCCAGCTTATTAAAAAGTCTATGATGGGGAACTGTATCAAAAGCTTTTCTCAGATCAAGGTAAACTGCATCTACAGGTACTTTGTCATCTAACATGACTAACCAATCATTCAATGTAACAAGTTGTGTTACACACAAGCGTCCCTTGGTAAATCCAAACTGTTCTCTTGATAACAAATCGTATCTGATCTGTTTAATTGCTCGCAAACAGCATCCCGGATAAAGCCCTCAAAAACTTTACAGACAACTGATGTTAAGCTGACTGGGTGATAATTACCTGCTAAATTTTTATTTCCTTTCTTAAAAATAGGTTGCACTTCAGCTTCTTTCCATGCACTGGGTATGACACCATTTTCTATAGTTCTATCAAACAGTATCTTTAGAGTGTATGCAATAATATCAGCCAGCTCCTTTAATACTTGTGGGGGAATCTCGTCAGGTCCTGGGGACTTAGATGGATTTAGATTTTTTTAGGGCTTTATTCATCTGCTCAACTGTAACTTCTACTTGGGAAATACCTGGAACATTTTTCTTGCATGAAAACTCAGGAACAATCTCGTTACTCTCCACTGTAAAAACACTAGCAAAAAAGCTGTTTAACACACTGGCTTTTTCTATGTTGTTTTTTGTTAAGGTACCATCTTCCCTGATCAGATTTGCAACCGATTCTTTTGGCAAAGTCTTACTTGCAACATATCGGAAGAATCCTTTAGGGTTTCTCTTTGACTCTTTGGCTAATTTAGTTTCCTTGGCCTTCACATGTTTCCTTGACTCCCAAGTTACTTAGTTTCAAGCACATGCATATAATTTACAATTCTCAATAGCGGGGTACATTTCTTGTAATTTTTAAAAGCTCTACACTTTTGATGGATCTTTTCCAATAATGTCTGGGGAATGGGGTCTCTCCTAGGTTTGCTACAGAGTCCCTGTTTAAATACCCTTTTAGGAATAAATTTATTCATGGACTTAACTAACTCATTATGAATTAATTCCCAGGTTCCATCCACTGATGACTCAGTGGACAGGTGGTCATCCCAGTTAATTCCTCTTACATAGTTTCTCATACCTTCATAGTCACCTTTATCCAGCTGAAACTTTACTGAATGACCAGGTGAAAGTTCCCTCTTGACTTGAACATCAAAGTAAAGAGCAGAATGGTGGCTCTTCCCTAAAGGAGGCCAGTGATCCACATTGGAAACATCATCATCAGCATTTGTAAATAATAAATCTAAAACGTTGGGTGTCTGTAGACTTCTATAGTGAGTGGGCTCAGAAGTCAGTTGCACAACATGATTTTGCTGAACACACTCCAAACATTTTGCAGTCGGGTGCTCATCATTCTTGCAACAAACCTCCTTTCGCCAATCTATTTTGGGGTAATTGAAATCTCCGGAGACAATAACCTTGTCTTCAAAACTACTAAATATATGATTAAACAAATTAATTATGTTAGCATCGCCCCGCTGAGCAGAGCTTGGAAATCTATACACTACACCAATGTGTGTGTGTGTGTATGTGTGTCACTGTCAGACGTGTGCACTGCTTACCTTGTTACATGGGGTCCATTAGAATACCCAAACAGAATATTAGAAGACAAACTCTGACCTAATTAGACATTTAAAGAAAAAAAAAATACGCATTACGCCCCATCTTCATGTAAATGAACCAATTTTAATGAAGAAGCAAATCAAAGTTTTTTTCAGAACTATCTGAAACTGTCATTATAAACATCAAATAAACTTTACTTGATGCGTATGCGAATGGGTGCGTTTGCGTGTGTGTGTGTGTGTGTGTGTGTGTGTGTGTGTGAAAGAGTATATGTGCGTGCGCACACACGCGTGTGCATGTGTGTACATGCGCATATGTCTGCATGTATCATGCGTGCATGCACATGCATGTGTATGTGTATGTGCACGCATACATGGGGTGTGTGTGTGTGTGTGTGTGTGTGTGTGTGTGTGTGTGTGTGTGTGTGTGTGTGTGTGTGTTAGATTTAGAGAGAGGAAAAGGTTTGGCTGGGAACTGTAAAAAAGCATTCAAAGCTCAATGTTTTATGTTTTATGATTGTTACATGAGCAACGCTAAGTAATATCCTTGCAATGTGACACATATTGACAGACTGGGGGAGATAATTTGTTGTCTACACACACACTCACACACACACACACACACACACACACACACAGTGACACTCACACACACTATTGTTCAACCATATAAATCACGTGATGCTTGGAAAGGGTAATTTAGGTTTAGGTCACCTGAACTTCATGCAAGATCAGTCTGAATGCAAACTTCAAAGATCAAGTTGAAAACCAACTGAACAGACATGGTTAAGACTACCCACACCCTGCAATCAACACAGATTTCTTGTTTAGGTCACCTGAACGTCATGAAAGATCAATTTGAAGGCAAACTTCCAAGATCAAGTTGAAAACCAACTGAACAGACATGGTTAAGACTACCCACACCCTGCAGTTGACAGAGATTACTGGACTGCTTCAATTATTTAAAGAACTGCAGCTCTACCCAAATCAAGAGAAATCCATCTATCTTATCACTCAAGTCAGATGTAACCTTCTGCTCGATCAACCATCCATTATGGATGTCATCAATGTCTTTAACTTTCAGTGAAGACCAATGGGTTATAAATCTGACTGGTTATGATTAAATGTTTATAATACACTGCAATTAGAATCACATGCGTGCCATTACTTTGATAAAGAAGAAAGATGATTCCCAAGTGTTTCTTGGCATTTTCAATGTCATCATCGTCTTTCTCTCACTGAAGTCTACTCTAATGAGACATCCAATTGGGTCTGACTAGGCTGAGCCATCCAACTGGGTCTGACTGGGCTGAGCCATCCAATTGGGTCCTACTGGGTTAAGACTGCATGCATTGATCATTTTGACCAAGAAGAAAGATGACTCCCAAGTACGGTTATGAAAATATTAACTCCACTTAACATTTTCTTTCGAGCATGATTTCATACAAAAATTATCGTGACTGATACAACTTGCCTGGGGTATGGTAGCAGGTCCTTGAGGAAGAGGTGGATGAGGGCGCTTCGGTTTAAAACCTTCTTGGCTCAGAGGGACAAGTGGGAATGGGTGAGTGGGCAGGGAGAAATGGGGAAGTGAGGAAGTGAGCACTGCCAAAAAGCTGAAAAGTGAATACTGCTAGAAGATGAAAAGTGTTCAGCAAGGATTGAGGGGGAAGGAAGGAGAGAGTTGGAAGGGATGAGGGGGGGGGGGGGGGTATAGAAGGAGAGGGCAGGGTGGGGAAGAAGAGAGAAATGGGTCAAGAGCAGGACTGGGGGGGGGGGGGGGGGGATAAAGTAAATAAAAATAGTAATAATAATGTTAAGAGACAAAATCAAGATAAGTAAGAACAAAGGACTGTTATGGAGGAAAGTCAATGTTTGATATTGATTCCATTTGGGTGGATAGTGCCAAGTTTGTGAATAAGGAGGGACTCTTGTTCTTTACGTCTTATAGAGGAAGATGAATTTTGCCAGACTGCAGCAATCTGCATGTGGGAGAGGTTGTGGCCGGAAGAGCAGAAATGGTTTGCAATTGGTGTATTGTAACCGAGACGGACTGCTCATAGGTGTTC
The DNA here is from genome assembly GCA_033310375.1 of Conus canariensis. Classification (NCBI taxonomy): domain Eukaryota; kingdom Metazoa; phylum Mollusca; class Gastropoda; order Neogastropoda; family Conidae; genus Conus; species Conus canariensis. Next base: position 38,384,541 of record CM065719.1, read on the forward strand.
TGTGAAACGGTCGTTAAGGGTTCTGTAGGTTTCTCCAACATACAAGAGGCCACAGAAGGAGCAAGAAAGAATGTAAACTACATTGCGGGACTGACAAGTGAAAGGGTTGCGTATGAAAATTTTGCCTGAGGGGCCACAGATGGTTGTAGAAGAGTTTAGGCGAGGACAGGTTTTGCATTTGGGTTGCTTGCATGGAGAATTGCCAGGTGGTGAGACTGTGTTTGTGGACAATTTTGAATGCACAAGAAGATCTCTGAGGTTGGTGTCACGTTTGTAGGCAACTAGTGGAGGCTGGGTGAAAATGTGTTTCAGGGAAGGATCAGTCTGCAGAATGTGGTAGCTCTTCATAAGGATGTTTTTGATGGCGAGGTTGTGAGGATGGAAGGTGATAGCAAGAACAGGCCTGTCGTCTGATGAAGGAGTGATCTTTTGCTTAAGAGCAGTGTTTCTGGGAATTCTAGAGGCCTTTTGTAGGGCTTCTTGGCAAATGGGTTCAGGGTATCCACGTTCAAGGAAAAATGAGATCATCAGGGTAGATTGTTTGGCGAAATCGTCATCATCGCTGCAGATGCGTCGCAAACGAAGTAGTTGAGAGAAAGGAATGCTTGTTTTGGTGGAAGCAGGGTGACTGGAGGAGTACACATTTTCACCCAGCCTCCACTAGTTGCCTACAAACGTGACACCAACCTCAGAGATCTTCTTGTGCATTCAAAATTGTCCACAAACACAGTCTCACCACCTGGCAATTCTCCATGCAAGCAACCCAAATGCAAAACCTGTCCTCGCCTAAACTCTTCTACAACCATCTGTGGCCCCTCAGGCAAAATTTTCATACGCAACCCTTTCACTTGTCAGTCCCGCAATGTAGTTTACATTCTTTCTTGCTCCTTCTGTGGCCTCTTGTATGTTGGAGAAACCTACAGAACCCTTAACGACCGTTTCACAGAACACCTATGAGCAGTCTGTCTCGGTTACAATACACCAATTGCAAACCATTTCTGCTCTTCCGGCCACAACCTCTCCCACATGCAGATTGCTGCAGTCTGGCAAAATTCATCTTCCTCTATAAGACGTAAAGAACAAGAGTCCCTCCTTATTCACAAACTTGGCACTATCCACCCAAATGGAATCAATATCAAACACTGACTTTCCTCCATAACAGCCCTTTGTTCTTACTTATCTTGATTTTGTCTCTTAACATTATTATTACTATTTTTATTTACTTTATCCCCCCCCCCCCCCCCCCCCCCCAGTCCTTCTGCTCTTGACCCATTTCTCTCTTCTTCCCCACCCTGCCCTCTCCTTCTATACCCCCCCCCCCTCATCCCTTCCAACTCTCTCCTTCCTTCCCCCTCAATCCTTGCTGAACACTTTTCATCTTCTAGCAGTATTCACTTTTCAGCTTTTTGGCAGTGCTCACTTCCTCACTTCCCCATTTCTCCCTGCCCACTGTCACCCATTCCCACTTGTCCCTCTGAGCCAAGAAGGTTTTAAACCGAAGCGCCCTCATCCACCTCTTCCTCAAGGACCTGCTACCATACCCCAGGCAAGTTGTTTCATTGATCCAGGTCCTGCAGTCAACCAACTATTTGTGTTCTATCGTGACTGATGTTTCAGCCGGGTTTACTCCTCCTTTCATTTAAATTCTAGATCAGTGGCATGAACCAACACCCCCACAGACAGAGGCTCATTCTCAACTGCCCTTCTTTCCATCAACAGATTACCTTCTCGTTGCTTACAATGTTTTCCCCACTGATCTTGGATTAAGCCATTCTTTTTTCTTCATTAAAGCAAACATCGTTTTTGTTTTTTTCCCTCTCACTTTGCATACTTACCCCGTGTTCTCTTCTGTACTCTACATTTGATCCCTCCATGGCAAGCCGCTTCAAATTTATATGGCATCGGACACTGAATGAGCACACAACATTGTTTATATGAATGTCTATCACACCCTGACTTTCCATTTCGTGCTGTTCACCGTGATGACCCTCTCCTGCACCGTTGACATGGTTTGGCATGGCCGCAACGTTCGTATTTTCATGATCGTTGTCCGTCATATGCAAATGATTCTGTACCACTTCTGTTGTTTCTGCTTTGCCTGGAAGCATTGTTTCTTGTTTGTTAGTACTACAAGCAGCTGCATTAAATGGCTGGATGGAATTAGTGGCTGCCATTAACACCGAAAATGTGCGAGACGTCAGTCGAGCTCCAGAGAACAAGACACTACTCACGTGTGTATCCGATTACTTTACCGTTTCAAAGAACTCGGACTTATTTGAGAAAATCACCAGGCATTTTCGCTCAATCATAAACTCGAACAGCAAAAAGTCTAGACAAGAGAGTCTCCAAATGAGTCAAGATCAGCAATTTCGACGGTCCACTCAGAGCTGATCCTCCTTTTCTTCTCAATGCGCAACTCTGAGATTAACTGTGCGATTTCTTTTTTAAAAGAGCTTACACAAGGGAGAGAAGCAATATGACACCGAACTTTCCATGACTTATGATACTATCAACAGCTTCATAATAAGACAAATCCTTTTTTTTTCTTCTTTCCTTAAACATCCGCCATCATCATTTTGATGGTTCTGATGTGTATAAAACTGGGGGGTTTCCACAAGGTTGTTGACATAGACATGTAGGACTGGCAGTAAGGGGACTTGTGGGGTAAGGGTGGTGGTGGTAGGGGAGGGGGGGGGGGGGAGGGCGCTGGTTGGTCAAATTTGGGACTTGAAGCACTCCACTGAGGTTGAGGAGACAACCTCAGGAGGCAGGCTGTTCCAGTCCCTGACAGTCCTCGGGAAGAAGGAAAACTTCCTGTAGTTGGTTTTACAAGCAGGGAGGAGATACATCTCCCCGTGAGACTGCCTTGCTTCGCTTAACAGCAAAGAAACGTAATAAATGTTTGACTTTATAGTATCCACTGCTGACATTGTAAGATATGCGGTAAGGGAGGGGGGGGGTGTACCATGATGAATATTGGTGAATATGAATCCGCGCGCGCGCGTGTGTGTGTGTGTATGTGTGTGTGTGTGTGTGTGTGTGTGTGTGTGTGTGTGTGTGTGTGTGTGTGTGTGTGTGTGTGTTAGGTCTTCAATTTAACGTCTATACACATTGTGATATTAGACGAACCTAATCTATAAGAATAACATTAACAGCAACAGCAAAAAATGGATAACTAACTATAAAACATCGAAAAATAACCGGTCATAACAAGGACGTTACTAAACCACCAGTTCCCATTTTACAAAACAGAAAAAATAGGACTTTGATGCAATGAAACAGCAATTTTACACATTAGTGATAAATCGGTTACAACTGTATCCAGAGAACAATTATGTAGAGGTGGTAGATGAGGTTTTAATTGCTTGCAGTGGAAAAGTATGTGGGAATTTGTTATCATTTCACCACAAAGGCATGTTATATTTTTGCAAAACTTTGTCTTAAAAGCGTTTAGTTTGATCTTATGTATTAGCGAAATTATGATCCGAGAAAACGGCAAACTACATTGATAAAAAGAATGAACTGTGTCAAAGTTTAATAGCTGGTTTATGCATGTATCAAGAGAACATCCCGAATTTTGTTGTTTTTTCCTAAAATGTTTCCAGCATGCATTTTCTAGAAGACTGTATCCCTCATGGATAGACAATGGGATACTGATAACCTCCGACCCGCTAGTATTTTTCGCTCACCGTTTTGCTGCTCTGTCTACTCTCTCATTAAACTGAATCCCACAATGAGAAGGAACCCAACAGAAACTAATTCTTGTACCCCTAATAATCAAGAAATGTATTAGGTGATGAATATCTGTAATGAGATCTTGTCTTACTATAGGGTTTGTTCTACTTAGGGCGAATAAAACAGATTTTGAATCGACACAAAAGAGGACTTGGAATATTGGATTTGAAAAGTCAAGTAGAAAATACAAAGCCATTAGAATGGCAGTTAGTTCTGCTGTAAAAATAGATCTGTTTTTTCCAAGATAATAAGATTTTTCAACTTTCAATGAAGGAATTGTAAATGCTGCACCTGCACAGTGTGTGTGTGTGTGTGTGTGTGTGTGTGTGTGTGTGTGTGTGTGTGTGTGTGTGTGTGTGTGTGTGTGTGTGTGTGTGTGTGTGCGCGCGCGCGCGCGCCCGTGCGCCTGCTTACATGCATGCGTGTGTGTGTGTGTGTGTGTGTGTGTGTGTGTGTGTGTGTGTGTGTGTGTGTGTGTGTGTGTGTGTGTGTGTGTGATGGGAAAAAAGGGGAGGTTGGGAACCTTGCACTCACGTTTAACTCATTCTGTTTCGCTGACAACCACTAGTGACAAAAATGTGGAGTGGCCCTGGGCACCAAAATGGGATCATCATATGGGTGCCTTTTTGCTGGATACGTGGAAGAAAAGATCTCCAGAGCCATTCGAGGAAAAGTCCCTGACCTCATTGAACGACTCATTGATGACTATGTAGCCACATCCTGTTCAAGATCTGATATTGTAAGGTTGATAATGTTTGTTTCTAATTTCGACCCAGCTCTTCGCTTCACCTAAGAGAATTTGGACACTTCTCTTTCGTTTCTGGCTATGCAACTGTACACCTCTGCTGACTTGCAACACCTGACAACCTTTGTTTTCTACCAGGCCACGGACTCTCGTTCTTGACGACTGCACTCATATTGCCATCCACGCACTGCAAACGACTGTATTCCCTGATCCCAGTTCCTATGTTTCCGACCCATGTGCAGTGACGACTTGGATTTGGGGTAAAAGGCAGCAGGTGTGGCATCTTTTGAAACACGTGGTCTTCCATATGCCATTGTTCCAGAAGCTCTTGTAAGAGCAACAACTGTCTCCCAGGCATAGGCTTCAATGTCTGAATCTGGTGCAGACATTAAAGAAAAAAGGTCGTCTTCCTTTGACCCTCATTTACCACCCCCATGATATATCTGTCAAAAAAAAATTCTCTAACGGAATTTCAAAATCTTACATTCTGACCAAACCTGAAATTTATCATCCCCAAACCTCCCCTCATCCCTTCAAAACAGAGACGAAAATCTCCGCAACCTGCTGATACGAACCAAATTCAGTCTGACCATCGCCTGTCAAACTGGAAACTACCTATACAATGAATCAGGGTGAACAAAACTTTCCTCTTCATTGCCAGTATCCACAGCATCACAGACTCCAAACGAAAATTCAAAGTCCAGTCCCGTTTTACCTCCAAATCCACCAGTTTGGCGAATGTGCCGAGCAGCATCCTCTGCTCAAAGCTGTATGTGGGAGAGATTCAAGGCAACTCATGACATCAGTGACTGGATGAAAATTATAGTGGTAGTAGTAGTAGTGGTAATAGTGGTAGGGGCTGACTTCAGTCGAGGCTGCACGGCCTATATATGCCCCATCCTTTTACATCTTAGTTTTAAGTGGTATATTTTGGATTGCGCATTTATTTTTCATCGTAATCATAAAAATTGTCATCAAATTTCCTGCGAGTGTCAATAAGACCTTTGAAGGAGTTCACACTTTGTGCATGCTTTACTTCATATAGTAACGAGTTCCAATTTTCCATAATTCTCTGACTGAAGGAGTAAAGTCTGCAGTTTGTTGAACAATGTATTTTGAAAAGTTTATCCTCTGAATTTCTTGTTTTATTATACCCAGAGAACTTAAATAGTTTGTCCTTATCTACTTCGTCTATACCGAAAAAAATCTTATACATTTCAATTAACTCCCCTCTTATTCTTCTCCCTTTCACTGAAAGTAGTCTTAAATATTTTAACCTTTCTTTATACTCCATATTCGAATATTCTTTAATCAGCTTTGTAGCACGTCTTTGGACTCCTTCCAGCACTAGGGACTGTCGCTTTAAGAATGGGGACCAAATCGTATTTCCATACTCCAGGTGGGGCCTTACCAAGGCATTGTACAATTTCAAAATTAATGTTTCTTTGGTTAAGTATCTAAATGTTCTCTTGATTATTCCAACCACCTTGTTAGCTTTATTCACAGCTCCTTCTATATGTGGATCAAACGATAATTGGTCATCGAAGACAACTCCCAGGTCCTTTTCTTGGGTACATGTGTGCAGATTTTGTGATTTATTATCCAACTTCATTGAATATACCGTTTTAGGATTTTTATTTCCTAAGTTGACCAGGTTTGTAGTTTATGTAGGTCATTTTGAATTTTAGTACTATTTTGTACTCTATTGCATTTTAGTATCATCAGCAAATATTTTGCAAGTTGATTCGATACAATTTGGGAGATCATTTATGAAAATTGTAAAGAGTAGCAGGCCGAGGATGCTTCCTTGGGGGATCCCACTTAATACCTCAGCTACAGATGACTTTCCTTCCCAATACGAACCCACTGAGTTCTGTTGTATAGAAAGTGTTGTATCCAAAGGAGTACATTGCCTGTGATCCCATACCCTTTCATTTTTGTCAAAAGCCTTCTATGCGGTACAGAGTCGAACGCCTTTCGGAAATCAAGATATATGACGTCAAAAGGAACTTTATCGTCCAATAAGTGTGTAAAATCCTCCACAACTTCTAGTTGTTGAGTACTACAAGAATGTTTATGTCTAAAACCATGCTGGCACGGGGTATAAATATTATTAATCGTTAGATGCATAACAACAGCGTCCCTTATAAAGCTCTCAATAACCTGGCAAGCTATACAGGTGAGACTAACTGGTCTATAGTTACCAGGATTAGATTTGGAACCTTTCTTAGATATGGCTGTAACTTCTGCCTTTTTCCAATCATCTGGTAGGATTCCTGTTTCTTATCTTAATAGGCGTTTGGCTGTGCTGTAGTTTGCGTAAGGCAATCCGCGAAATCGTGGCTGATTGTCGACCAACTTTAGGCCAGTTTATCTTTTTTGTGGGTTGCCTTCAGTCTTCCTTGCGAGCTTTTGTGTCTTGTAGTCAAACTGGGAGCCAAGCTTCACTGGAAGTGATTTGCTACTTGATGCCTTAAAAGTGGAGGCCGACTTCCAGGCTTCCCAGATAAAAACTGCTTCAGCGTCAGCTTCAGAACAGATGGATAGGATGATTGTAGGACAATTCTTGGATGGCAGTCTGGAGACGGTTCCGGCCTAGATCTAGTATGACACCACCAGGGCATCACTGTCTTGAAGTACCAAACCAATTATCAAGGAAGTTTAATTCGGTAAATTATGCAGCCCCACACCTATATTAATATATCACTTTTTTTTAAACTGACATTTGAACAACAAAGACGATGTTTCAACAACATATAATCTCTGATTCACCCTACACCCGTTGAAAACCCACATGATTTTCAATACAAACAAGAAAGATGTTAGCTGTAATGACCTGAGGTTTGGCACTGGGAAAACTTTTCAGTTAGGAAAGTTTTCACTGTGTCAGACCTCTAGCGCTGACATGACAGTCAGGTGGTGCTGGAGAGTTCGGGGTAGGAGGTGACAAACGCTATCCTGCTACCAAATACCTACCAGCACCATGAATAATTAAACTAATGCCCTCTGTTGAATGCGGTGATCGATCTGGTCAGCAAAGTTCCTCCAGCAAGAAAGACAACTGCTTGAGACTGCTGGTCGCCGCCAATGCCCTCGATGCAGAAGTAACCACGGATAACAAGGGAGGGAACTGGTGTGGGAGCAGGGATGGGACAGTTTTTGCATAATTATGTGCCTTCTCTCTCTCGTCAGTGTTGTGTTGCCTTGTGAACGTGGCGTTGCGATCACATATTATTCTGTGTGTCAGATTTTCTCACCCACGTCAGATTTTAATTTGATGTGCCATGTGTGTGTGTGTGTGTGTGTGTGTGTGTGTGTGTGCGCGTGTGTGCATGCGTGTGTGTGCATGTGTGCGCGCGCATGAGTGTGTGTGCGTGCATGCGTGTAAGATTGAGCAAGGGTGTGCGTGCGTGCATGAGTGCATGCACATGCACGTGTGTGTGTGCGTTTGTGTAAACAGATTGTGTATATGCGTGTGAGTGTGTGTGTTTGTGTGTGTATGTGCAGCAGGTTGTATGTGTGTGTGTGAGAGAGAGAGAGAGAGAGAGAGAGAGAGAGAGAGAGAGAGAGAGAGAGAGACATAGAGAGGGAAAGAGAGAGAGAGGAGAGCAGCCTCTATCACTTCCAACATTAGGTTACAATTCATGTTATCCGAGGTGAAATTCCTGACGGGAATATGTTTGCACTTTTGTAGAAGGGAATTGGGGTGAGAAGTGGGAAGTGTTCTGTGTCAGACCTCTAGCGCTGACATGATTATCAGGTGGTGCTGGAGAGTTGGGGGTAGGAGATGACAAACGCTATCCTGCTACCAAATACCTACCAGCACCATGAATAATTAAACTAATGCCCTCTGTTGAATGCGGTGATCGATCTGGTCAGCAAAGTTCCTCCAGCAAGAAAGACAACTGCTTGAGACTGCTGATCGCTGCCAATGCCCTCGATCAGAGACGTCTCTGCCTCGATGCAGAAGTAACCACGGATAACAAGGGAGGGAACTGGTGTGGGAACAGGGATGGGGCAGTTTTTGCATAATTATGTACCCTCTCTCTCTCGTCAGTGTTGTGTTGCCTTGTGAACGTGGAGTTGCGATCACACATTATTCTGTGTGTCAGATTTTCTCACCCACGTCAGATTTTAATTTGATGTGCCGTGTGTGTGTGTGTGTGTGTGTGTGTGTGTGTGTATGCATGCGTGTGTGCGCTTGCATGCGTGTAAGATTGAGCAAGGGTGTGCGTGCGTGCATGCGCATGCACATTTGTGTAAACAGATTGTGTATATGCGTGCGAGTGTGTGTGTGTGTGCAGCAGGTTGTATGTGTGTGTGTGTGTGTGTGTGAGAGAGAGAGAGAGAGAGAGAGAGAGAGGGAGAGAGAGAGAGAGGGAGGAGAGCAGCCTCTATCACTTCCAACATTAGGTTACATTCAGGTTATCCGAGGTGAAATTCCTGACGGGAATATGTTTGCACTTTACAGAAGGAAATTGGGGTGAGAACCTATGTCACGCTATACCATGCAGGCAGGCTTTTTGTTAACTTTGCAAAAGAGAATTGGGGTAAAAATCTATATTATGCTACGCCATGCATGTAAGCAACTGAGTGCGCTTCGCAGGAGGAAACAGAGGTGAGAACCTATGGCATGCTATGCCATGCAGGCAGGCTT
>CM065719.1:38398677-38417122 GCA_033310375.1 Conus canariensis
GAAGAGGTGCTGGCCCCGTGCTGGCTGGCGCTCTGGGCGTACAGGTGCTGCATGTGAGCGTTCACCCGGCTCATGTTGTCCGTGGTGGGGGTTTTCGGGGCACCGAATCCCCCGTTCAAGTCGGTGGGTGTGTCCGGCTTGAAAATGGTGTTGGGCAAGTTCGGGGTGATGAAGTGGTCGCTGAAGGTGAAGCCGCTGTACTGCAACTGAAGCGGGGGCTGTGAGTGACACTTCCCCCGCTGGCTGCCGTCTCCCGAGAGGGTGGGCAGTGCCATCTGGGGCATGGAGGAGCAATGGCCGCTCCTGTCGCGGGAGGAGTGGTGTTGGGACTGGCCAGTCTGAGAGTGCATCCCATGCTTGTGGCGGCGCTCACGCTCCTGTCCCTCGGCTGAGGCGGCGGCTTTGGACAGGTGGGAGGACTTGTCGTGGCTGCGAATGGATCTCCCGACAGGCATGGCCAACCTCAGCTTCAGCCCTTCCTCCTGCTCCGCCGGGCTGGACACGATGGCCGAGTGCTGAGAACCCCCTCAAGGATCATGCGGATCTTGACCTCGTGGGGCGAGGACTTGGCGGGGGGGAGGGGTGGGAGAGGACTCCTCGTGGTTCTTCACGTGGAGCTTGCCAGCGTTTCGTTTGACGTGCAGTTTGATGGGAGTCGCCGACCCTGAACTCTCCATCTTGGGAGATTTGTGCCGGCTGCTCAGTGCCATCTTCCTCAAGTCCTGGTGACCCTCGCTGGGCGGCTGGGTCTTAGATCGCACCGACTCCCCGCTGTGGTTGTACTGCCCCTTCTCCTGGCTCAGTTTCATGTACTTGGGCGTGCTCTCCCCCTGCTTGCTGGGGGTGTGGCGCGCCCCTTCCACCTCCTCCTCCATGGACTGGGAGAAGCTGCGCTTGCGGCAGGCCTCGGCGTTGTTGTACAGCATATTCTCCTGGCCGTTGGAGTCCTTCAGGTCCTGCACCAGCACCTTGGCCTCCTTCAGGTGCACGTTGTTGGGCATGGAGCTGAACAGACCTTCCCTCTTGATTATCTTCAATGGAGATGTCTGCTGCTTGCCTCCCTTCCCCAGCACTGCCCCGGTCTCCAACGACTTCGGACCATCCTGGACCTGCTGGAGTTCCAGCCCCTGTGGAGGGGGAACAGGAGGACGCTCTGGGAGCTGGGGGTGCTCGGAATGGTCTCTCAGGCAGCTGGCCTCTTTGACAGGAAGAAGCAGGGGTGGGGGAGCTTCTTTGGCTGGGAATGATGAGAGTAGGCATGATTGGAGTGGCTGGACTTGGCTGGCCCAGACCGGCCCAGTTTGGCAGCCATGGGATGCATGGGGAACACCGGGGCCGGCTCCGACTTCACCTGCACCAGGGGCGGCACGTGCTGCTCCACACGCTGGTGATAGTCCTGCAGGGACAGTTTCTTTGTGGAGGGGTGGTTGGAACCTTGCGGGGCGGCACCCTGTTTGGTGTGCTGATCATCTTCCTGCAGCTCAGACCTGGAGGTGCTCTGAGAGTGTCCCTTGGCTGAGGCTGCCACGCTGGAGTGGTGCACCGTCGTGGTGTGTGTGACGGCATGACAGACGCCAGACATGGACATGGATGCTGAAGGGCACCCAGCAGGAAGGTTGGTCACCACAACCGAAGGTTCCGTCTTCACCGTCAACGATCTGTGATCGCCTCTCTGCATGTAGTCACGCGGCCTTGTGGCCGTCGCCGTCCGCTGGTCGCGATGGGAGCCCGACGCGTGTGAGCGCGACGACTCGGGCGTTGGCCGGGTGACCGTGGCGGAAGCTCCGGACGAGCCAGGATGAGACCCTGAGTGGGAGGAGCCAGGGTGGGAGGAGGATCCTTCGTGGGAGGGTCCGGGGAGGCTTAGGAGGCTGGGGTTACGTGGGATGACCGGTGCAGAGTCTGCGAGTCTTCTGAGAAAGCCTTCCAAACGAAAACGACGCCCACGGCCCCGCTCCTCTTTGTACTGCACAATATACAACTAGGACATGCACTCCTGTTAAATTCATCCATATCACACCCAACAACGCTTGTGCATAACGACTAACAACAAGAAGGAATGTCTCTGAGCTAACTTAAACGACACAAACATTACCACATGAAAAATTCACTCATTTCCGATTGGCTTTCCTATATGAAGCCGTTTACAGATATAAATTGAATATTGAGTGCATGTTGATTTGGACCATATATTAGTTTTGTTATGACTTCACCCTTGTTTGGACATCTACATTATGTATCTCAACACAGGCCCAGTGGGAAGTGTACAGAACATTTATTTGGTTTTAACATCTGGCTTACAACATGTTGTGTTTTCTATCTTCCTTGTCTGTCTATCTGCCTATCTGTTTGTATGTTAGCCTCCCTCTCTCTCTAAATGTTGTTTCTATTCTAATGTATTTTTAGTACAGTATAAGTTTGTGCTATGATTAAGACTAGTTCTTCATTTTTTGCTTTATTTTCATGTTCTTTCTGTGTGCTATCTGGAATTAAAAAAAAGAAATATATATATACATATCAATTTTTTTAAGTCAATCACATTGAGCCAAGTCAGCTAAGTTTCCTCTAAAGGTTATAAATCACAAAAACCATAATTCTACACATCTGAATACTAAAAAAATGTTTTCATAAACATTTGCTTCAAAACAGGCAAACTAAAATCATTTATGCACCTTCATGAATTGGAAAAACTACTGACCACCCGACTAAATCAGAATCATACTTTATAAATTTTAATACCACAGTATTCATTACAACAGAATGATCAAATTTCACAAATCAAAACACCTTCCTGACTGTCAATATATGCTTAAACTGAATGAGGGTTACTCAAGTGACCAAAGATTGAGTTTGTCTTCTTCAATGCCTGACGGTACATGGACAGTGCTGTCGCTCAAATGCTCCGACCAGTTACACCGACACAAGATCGAAGATATGTACAACTGGGTCCAGTCAAAATCTACAGAGTTAATTATTATTGTTATCATTATTATGAATACTTTAACTTATATAGCGCCTATTCTCAGCTAGAGGACAAACTCCAAGCACTTTACAATCTACACTCGTTTACACAACGGGCTGCCTCTGGGTAGTGCCGACTGAAGAGCTGCCAGCTGGCGCTTCATTCAGTCGTTTCCCCGTGTCATCCAGTCAATATCGTTCAATATCATATGTGTAACCACCGGCCAAACTGGCCTTCTCTTCCGAAAGTTGGTGATGGGATTTTACGTGTGTGCAAGATATTATGCATGCGTTCACACACGGAACCTCAGTTTATAATCTCGTTCAAAGGACTGTATGGAAAATGGAGTCAGAACCAACGTTAACTCTGAGGGAAAAATCCCCTGTGCCGAAACGGCCCGGTGGAGATTCAAACCCGCAACCCCAAGATCACCAAGATTACCAGTCTGGCGCTCTACCACTAAGCTATTCCGGCCCCTCATGACAAAGATATCTCTCTCAACATTGACCTCTTTATGGGTAGAGTCTGTCCGGCAGACTGTTGATGCACCTGCATCATTAGTGTCAACATCTCCAAAACGGTGCTTGGTGATTGGACCAGATTCAGTGCACACTACAGCTGATGTTACACGATTTCAGCAACGCGCTGTCAGTGTTCAAACGCAGTACGAGATCTCAGCTACAAAATGAGTCTAAGCCTTTTGAGTGGACATGCACTGCATCACCTGTTTCAACAGACTGTTGAAGTTCTAATTGCTTACCACCTAGTTCTGCTCATCGCGTTAGATTCCGAACATCTTAATTTTCATCGTGTTCTGAGCTGTTCGAACCTGATTTTTTCTTCTTCACAAATACACCTGCACCTCGGTTCATTCAAATCCCATCACTTTCAAAACGGACACCTCATTTTCACCAGTTGTGGGTCCTTTTGAGCACCGATAGTTTCAAACCGATGTCAACTCTTACGCGCATCACTGCAGACCGTTAGTGCTGTGACCAAAACCAGGTACACACCTTCTGTGGGTTGAGGATGCGTTGCACCACGTCTGGGTACTTGGCGAACGTGTCCATCATGATCTTGGCCATGCCTGAACAGGAGCAGCAGATCAGTGTTAGCAAAGTGCAGACTGTTACGCACACTTCAACCCGTCTACAACCCCTCACAGTGCTACACACACATCAACTGGTCTAAAACCCCTCATACAACAACAGACCTGTTTACCACAAATTCGTGTACGTGTAGTATCTCAAACAAAAACCTGTAATTTGAAAAAAACAAAAAACACCCCGAAATCTTCATAATCCTAATACTTTTGCAACTTTCGAAGATTTAGAAGAGCCAGCCGTTGGCATGCAAGGCCGCTTCGTCGCCATCTTTGACAAGGCACGCTGGGAGTATCTTCTTACTGCTTTTGACCGAAACGGTAGCAGACGAAACTTCGCGTTTAACAATTATCTTTCTTTGATTTTTTTTCCCGTAATTTTTGGGTGGGGCCGTAATTCAACTAATTTCGATTTTTTTCCCTTAAAAATTACGGCAAAATCGTAAGGGTAAACAGGTCTGCAACAAACAGTTCTCACTTGTTCAAATTCTTAATGTGTTTTCTCTCTAACACACATAACAAGCAAAATTAAAAAAAACTTATGCACACATGAATATATGCTCAATATATGCATACATTAATATGTAGGACAAAGTCTGCTTTTTTAAAATGACTTCTCCAACTGAGTGAGGATGTAGTTGCAGACATTACATTCTTCTTAAAATTTATTTTGCCTAAAAAAAATTGTAATGTATTCTTTCATTCCTGCTTTGTATCTTATCATACACTCCTCACAGTACAGGTTAACGACTAAGTACAAGTGATGAAGACCATGAAAAGACAAATCCACCTCCCATTCAAAAAGAAAAAAAAAGTGAAATAAACAAAACTACAATGCCTCTGACATGACTTGAATCCATGACCTCCCTGGTGGTAACGCTAACCACTAGGCTGTATCAACGGTGAAAAACAGGCAACAAACAGTGGGTACCACAATCCCCGTCACTGACGTCTACCCCTCTAACACATGTATCCCTAGCAATCCACTGTCACTGCCCATATCCCACCCTACCGCCCCCCCCCCCCCCCCCGCCCCACACACACACACACACACACACACACACCTTTTTTTGTCTATTATTACTTAAAGAAAATCCAATAATTCCAAAAAAAAAAAATCTCTGAAATACTATATATCTTAACAAGAGTGGATGGGGCAGAAGGGGGGGGGGGGTGGGGGTGGGGGGGGTGGGTGGGGGTGGGGGTGGGGGGGGGGGACAGAAAGGGGAAGGTAGAGAGGGGAGGAATGGATGGGGATACCTATTCCAGGCCCTTTCTGTCACTCATCCCGACTCCCTCACATCCACACTGAACCCTTCACCTTCCCCGCCCCCAGCAGTTCATAAGGTCATCAGGAAGGAATCCATTTACAATTTGGATAACAGATTAAACGTATTACTTATACACGCAACGTTAAAGAAAGAGAGTGGACAACAGACTAAGTGTATTATCCACAAACTCTCCCAAGAATGGTAGAATTGTTTAACGCAACAGTCATACTAACTCTTCAATTTCTCCTCAGTATATAATAGATAAAGTATATCAGTATATCACCCACCAATTCTCACATGAATGGCACAAATGTTTTAATTAAACAGCAGTCACACTCACTCTTCAGTTTTCTCCTCCGTGAGGGACTTGTCCACGTAGTGGTACCACTCCATCCCCTCGTGGGAAGGGAACATCTGGAACGTCATCGAAGGCTAGTCAAAACGATTAGCATTTGATTCCAGAATTTCAAAAAACACCATCATCACCATCAGCAACACCACAACCACCCTGAAAGGAGGCCCTGGGGCCCACCCGCATTATGAGAAACAGGGGGGATAAGGTTTGGCCAGGGTAGTGTCCCCTAAAAATGTTCTCTAAAAGCAGAGATTTAACACAGCAACTTCTTCTCCTTGAACTTGTTTCTTTCATTTGTCTGGGTGAGGCCCAGGAGAAGCTGTGGGGACCCGTGGGGTCTCTGCGGTGGACTGTGGACTTCACCTTACGACCAGATTGAGGATATTATAGCATGGCCGGGAACGTGAAAGAAAGAAAGAAAGAAAAGTTTCTTTTGCTGGAGTCTTGTTTGGGGTCAGCCGATCTACTTGAGGCACTTGGCTCTGCATCACGCCCATTATCACACTGCCATGTCTAGTTTTCTACGTTATCTTCCTTAGATGTGTCCTTGTCTTCTTTTTCTGTCTCCATGTTTTCTTAGCCATCGACATGCTTGTGAAACCAAAAGTGAACAAAGTTTACTTCACTCTGCTTTGAAATAACATTCAGACCAAAGGGATACTTTGGAGCAAAGTTATTTCCACAAATTACAAACAACAACAACAACAACAACAACAACCAGTTGGACTGGTAAAAAAAATCTACACAGATATGGTTTGGAGCAGAATGGATGTATACGTAGTACTCGTAGCTTCAGCAGACAACGCAATCACCAGATCGTTGTTGTTATGTCAGCCTTAGGTTGTCATGCTCAGGCCATTCATGAATACAACTTTTTTTTCCTTCTTTAAATCATGAGTTTAAAGGGCCGCTCTTAGCTTCCATCTATACATCCAGTCAACAAATCCAGTGGGACTCCCTGATCTCGATTAAATACTGAGAATGTTATATATTTTTCTCATGCCTATCTGTTCAAATGATTGCCATTATCACATTCAATAAGAATGCTGCCAAAGCCTGTTGGGACGTCCATGCAGAACTTTTGGAGAAAAGGGAGCTCAATCCTACCTCGCAATGTGCCTCACGACTCAGGTCATGTGAGAGACAATGGCCAATGGTAGTAACGTGCTCAGACTGGTGCGTGAACAGTCATAACATCATCTACCTGGTGCATGAAGTGATAAGAAGGCTAACTCTCCAACAGACAACCTTGAGGAAGTAGCTATATCATTAAGAAGATTTTGTTTTCTTTTCTTTCTCTCCTTCCCTTTTTTTGTTTTGTTTTTCTTTTTCACGTTAGGAGTAGCTATATCATTAACATTTTTTTTTCCTTTTCTTTCCCTCCTTCTGTCTTTTTTTTTTTTTCGTGTTAGGCATGTCATGTGTTGCAGACCTGCGAGAGAAAATGAGATCTGATACCTTAATTCTGGACCACTTGAAGGCCACATAGATGCAGGCCCCAGCGATCATGGCCGGCGAGTACATCAGGCACAAATTGGTCATCTGCAGCCTGCAACAGACAACATTTCCCTGTGAAACAAATGTCATCGTTCACCGTCTCTTTCGCCAGCACCAGCACCAGCACCAAAGTAATCTTTGCAGCAGGTCTGGTACCCAATGGAGCTGTGAATCTGGAGGTCAACACAGAACGTGACACAGAATCACACTATCTTCTGGTACCCAATGGAGCTGTGAACCTGGAGGTCAACACAGAACGTGACACCAAATCACACTATCTTGTGGGAAGACAAACAGCAATGTACAAAGGCAACCGTCACAGAGTTTTCAAACTGAGCACACGTGCAGGACGAGTCTCCAAGATGATGTACAAACCTGTCAATGTTGTACTCTTCTGTGTTACGAGTCTTCGCAATGTTTACAAACCTGTCACCTTTGCCCTCTTTTCTGCATCATGAGTTTTCAATCATACTCTATAAAATAACACTTTAAAGACAAAGTACAGATGTACCTAAAATTGGAAGACCAAAATTCTCCATGCACCACCAATTTTGAGAGTTCCTATCCACCCAAAAAAATCGAAAGTCAGTTCCCCATGTACTTCAAATTAAAAACAAAATAACACATGCAACAAAAATTCAAAGACAGCTCCTCTTGCATCTTAGAGTTGAAGGACAACCTTCTCCACACATCTAACATCTAAAGGACATAGTTCACTATGCATCTGAAGTTCAAAGGGCAGAAATCCCCATGCACCTAAGGCTACAGTTCATCATGCACCTCAGGACAGTTTCTATGAAGTTTGTCATGTATCTTTA
The DNA here is from genome assembly GCA_033310375.1 of Conus canariensis. NCBI lineage: Eukaryota > Metazoa > Mollusca > Gastropoda > Neogastropoda > Conidae > Conus > Conus canariensis. The sequence goes on from CM065719.1 coordinate 38,406,683, forward strand.
TGTTAAGGTCAAACTGCAAATCAATTTTAGCCAGTAGTGGAGACACAAGCTGCTGAGATCAAAGAGGGATGACGATCTTATTGCGAATTGTCTTCCGTAACCCCTTCACTACAGGAGCATGTTTCTCGTTGAAAGGAAGTCTCGCGAGAACGTGACTTCATTTTTCCTTTTACAATCGGAATCCACTTCTGTTCGCAAAAAACGCGGCTGGATACGTGCCGTACTTCTTGAGTTATGACTGTTTTTTTTTAAGTTTTGTGGTCGAAGTGCTGTTTTTCACCATGGCTAACCTTGATTTTTGACATTCTATCATGGGATTTAGTGATGAAGATGAGCTGATTTGTAGGATTTACGGCATAAGACTTAGTGAAAGTGCAGGGTACTGAAGCTGAGAGTGACCTAGCTTTCGAATGGATGAGGTTATAGATATGATGAACAATGATTCAGAAGAAAGTTCTGAAGAAGGTTTTTTTTCGAGTAAACGGCTCATGTAATATTCTTCAAACTTACCATATAGCAACATTTACATTTGTAGGAATTTTTACACTTATTTTCATTTCATTATTTTTTTCCTCTCTTTTAAATTAATGTTTAAATTGGGTAACCATGTTCAAATTACGGAGTTACTTCTCTTGCCATAGGTTTTCGGCCTAAGTAAGCGCAGGTAAGTGCATGCAGAAGAGAGTTAGTCCACGCATAAAAAAAGAGAAAAACTCGAGTAACTTACCTTAACAGGTGAAATCACTCCGACTATTACCTCAGAATCTCAGAGCCATGACATGAGGTAAATGATGCGCTACACGACTAAACTACGTACAATGCAGCTGCCTGCCAACCAACCAACGGTTAACTACCACATTGTCGCACATGTTAACAAGTGTTCCCACACATTGCCACATCACCACTCCAACTCGCCTCTCCACGAAGCACCAGTTTCAATCAGCGGGATTTGACAGCGTGACCGTTGTTCATTCTGCCTTTTGGGCAACCATACAGTGTCTCACGGGTGGAATAAACTGGAAGTGGAAACCTATGTCGTCAGGTTTCAACATTGTTTCAAGGGTATTTCAAGAGCAGATTTTTGCCATGTCAAGGAAAGAAAAAATGAACTTAAAAGGAAAAAAAGTAGGAGGAGGAGGAGGGGGGGGGGGGGGTTGGGGGGGTGTTGGAGAGGAGGGCGGGAAGTGGGGCGGGAAGGGGGGAGAGGGATGGAACAACGAACACTTCTGATAAAAGCAAATTTCTCAGCTGTCTCCAGACTAAATTTTCTTAGTTGGTATCTTTCTCAATGCAAAATTTAAAAAAAATACAGCACTGACTCGGAATGACAGCTGTTTTCAATGGGTCCTGAACGATGATACCATTTCTTCAATTCACACGTTTAGAGACATTCAAGGCCTTGAGACATTTTTCATTATACAAAACAAAAGGAGTTTCAAGATGCATAGGAATCCTGAACCAGTACTTGTGATTATTCCTCTCGTCAGTGATTATTCCATTTCTCAGTGATTCTTCCACGCCTCAGACGACTGTTATGGACAATGGGGCCTTTGACAGGTTATCTGGACATACACGAGGGGGGATATGGGTACTGCAGGTCAAAATGGGAGATTGGGAACGAAAATCTCCAGTTTTCTCCCCACTTTGTGATGCCAGGATTCAAACCACAGCGATCAAAGGCCCTCGTAACGGCCACGCCACCCACTGCGCCCATCATGCTCATTCTGGCATGAGGGCAGGGCACCACTACACAGACGGATTGTGTGTGTGCATGTGTCAAATGTTCTGAGCCATACAAACTTATCTGCAAAACACACAGTCTACGATCAAACCAAACAGTTCAACAGTTCAAAGAATCTTTATACCGCAATTAAAATTTTCCTTTCTTTTTTTTCCGTAAAGCACTGTTTCTTTACGAACACCATCTCTTCGTTCAACAGTATTCCTTTCCCTTAAATGCTTAGATGAAATTTACATCTCTTTTTTTTTTCTTCTGAAATCATAATGTAGGTGAGGGAGAAATTTCTCCCAGTGTCTTGATATCCTACAACATATGTACATTTGAAATGAAAATATTTCAGGGCTGTAAGCGTAACCCAAACAAAAGTCATCCATCAAAAAGGAAACAAAATAAAGCAAAACAAAAAAAAACCCAGCACCTCCCCTTCCCCCCTTTCGCAGAGGTTAGCAAGAGTTGTCGCTCTTTGGTAAAAGTCTCCACCGCAGTTATTTCCCCCATGTTCAATTACCACTCTAGTAGTTTGTCACCAGAGTTTTGTTCAATGTAGTAGTTTGTCACCAGAGTTTTGTTCAATGTATTTCTTTTCAATTCATCATATTTTCGCCAACAATATACAAAATATGGCGAAATCGTATGGGTCAACAGGTGTGTTACATGTGCAACAACAACACAACAAATAAAAGTACACTGCTTAGTTTTAATACCGTGCAGACTTTTCCATTCCCTTTATTTTTTTTTAAAACAAAGCTATTAGAGACACAAACTAGAAAAGTAAAAAAAACTATTATGCAAGATGATACGTGTGTGTGTGTGTGTGTGTGTGTGTGTGCAGGCATGTGTGTCTGTGCGTATGAGTGTGTGAAAGTCTGCAAGTGCTTGCGTGTATGTATATGCATATGTATTGTACTGGGCTCAATTTTAAGTGGGTCTACCAACTGGTCAAATCTATGAAAAAGGGATCTGTATCTGTAAACGCTATTTTTTCACAGTAAACCTAGTTTGTTTTCATACAGATCCAATCCAGACATATTTTTACAGTAAAAAGATATTTCAATAAAATCTAAACCTCCTTAACAACTGATTCAGAAAACAAGCCCATTTCACAAGCAGATTAATGTGTTACCATTTCTGCCAGGCTAATTAGTATCTTTGGAGTTATGGGCAGTGATAATCATTTCCTAAAAAATTAGGGGGTCAGACTTTGTGCCAAATACATGTTTCCAAAATTTCAGGGGGTTGCAAAAGAAGTATTAGGGGTCACACTTTAAAACTGCTTGTAAACATACTGAAAACCAAACACACACACACGCGCGCGCGCGCGCGCGCGCGCGCGCGTGACGAATCGAACAAAAGTGCTTTTTCATGACGCACTGCTCTGAGTTGTAATGCCTACAGGACAAAAACATTGCATCGCAGGACATGTTGGTATGTTTTAGTGATGCACTGGACTGAATTCCAGACCATCACTTGCGAATGCTATGCGTCAGAGATGCGCATTTATGCGTAAGCATTATCACGGGCTATGGGCCTGTGACTTTTCATCATAGGAGCAAGAGTTTCCCTATGTGTTTGTAATTTAGAAATATTAACTTACAAATATGTTGCAGATAGCATCCTAATTCAGCTCACCAGCAGTCAATCAATCAATACTTACACATGTGTGGCCAAGAAATAGGCAGTCTGGGCAAAATCCGCACTGGCTGCATCATCAGAAGCATCAAGGACACACGGCACCGCAGAGGGAGGAGAAAACAGAAATAAATGGTTAGCACAGCAAATGAATTTTGTATTTTAAGTACACTCCTCTTTCCCCGAAGATAGACTATGGCTGCCTTAATGGCGGGATAAAAAAAAACGGTCATACACACAAAACTCCACTGCCCGTCTATACAGGCAGTGTCCGCAAGATTATCAGCCTGCGTACGCAGAAAGAAAGAAAGAGAGTACACTCCTCCTTCCCTCCCCTACAAAACAATAACAACAACAACAAAAAGCTTATAACCAAACAAACCATGAACTATCAGAAAGTGAAGGGGGGGGGGGGGGGGGGGGGGGACTGTTTAATGGAACATCCCACAGGCATAACAACTGATGAAGAGGGCAACAATAAAGAAAAATCCACCACCCCCACCCACCCCCACACACGTACACTCACACACCACACACACAAGTAAAATCCAACTACTCGAAAAATAAGAAAAAAGATTCAAAGAGGAAGGTTGATAGTCTGAATACTTATTGCACATAAAAAAAGGAAACTGAAAAAGGTTCAGTAAATCTATTAAGCAGAACATTAACTGGAAAAAAAAAAAACACGACAAAAACACTTTCAATGCAGTTTAATATATAAAGAAACACTAGTGTTGCTCAAGTAAGTGCTTCACTCTAACTTGGAAATAGCACTACCATAGAACAGAAAAAGGATTTCCATGAAGTTTTTCATGATGAAAAAAAAAAGTCACCCTAAACAAAACGATCATATAAACAATTGACAAAAAGCAACAAACTCGAAACAAAGGATTGTGCATGCCCCCCCCCCCCCCCCCCCCCCCCCCCTTTCCCTTTTAAAAAAAAAAAAAAATCTTCTTCCTTTTTCCATTAACACCCATGCAAGCAATGCTTGTCGCAATATTCAACAACAGTTTGTCCCCCATCTCCCCTACCTCATCCTTTATCCCCAACCCTTCCTCCACAGCCTCGGTCTCTATCCCTCCTGCCCATCTTTATACCATTTCTGTTCAATACAATAAATAACATTCCCTACTTGGGTATACATGGAGCCAGACAGAAACCTGAAAACCTTCAGGACACTTTTGGTGGTGCTCTCCCCTCTTCCAAGTTTTATTTTCTGGATGCCTGAGTGTTCCACCATGTTGAGAAAGCCAAACTACTTCAACGTATGTTGTCACTCCTAGGTATCGTAAGTTTTGACTCTCAATAATTTGAACAAAAGGTCTCCAGAACTGATACAACTTGTCACGAGATATATTGTTTTTGTGCGAGTGTGCGTGCTTGTATGCGTGTGTGCATGCGCATTGCATGCATGCATGATTGTATGTTTGCGAGACAGAGAGAGACAGAGGTCGGAAGAGAGGAGAAGAGAAACTGAGAGAGAGAGAGAGAGACAGAGACAGAGAGATAGACAGAGAGATAGACAGGGAGAGAGAAATTATGCAGGTTTTGCTTCACAAAATTTCCAAGATTTTTACCAGTCAACATGCTAATTTTCTATGCCCCCTGTGGAACTGACATAACTTTCAACTCGGGTGCATGATCACAGCTACCTGGATTTAGGGCTCAGATGAAAGAAAGTTTTCACCTCGCTGTATAGTAGAGTGTCGTCTAGTGGTATGTCCGCACAAATGACTTTTTACTGTGGGATCAAAACACCTGTTCTAACATGAATTTCTACGCTCTGAAATGGAAAGAGATGGGAGGAGGCTGGAGGGGAGAGGATGGGAGAGTGAGTATAATGGTTTAATCTGCTTTTTCTTTGCTTTGTCATAGTACGACCTCTTCAAAAAGTTCACAAAACAAACAAAAAACTTTTCTGCTTATGTAACCAGTATTTTGTATAATTTGGCTACTACAAGTTTTTGAGCTGGTAACTAAAACTTTGAATACGCCAGTTATACTTTAGAAACATTGGCGGAAGGCTTGTAGGGAAAAATTCTAATTTTTAGCGTTGTTTCTTAGAAATGGGAGATTTATCAATGAGAAAATAGAAAAAACATGCTTCTTCATCTGCAAACTGATCTCAACAAAGCCGACCTGATCAAGTTGAAAAATCTGTCACTTTGACTCTCAAAATGTGCGTACGTGTGCGCAAACAATGCATTATCTGCATAGAGTGCATGTGCGCGCGCGCGCGCGCGCGCGCACACACACACACACACACACACACACACACACACACACACACACACACACACACACACACACGCGCACACACACGCATACACACATACATTTGTATACAGAGCTATGACTGGCATGAATGGAAATTTTGAATGGGCAAGAACAGTAAAAAGTCAAATAACGAACAAGTAGAGTAAGTCTGCTCCAATGATGAAATAAACATTTCAACGCCCATAACTCTCAACAACTGCTTGTTCCCCTCACCAAACCACCTAGCAGAAATGCCACCACAGAGCACACAGAACAAACAAGCAGACATCCCCAACCCTTGGATGTCGTAAGCAGCATTCGTTTGAAGTAATGGGCACACAGTTCCAGGGTTCCTACAGACTCCCAAGAACAAAATTCAAGGAGTTTTCAAGGAGTTTTCAAGGAGCGTTTATTTTATTTCAAGGCAAGAGGTGGCTCGAAAATTAAACCCCATTGTTCTTTTAAAACTTCTTTTTTTTTCTATTGTTTATGTTAAAAAAAAAAAAACAGAAAAAAACATTTCAGCGATTTCAAAGCTCTTTTGTGATTTGGGGACCACAAATGGGGGCAAAATGATGAAAAATGGAAAAAACAAAAAAAGGTTCATGACAAGAGCTGTATTTGTATCATAGCAGACATGTTAGGCACTTGAAACATGACTTTTCTTGTTTTGCTGAGCTATAGTAATGCAATTACAAAAGGATTTTTATATATTGTTTTGCTGAGCTATAGTAATGCAATTACAAAAGGATTTTCATATATCTAAACTGCTTTTTTTCAATATTTTTTTTTCCATATGGTGGCCATCAGGCTTCGCGTTTCATTGCTTTTGAATTATTGCAATAGAAATAGCAAATGATATGTGCTGTTTTGACTTATAAATAAAATATGATTGCATGCAGAAATCATTTCTCATCAAAAGAAAAAAAAATTACCAAGCCAGCTGGCCTGGATCCAGAGATATTATACTCCTTGCACATCAACTGTTGTCGAAAAAAGTTATTTTGAGAAAACGGCGTTCGAAAATAAAGAAGTTAAGCAATTTTCACACACACCTCCTTCAAATAAAGTCATTTTTTACTAAGAAAAATGTGAAAATAGACAAAATGAACACCACAGATGCTTTCAACAGACTTTCTTGAGCACAAAAACACATAAAACCCAAAACATGATTTCTGAAAGAAAATGGTCAAATTTTCGTGCCACCTCTCCCCTTAAGGCTACACTACTTGCGTAAAAATTGAAAAAAGAAATGGCGGTTTGAATTTTCTGCGTTCAGGTTAATGAAAAACTATTTTAAAACAAATTTTTACAAACATCGTCGCGATCCTGGATTCTCGTCGGCGATTTTACCAAGGGAGATAATTTGTAACTTCAATTAGTTGCAAATTACCTCCCTTGGTAAAATCGCCGACAACAATCCTGGATCGCGATAATGTTGTAAAAATTTGTTTTAAAATAGTTTTTCATTAACAAGAACGCAGAACAACCCAACTGCCATTTCTTTCTGCCATATTAAAGATTTTTTAAGCTGACGGCTTGATTTTCAAAGGTTTTCAAGGAGATTCGGTCAACAGAACCACATTTTATTGATTTTCAAAGGTTTTCAAGCTTTTGAAATACCTTGTCTGAATTCAAAGAGCTTCAAGGAGCGTACGAATCCTGTATTACATCCTTAGATCAAGATTCTAAAAGTTTCAAATAGTGTACAGACTCTGTATTCCATTCTTGGAGCAATAGTTACGCTACCTGTTGGTTATTTACGCTGGGCGTCGGCCACTCACCATTGAACATTTTGCAGGTCCTTATGACATGGACGCGCGGATGTTCCACGATGAAGTCAAACCCTACAAATCACACAATCCTATAATACGGCAGGTATAATTCACACACTTCTCCACAAATGTCAACCCGTTCACCTCCCCATGGACCATACTGTCCACCCACAAAAACCACACGCTTGAAGAAGAAAGTTTGGTGTAATAAAAAAAAAAAAAGTACGAATTATACACTTCATGTTCCAAAAACACATAGATACATCAAAGAAGATACATCAGGGCAGCTGGAGAGACTGGCCCAGGACACAGACAGATCGAGGAGGGACCTCGCTGACAGCCTGTGTCCCAGTAGGGGTGATGGGCATAACTCCGCCATAAGGGAAGCGAAGTCAAATTGAGAAGAGGGAAGTGCGACTGCTTGGCACTGAAGCTTACTTTTCAGCCACGCTTCCATTCATACAAGAAAAAAGCTGTTATCTGACGGACAAGTGGAGAGAACATTTCCACTTGGGCACCAGAAGACTTAGTTGTCACAGACAGTGGTTAGTATTTCGAGCTCATGGGTAGAAAGCAAGATGGAAAAAAAGGGGGAAGATCAGGGATGAGGAGGAAGGAAGAGGGTGGGGGATAGGCAGTAACTGCAGTTTTAACAGTGAATTCCAACACAAAACAGACAATAAACGTCAATACACACACACTTGCCCAGAAGCTTCAGCAAGTAACACTCAAAGCGCTCATAATCCTCAAGACAGCTGGTAATGTCGTTGAGCTGAAACAGTCAACAAGTATGGATGAGGGAGGGGGTGAAAAAAAAAATGGGGAATGGATTCTGGGACCCCTCACTTTCTTTCAAAATGTCAGTCACAACAACATGCAGTGAAAGCAAATTACAGGTAATTCCACAATGATCTAACTGAAGATTACAATGACCTAACTGGAGATCAACTGGGAAAGATGAACAAACATTCCACCTTCCTTACCATTACCTCAAAATATCCAACTGTTGATCAACTTTTCCACTTCAAGTACTTAAACATAATGAAGACTACATATGAACATCAATATTCACTGATCAGTGTGTTTTTATTGCTGAGTGTGGTTGTAATACTGGATGATCATCTAGAAATCAGATATTTCAATCACACCTGTCGCAGCAGTCTTTCTCACTTCTTAGAAACATGATTTGCAGAAGGTACTATGGGAAGATACATTTCCCAGAGAGGAAGCTTCAGTTCCAGCGAGTTTCCTCCACTTTTCCTTAACAACCTGCTCCTTAATGAATGTTCCCATTCGCTGCACCGGATCATGTGCCACCGCTAACCAGAGCTAATACAGTCAGAGTGGTTCAAGTTCAATATGACTGCACTGTGCATGCAAAAGATGGCAGCGTGAGGGGCGCATGATCCTAGCAGTTGTGACAAAAATTGGTAATGGAACATTCTGGTGCGTGCTCTCTGCGACTCACAGCTAAAACATTTTATGCAGTAGCTATTCTTACACTTCCTGGTTGAAGAACCAGCATGCCATTTGAATGAGACTATAAACCAAGGTTCCATGTGCTAACATGCACGTGAAATCTTGCACAGATGTAAAATCTCATCACCAGCTTTCGGAAGAGAGGGCCAGTTTGGCCGTTGGGCATGGATGACGCATTACCTATTATATGCAGCCTGTGTGAAAAATCGGAAAAATGAAGGAAGAAAACTGGGCGACTGATTCTGACAGAATGACATGGGAAACGACCGAATGGAAGCAACTTTTCAGTCAGCTCTACAAAGAGGGCAGCCCACTGTGTAACTGTAAACAGGAGGGCAGATTGTAAAGCACTTAGACTAAGTTGGAGCTTGGTCTCCAGCCGAAGATAGGTGCTACATAAGTACTCCTTACACTGATATATTCTCACACTAACAAGATTCCAATCCTTTAGTTCACTGACTTTTCATTGACGCCTACCTGACGAATCAATTTGATGCCTTATTTTTCTAGCCGAACAAATTCTTTCAGCTAAGATATTTTGAAAGATTTTGCTCGATCTATTTCAGCACAGTAATTTCTTTTCCTTTTATTTTTTTTCTCTCTTTGTTAATCTCGGTCATAGCAGATAACCTGTCAGGTCGTCAATATGACCAGGATCATAGGACTTTCTTGCTTGGTACATGCCAAAATTCTGTTGCATGTTTCCACTTTCAAAATATGGCAATTTCATGATAAGTGTATGAAACACAAATGCACTGAATACCTGCACTTCATACATCTGAACCATTTTATTTTCAATGTGATCACATCTTTTTCCTCTTGAAGGTAATTCCTGATTTCAACCTGGCATGGCCTAACCTGTAACACATGAGTGCATATAGAGCAACTCTAAACTGGTCAAAATGACTCCGTACAAAATGATCTAGTAATCAACACATGCTGACAGACCCTCATGCAGTTCTTACCTCCTTTTCCTGCGAAGTATTGCCGAAGGCACGATTATGTATCAAGTGGGTGCCACACAGCCGGTTTTTCCACTTAATGACATGCTCCAGCTTCCGAGGCTTTTCCTCGACTTTGGCCGCCAGAAACAGGGCAGTGGCCGCTGCCACCTGCAGGTAAGGTAGCTGGCAACACACACACACACACACACACACACACACACACACACACACACACACACACACACACATTTTATCGACTGAAACAAGATGCTCTAAGAACTAAATATAATGGTTCAACAAATGTGTACGTGTCGAAACAAATATATCATGTTTTATTTGAGTGTGTGCCTCTCAGGGCATACTTACCATGTTAAATGATGTTTATCAGCCATGTCTGTGACTGATTATTTTTTTTGTGTGTGACACGGGTCTTGTTTTTAAAGTTACCTCTTGTTTGTTACACAGTCCGGTTAGGTACTATTAAATATGATATTGGTGGTCTTTGTGTGATTATATGTACACACTGACACCTGCACATACAAACACTCATGCACAAATGCACATGTATATGTAAAAGCGTTCTCTCTCTCTCTCATTATAGTATCACATGATT
>CM065719.1:38417222-38424722 GCA_033310375.1 Conus canariensis
GGCAAGTGAACGATGTCTGGTCGCCTTTCAAAGATATTTTGCGTGCGCGTCCATGTGACTGCAATGAACATCTCTCTCTCTCTCTCTCTCTCTCTCTCTCTCTCTCTCTCTCTCTTATCGCCGCGAACGTCTGCGGATTTCGGCTTAGTCTCCCCTCGCTGTCAATGCCTCATCTAGAGAAGAAGAGTGACAATCAGGGATAAGCCTAATCAGATAAGGATTAGGCTGGAGAACGTCATTGTCCAGGTTTGTGAGAGCGGTAGGGATAGCGCTTGTCTTAAACCGCTTAATAGCCTGTTCAAAATCAATGTCTGTTGTCGACATCAGAAAGTGGTGTTTTATCATCGGTAAACACACTCTCTCTCTCTCTCTCTCTCTCTCTCTCTCTCCCGCGTGGGCGCGCGCTTTCTTTTTTCTTTTTTTTTTCTTCTTTTTTTTTCGTCGTTTAAAATGATTCCAAAGAGGCAAGAGGTCAGAAAGAAATTCCCTTCAAACGAAGTTGTCATTATTTTTTGTCCCTTGCGCGCCTCAGGGGAGGGTGATGGTGGTGGGGGTGGGGGGTGGAAGGGGGCGACGGAGGTGGGGCGCGAGGAGACAACAAGCAGGGTGGACAGAGGGGCAGCGAAAGGAAAGCCCGGGTAGTTTTCGCCGTGTGCGAGAGAAGAAAGGCAATCAACGTGTATTGTGTCGTCTGCTTGGTTGTCCTCGGCACCTGCATTCTTATCGGCGATTTCATGGCAAGCTATGGGTCCTGACTCGCTGTTCCCCACTCACTCTCTCTCTCTCTCTCTCTCTCTCTCTCTCTCTCTCTCTCTCTATATATATATATATATGCTGAACAATTAAGTAGTGGGGGAAAACAAGTGCAGGTTAACAACATTATAGGACTTGGCAAAGATTTGAAATCTAAAAAAAAAAAAAAAAGGGGGGGGGGGAAGAGAGAGAGAGAGAGAGAAAGCGTGCGCGCACGTGTGTGTGTCTGTGAAAGAGAGAGAGAGAGAGAGAGAGAGAGAGAGAGAGAGAGAGAGAGAGAGAGAAAGAGCGGAGAGAGAGCAAGGCGGATAGGAGTTGAAGGGTTGGTGGCAGGAGAAACTCGCACTGTGCGTGTTATATATATATATATATATATATATATATATAAAAGACGTGCGTGTTATATATATATATATATATATATATATATATATATAAAAGACATCCTGAAGATAGCAACGCTAGAAACGAGCTTGTAGATTTTAATACTTCATTTTTAAAAATATTTTTTAACAATTAATATATATATATATATAATATACATAAACATATATATATATGTGTGTGTGTGTGTGTGTGTGTGTGTGTGTGTGTGTGTGTGTGTGTGTGTGTGTGTGTGTGTGGGTTGTATAGGCCTATGTATGTATGGGCTTGCATGCGTGCGCGCACGCGCTCGTCTCTCTCTCTCTCTCTCTCTCTCTCTCTCTCTCTCTCTCTCTCCCTATGTATATGTGAACGTGTGCGTGCTCGCGCGCGCATGTGTGGATGGATGGCTAGTTAAGGGAGCCTGCTATCTGTTTCAAGGAGGTATGGACGCCGACCATGAGGAGGACGTTCAACAACCTCATGACAAAGACCCCCCCCCCCCCCCCCCATCCCGCCCTCCTGTGTCCACAATCAGTTACCCTCCCCCAGGGCTACATCCACACACACACACACACACACACACACACACCCTGGATCTCCGTTGCAAGGGTCTGAAGACTTTAGCCCCATGTGATGGGCATTCGCCCCCGTGGATTCAAGTTCGCGCCGGCGATGATTTTAAACGATTGTCTCGAGTTTGGCATCGCACTAACTGATAAAAGAGGGACAAGATTTCGATAGTATTCAACTTTTCACCCCTTTGATCGTTGGAAAATATCTGGCATCATTCCGGACAGGGCTGAGTTCTCTCTCTCTCTCTCTGTTCTAAACATTTCTCTTTCACGCACTAAAAACTTAAAAGTACACAACATATTTTCGACATCATGATATTCCTCGCCTTGCCATATGATGCGAAAGTAAGAATAAAACAGACATTGTGACTACTCTTATGTTTAAACAATACTGTATAGTTTGTGGTGGTGGTGGTGGTGGTGGTGGTGTGTGTGTGTGTGTGTGTGTGTGTGTGTGTGTGTGTGTGTGTGTGTGCGTGCGCGCGCGCGCGCGCGTACGTGTGTGTGTGTGTGTGTGTGTGTGTGTGTGTGTGTGCGTGTGCGTGCGTGTGTGTGTGTGTGCATGTGTGTGTGTGTGTGTGTGTGTGTGTGTGTGTGTGTGTGTGTGCACGCGCGCGCATATGAATGCACACATATTTTGTTTGCTTTTGTAGTAAGTAGCTACTAGTCTGTTACTTCTTACAGTTTCCAAGTTGACTAGTGTATTCCCTTTTCCCCCTTTTTGCTGCTATATTGACTTGCGTGTTTTCCATGTGCTTTTTTTTTTCTTTACTTCTCCCCCCCCCCCCCACCCCCCACCCACCCCCACCCGCCCGGGCTGGATGGAAAAAGCATGTACAATTTGCTTATCTCATTACCCTGGTTAAATAAAATTTTGTGCGTTCGTCTCTCGCTCGCGAGAGAAGCGAATACGCACTGAACGACTCAAGAAATGTGTATAACCAAAAACCTTGTCACTGAAATGCAAACACATGGCATTAATTGACGGTTGTCATTTGAAGAAGACCACGCTGTGTGTGTGTGTGTGTGTGTGTGTGTGTGTGTGTGTGTGTGTGTGTGTGTGTGTGCGTGCGTGCGTGCGTGCGTGAGCGCGCGTGCACAATACGCAGGGGCGGGGGAAGGGGCTCCGATCAAGGATCTGAAAGGAAACCTATCCAGTTTCGTTAGTTACTTCATTTTCAAGCGTGGCGTAGGCCTACTAACCTGTCTTCTACTACTACTAGCGGTGCTACAGCTCACTGGCTCATCATCAGTCGTTTCCAACATGACAAATATAAGCCGACTTCACCCGGTCACTGTATGCACGGCGTTGAGAAATAAGATCACGCTTCGAAAGCTGTCACAGTTGCCCCAGTCGAGCGCTCTGCTAAAATTGATTAATTTTAGAGTGTAGCCTAACGATATAAAATTAGAATTTGGGCACTACTGCCCAAATGGAAGGTATTTGTAACACCCTGTCTTCTTCCGAGCTCTGTATGACTAAGGGAAATCTTTCAGCGCGGGGCCCTTCGCGCGGGGGATGCTGAAGCGAGGCTCGGTCATATTGGGTGGCTCGCTGCCATTGGCCGCCACAGCGTTAGTGTCCCCCACGGTCCCGCATATAAGCAGTCGTCCGGCTGAATTACGTCCTTTTTGGAATACAGAATAATAACAAGTCTGAAAATGTGGGAAAACTTCAGACGACCGCTCAGCTGTCCTAACGACTTCACCTTCATCCATGTTTCTGCCTGACGATGCCATCTGCCCCGGATCCCTCCTCCATCCGCCCGCAAACACCAACCTCGACCAGACCTGCCAGCCAACGTCTTGCCAAGACGAACGTCTCCGTACTATGTTGCAGAAAAACTTGTCCCTAAAAGCTTAGGCTGTGAGGACGTGAAACTCAGCCATTCACTAAGTGGGGAAACTATTCGCCCATCATTGTAAGCCATTGCACAACAGTGCAGAAATTCTAATTTTTTTTTTTTATCGCTACACTCTATTTATAAACAGTTTCTGGGACCGTGGGAGACGCTGGGGCCTTGACGGCCAATGGCATTGTGCCACCCGATTTGACCAAGCCTCGTTTCAGCATCTCCCGCGCTCAGGGCCCCGCGCAGAAAAAAAATCCCGTTGTCATGCTGGGCTCGGCAGAAGACGGGAGTAGGCTAGGCGTAATACCCGTAAGTGTAAGCCATTGCACTCACATGGTGCAGAGATTCGTCAACAAGGCTCTCTGTTTGTCCAAAGCGAGCAAACACAAGATAATCTGAGTAAAGATATGGGAGCATAACACTAACAGCCTACACGGATTTGTCCGATCTCAGAGCGAAACGCTTTGGACTGTTCAAGAGGGAGATAACCTGAGTGCGGCCGATGAGATGAACGATCGGTTGAACAACCGTAGTCGGATAATTATAATCGAAACGGATCTCAAGACAGTCGGGTTAGATAGTGCTATCAAAGTATCGCAAGTGAAAGCCGGAAAAGTACACAAGCGAACACGAAAACCGGTCGCAACGTCCATTGCCGCCATATTTTCCCTCCCTTTGTCAACAAGCTCCGAGAGTCGCTGCAGAAATTTCCGACCGGTCGCAGAAAACATTCCGTTGAGTCAAGAGGGAGCACCAAACCTGCTAGTGCTAAAAAAAAAAAATAAATAAATAACTAAATAAAAAGTTCAACTGGGCAATGCAAGCCTGCACTTCATTTGATTTGACTTATTTATTTTGTTGTTTTTTTATCTATGTATTTTTATGCACTTCACATTTACTTATTAACATAAAATTATAGAGTAAACGACGTCGAACGTACTTGCATTGGGTTGAAAATATTTTTTGAAACTAGCGGTCAGTTTAAAAAAAAAAAGTTATGGGATAGTTTATTCACTGATGGCAAAAAAATACACACTGTCCCGATGCTCTCAGATTTTACACATGACTAGAATACGTGAAAATGGCGCACACACATGTAGATGGAATAAATCATTTGTTTAAAATATTACTCAGCTGGGTGTCAAAACGACTTTACATGTAAGCATACTCTAACTACAACTATACACAGTCGAACATGTTTCTCCACACGCAGTACGACTTTTTTTTTCCGCCTCGGAATATACTCCGTGAGAGAAATGCAGTTGTTTCAGCTGACAAGCCTCTCCGAAGACACAGACACATACACATGGTGTGTCCACTCTTACCGTTGGCCGCAGAGTGAGAGGCCGTGAGAGAGGTCTGTCGGGAGTTTTTCCGTCACATTTCAAACCCACCAATTGCAGTGCAGAAAAAAAGGTGATGACCGACATTCCACGATGTCGTAATCAACCCCTGGGGCCTCTCCACCTACACCGTTCGTCACAGACAAGCTGGCAGGCAGTCCAGAGTCCAAGCCGCAGGCTGTGTTTATTGGGTGGGGCAGACACACCCTTGTCAACAAAGAGAGCGAGACTGGGACAGGTTGGGGGGGTAGATATTTCCTAGGAGAGTTGGGAGATCCCTCCCCCCCCCCCCCCCAAAAAACCAAGATGCTTAATTTAGAAAAAGAGGGGGCTAGTTACCGCCAAGGACACAGACAAAGGGATGATGGGGAGGGGGGTGTTAGAGACTTCCTAGGACAATTGGGAGATGTCCCCCTAAACCAGTATGCTTAATCGGAAACGAAATGAGGCAGGGAACAGAAAACAAGTGGGGTATTTTTTGCTCCCATAAGAAAACCTAACACAGAGTAACTTTTATTCAAGACTGGCACAGCCTTTTAAACTTGAATAAAGTCAGACAAATACATAGACGAACAATTTAATAGTGGGGGAAAAAAACAAGCGCAAGCCAACAACTGAACTATCCTCATAGTAATGACTTGGCAAAGATTTGGACCTAAGGAGGGAGGAGGGATTTGAAAAGATGGAGAAACTGGGAACATGAATTTAAGAAAATATATTACAGATATGAAAACTCGTCACTAGCTGCATAAGGGAACCATCGCAATCTCTTTTGAAGGCAAATATATTTGTGTTGTCTGCTCCGAGGACTTTCGTCCGCTGGGTCGGACTCATCAGAGAGACACGGCTGGTTGTGTCTGCACTCCTGGAGTCAAATAGAGACACACCACAGTCCATAATACTGTGGTGTTCTCACCACCAAGGGTGCAAAAAAGAATCCAATAGCACCCCCAAAGCAGCCAGCAAAGAGTAGTAAATGAAACCAAACGAAAGTGTGGGGAGGAAAAAAGTTGCTGAAAAACTAAAGACATTATGCAAATAGTATAAAATGTAGGGGACAATCTTTGAGCCTACGCTTGAGGATCCACCCAAAGATGCAAGGGAGATCAAAAGACAAACACACAGACGGACAGAAACAAATACAAATAACCTCAATTTAATCAAAACAAAATCGGAAATGAAATGAGGCAGGGAACAGTAAACGATAAACAGTAAACAAGTGGGGTATTTTTTGCTCCCATAAGAAAACCTAACACAGAGTAACTTTTATTCAAGACTGGCACAGCCTTTTAAACTTGAATAAAGTCAGACAAATACATAGACGAACAATTTAATAGTGGGGGAAAAAAAACAAGCGCAGGCCAACAACTGAACTATCTTCATAGTAATG
The DNA here is from genome assembly GCA_033310375.1 of Conus canariensis. Classification (NCBI taxonomy): domain Eukaryota; kingdom Metazoa; phylum Mollusca; class Gastropoda; order Neogastropoda; family Conidae; genus Conus; species Conus canariensis. Next base: position 38,423,500 of record CM065719.1, read on the forward strand.
ACTTGGCAAAGATTTGGACTTAAGGAGGGGGGAGGGATTTGAAGATGGAGAAACTGGGAACATGAATTTAAGAAAGTATGTTACAGATATGAAAACTCTTCACTAGCTGCATAAGGGAACCATCGCAATCCCTTTTGAAGGCAGATATATTTGTATTGCCTGCTCCGAGGACTTTCGTCCGCTGGTCGGACTCATCAGGGAGACACGGCTGGTTGTGTCTGCACTCCTGGAGTCAAATAGAGACACACCACAGTCCATAATACTATTTGCATAATGTCTTTAGTTTTTCAGCAACTTTTTTCCTCCCCACACTTTCGTTTGGTTTCATTTACTACTCTTTGCTGGCTGCTTTGGGGGTGCTATTGGATTCTTTTTTGCACCCTTGGTGGTGAGAACACCACAGTATTATGGACTGTGGTGTGTCTCTATTTGACTTCAATTATAATTACAATGATTTTGTCTTGTAATTTGTCCCGGTGGAATAATGATGATAATTTTTCTGTTAAATATGTTTCAGTTTCCGCCTGCGCTCACCTCACTAGGAAAGTCAAGATGTGAGGTTACTCCGGCGTCTGCTGATTCTTAATCAATACACGGTCAGTGATGACAGATAGTGACCATGTCCGTTCACGCTATCGTTATTCTTAGAGCAGCCACGGATACCCGATAGTTATTGGAGGCACTGTCGGATGTCCATGTATGCCGAGCTATCGGATGAACTGTCCCACCGATAGATCTCGGTAGAATAGATCCTATCGGACTGTTAAAGAATCGGAGGTATCTGCACACCGGCCAAGGCCTGATGCAGTGTATGCTAATTCTGTAGGCGCTGTCGGTGTTGAGAGATAGGAACGATGTTCATTATCTCCCTTGCTTCATGACGGAGTGTGTGTAGACGAAGGGGCTATAAAGGACGTACGCTTGATCTCTGAACTCAGAATGAGAAGCGCAAGTGTGTGTGTGTGTGTGTGTGTGTGTGTGAGAGAGAGAGAGAGAGAGAGAGAGAGAGAGCACTGATGCTAGTACAGTGCCATTGAAGACTGCTTTTCTATAATCTCTCAAGTTAATGGTGGGGGAAAAAAATCCTCCGACAAATGCATTCCTAGCCATTTGTTATGCGTGACAAAATTTCGTCTTCCAAAGTAACGCAACGATTCTGTTTGAGAGAGAGAGAGAGAGAGAGAGAGAGAGAGAGAGAGAGAGAGAGTAAAAATATCTTTCGT
>CM065719.1:38429722-38444722 GCA_033310375.1 Conus canariensis
CACACAACAAAACAACATGCACATCTCTAACTGACACACAACAAAACAAATGCACATCTCTAACTGACACACAACAAAACACATGCACATCTCTAACTGACACACAACAAAACAGCATGCACATCTCTAACTGACACACAACAAAACAGCATGCACATCTCTAACTGACACACAACAAAACAACATGCACATCTCTAACTGACACACAACAAAACAACATGCACATCTCTAACTGACACACAACAAAACAACATGCACATCTCTAACTGACACACAACAAAACAGCATGCACATCTCTAACTGACACACAACAAAACAACATGCACATCTCTAACTGACACACAACAAAACAACATGCACATCTCTAACTGACACACAACAAAACAACATGCACATCTCTAACTGACACACAACAAAACAACATGCACATCTCTAACTGACACACAACAAAACAACATGCACATCTCTAACTGACACACAACAAAACACAGACATTCTAGCCACAAACATGCACATCTCTAATTGACACACAACAAACAACATGCAATGCACATAACTCAACAAATACCACACCAACAAACAACAACATGCACATCTCTAACTGACACACAACAAAACAACATGCACATCTCTAACTGACACACAACAAAACAACATGCACATCTCTAACTGACACACAACAAAACAACATGCACATCTCTAACTGACACACAACAAAACAACATGCACATCTCTAACTGACACACAACAAAACACAGACATTTTGCCACTGATGCTCTTATTAGCACAGGTCAAAAAAAGTAACTGAAGATGTTTTCAATAATAAACTCAAACAAAATTAAATCAAAATCAAATCGAACTGTCATAACAGAGTATTGATGTTTAAAGAAAAAAAAACTTGCACATTTCTTACTCACAGAAAAACAACCAAAAAAAAAAAAAAATCATATGATAGACATTTTGCCACTGATGTCCTTATTTGCACAGGTAAAAAAAAAGTAACTGAAAATGTTTTCAACATTAAAAAGAACATGTCTCTGTGAGAAACAGCATCAGCTGAAGGGATGGAGATACCGGGGCTTACTGGAAGAAAAACAAACAAACAAAAAACAACAACAACAGCCCATGGTTTACAAGAAAATTAATGTCCTTCGATTTGACTTTAAGTTGTCTTGACTTAGCTTACTTGTGTGTGCAGACAATACAGGTTGAAGAATAAACAAGATGCAAAGCATATAAACGTACTCCCAGTTTATCCCGAATACGCGTGAGATATTCCATAAAGAGGAAAAACCGTCTTGGGCTGGTGTAACGTTAGTAATGGCTATTCTGGTAAACATCGACCATCATCTGTGACCTATAAAGAACATACTTACAAATTTTCAGAAAGATCAGCCAAGTACTTTCTGAGATTTTCCATTCAGAAGAAAACCACTATGGGCCGTTAGTAACGGCTATAACGGTAAACTTAAACATCGGGCATCATTCGTGACCCATAATGAACATACCTACAAATTTTCAGAAAGATCAGCCAAGTACTTTCTGAGATATTCCATAAAGAAGAAAAACCGTTATGGGCCGTTATAGCCGTTAGTAACGGCTATAACGGTAAAATAAATCATCGGGCATCATCCATGACCCATAATGAACATACCTACAAATTTTCAGAAAGATCAGCCGAGTACTTTCTGAGATAATCCATAAAAAAGAAAAACCGTTATGGGTCGTTACAGCCACTAGTAACGTCTATAACGGTAAAATAAAACGTCGGGCATCATCCGCGACCCGTATTGAACATACATATAAATTTTCAGAAAGATCGGCCAAGTACTTTCTGAGACATTCCATAAAAAAGAAAAACCGTTATGGGCCGTTATAGCCGTTAGTAACGGCTATAATGGTATACTAAAACGTTGGGCATCATCCGTGATCCATAATGAACATACCTACAAATTTTCACAAAGATTGGCCAAGTACTTTCTGAGATATTCCATAAAGAAAAAAACCCACTATGGGCAGTTATAGCCGTTAGTAACGGCTGTAACGGTAAATTAAAACATCGGGTATCATCTGTGACCCATAATGAACATATCTATAAATTTTCAGAAAGATCGACAAAGTGTTTTCTGAGATATTCCATAAAGAAGAAAAACCGTTATGGGCCGTTATAACCGTTAGTAACGGCTATAACGATAAACTGAAACATCGGGCATAATCCGTAACCCATAGCGAACATACCTGCTAATATTTCACAAAGATCGGCCAAGTACTTTCTGAGATATTCAATAAAAAAGAAAAACTGTTACATGCCGTTACAGCCGTTAGTAACGGCTATAACGGTAAACTAAAACATCGGGCATCATCCATGACCCATAATGACCATACCTGCTAATTGCTGGGGTCACAGTGACCAACGAGAGCAGACAGAGTCCATGTCTGAGTCACAGCTGTAACATAATTATGCAGGTTGGACATTTTCCCGGGGCCGGAATAGCTCAGTGCTAGAGCGCCGGACTCGTAATCCTAGGGTTGCGGGTTCGAATCTCCGCCGAGACGCTTCGGTACAGGGGGATTTTTTCCCTCGGAGTTAACATTGGTTCTGACTCCATTTCCCACACAGTCCTTCGAATGAGACTATAAACCGAGGGAACGCGCGCATAACATCTTGCACACACGTAAAATCCCATCACCAACTTTCGGAAGAGAAGGCCAGTTTGGCTGTTGGTATGGATGACACGTTACACATAGCATGCACCTTCCCCGAAGATGGAGTATGGCTGCCTCAATGGCGGGATAAAAAAAAAAACGGTCATACACACAAAACTCCACTCCCCTTGTTGGGCAGATGGGTTTAATCCTTGCCTGTCTATACAGGGAGTGTTCGCACGAGTATCAGCCTGCGTACGCAGAAGAAGAAGGACATTTCCCGACTCCTGCACAAGCAACATGTGACCACCTGTTGCACTCAGTGCATTGGACCCATTCCTCTCCATTTCTGCTGGTTGAGAACTTTGACAGGCATGTGGTGCACGCACACTCTTCCTCCTCTTCCTCCTCTGTCTCATAGACAGTACAACCATGAGTTAATCGGACACTAAACTGGTTTCAGTCAGTCAGTATCATACACAAACTGTTTTCTGGCCTTCTTTCCTGTCTTTGCTGTCTCTCTCTGTCCTGTACTACTTGCTGTCGTTGCTGTCTCTCTCTGTCCTGTACTACTTGCTGTCGTTGCTGTCTCTCTCTGTCCTGTACTACTTGCTGTCTTTGCTGTCTCTCTCTGTCCCGTACTACTCGCTGTCTTTGCTGTCTCTCTCTGTCCTGTACTACTTGCTGTCTTTGCTGTCTCTCTCTGTCCTGTACTACTTGCTGTCTTTGCTGTCTCTCTCTGTCTTGTACTACTTGCTGTCTTTGCTGTCTCTCTCTGTCCTGTACTACTTGCTGTCTTTGCTGTTCTCTCTCTGTCCTGTACTACTTGCTGTCTTTGCTGTCTCTCTCTGTCCTGTACTACTTGCTGTCTTTGCTGTCTCTCTCTGTCCTGTACTACTTGCTGTCTTTGCTGTCTCTCTGTCCTGTACTACTTGCTGTCTTTGCTGTCTCTCTCTGTCCTGTACTACTTGCTGTCTTTGCTGTCTCTCTCTGTCCTGTACTACTTGCTGTCTTTGCTGTCTCTCTCTGTCCTGTACTACTTGCTGTCTTTGCTGTCTCTCTCTGTCCTGTACTACTTGCTGTCTTTGCTGTCTCTCTCTGTCCTGTACTACTTGCTGTCTTTGCTGTCTCTCTCTGTCCTGTACTACTTGCTGTCTTTGCTGTCTCTCTCTGTCTTGTACTACTTGCTGTCTTTGCTGTCTCTCTCTGTCCTGTACTACTTGCTGTCTTTGCTGTCTCTCTCTGTCCTGTACTACTTGCTGTCGTTGCTGTCTCTCTCTGTCCTGTACTACTTGCTGTCGTTGCTGTCTCTCTCTGTCCTGTACTACTCGCTGTCTTTGCTGTCTCTCTCTGTCCTGTACTACTCGCTGTCTTTGCTGTCTCTCTCTGTCCTGTACTACTCGCTGTCTTTGCTGTCTCTCTCTGTCCTGTACTACTTGCTGTCGTTGCTGTCTCTCTCTGTCCTGTACTACTTGCTGTCTTTGCTGTCTCTCTGTCCTGTACTACTTGCTGTCTTTGCTGTCTCTCTCTGTCCTGTACTACTTGCTGTCTTTGCTGTCTCTCTGTCCTGTACTACTTGCTGTCTTTGCTGTCTCTCTCTGTCCCGTACTACTCGCTGTCTTTGCTGTCTCTCTCTGTCCCGTACTACTCGCTGTCTTTGCTGTCTCTCTCTGTCCTGTACTACTTGCTGTCTTTGCTGTCTCTCTCTGTCCCGTACTACTCGCTGTCTTTGCTGTCTCTCTCTGTCCTGTACTACTTGCTGTCTTTGCTGTCTCTCTCTGTCCCGTACTACTCGCTGTCTTTGCTGTCTCTCTCTGTCCTGTACTACTTGCTGTCACCTTTTGCTTTTTTCTCTTCTGCTGCTGTTGTTTTTGTTCTGCAAAAAGTTGTTTTTTTTAATGGTGTATCCGTTAGGATTACAGCAGCCCTCTTTCGCCTTCCTCTGGAAGCTTGGGTTCTGGGACCAGCCTTTGGGTGTGGTTGCACAACAACAGGAGAAAATGATTGAGAGGAGCTTTCCGAGCTTTGGGCCTCTTCAGAAGTTGGCAACACAGCTGAATAATGGGCGCCCAACACCATCTCCTGTGCGCAGCATAGAAATGGTGTATTTTGCTTGTATGTCTCTTCTTTCAAGGGTCAGCTGTGTGCGAACGTAAGTTTGTGTGTGTCCTCTTGGTATTGAAAACGACCACACTGACCTCACAAGCATCGGTGAGAGCTGACAAAAGAATGTCACAGGCCTCTGTTTTGTAATCTTTTTCAAAGATGAATCGGCACACTCCCATGACGACGTCTTGATTTCTGTTGTAAAGTCTTCATAGGTATCTCTGTGAGTAACTACTTCACTGATGAGAGCACCACATAACTGATTTTTGGAAATAATTATGTTTTCCTGAATTTTCTAGAACAGAGTGTATGATGCAGTGTCCATCACCCTGACATTTACCACCTTGCCTGGCAACTGCTCAGTGTGTGAGGATACGGGTGCAGAAGTAGAAGCAGGCTGATCTGGCATGGAAGCAGGTTTGTGAGCATCTGGAGTTGTTGTAACATCAGGATGCTGGGCATTAGAGGCAGAATTATCAGGTCCAGCTTCAGGATCTGAAGTAGGATGAGCACAATGTGCATCAAGGTCTGGGGCAGGGACAGTGTAGTCAGGCTGATGATATGGAGCAGGACTGGGACATTGTGCCTCAGGACTTGCTGTAGGGAGAGGTTGTTTATGAACATGATCTGGAGAACTGGGGTGTTCTGGATCCAGGACTGAGGCAGGGAGAGCACATTCAGAAATCAAGGCAGAGAGTGAGTGCTCAGGAACTGCAGAAGGTCCAGGATTTTCTGATGTTGGTACAGGATCAGAACGATCAGTCACCGATGATGGTGCGTAGTCATCTTCCGTGAACACGTCACGGTTGAATGGGAAGATACCTGCCTTTTGAAATCCAGCTGTAATGTTCCGCCCACCTAAGGAATCAGGCCAGGCTTCTCCCACAATCCTTGGTAGTTCGTATATTGTTATGGTCTGACTGGGATGATTCCGAAGCCAGTTTTGCTGAGCAGAGGCAACTCTTTTCTTCAAGGGGCAAACACAGACAGGTCCAAAGGCTGAAGCCTATGGGAACAATGTGGCGGGAACGAGACCATGATGATGCCATTTTCTTTTGCGAAGTCCAATCCTTCAATCGACAGATGAGAATTGTCCACTATCATCAACACTGGCTGTTCTTTCGTTGGCTTGACATGGTGTTTGAAGTGCTGTAGAAATTTGAGAAAGTTTGCATCTGTCATCCATCCTGATTAGTGGAATGAGCCAACTGGAGCTCCCATGAGAAAGTGCTGAGAAAATTTTGCTCTGGGAAACACCAAGAATGGCGGAATAGCTTGACCCCCAGCAGAAATGTCTGCACATAGTGTCAGAAGTTGCCCTCTTTCCGCCAACACCAGGGAACCAACTTGCTTAGCTCCTGACGATGCAACCACTTTCCGTGGCTTGTGCACAGTGGTGATGCCTGTCTCGTCTACATTCCAAATGTCTTTCGCCTCAATCATGTATCCGTCCCCGGTTTGCTGAAGAAGAGATCAACATTTGTCTTGTTGAAGGCTGAGGCTCTACCAACGCGAGTTGCCTCTGGTGTTCTTATGGCCAGTAAACCAGTCAGCTCCTGCATGTTCCTTCTCAGCCCAGCTTGGTGGTTATGTGACGTTGAAATGCTTTGTGCATTGAAAAACTAAAATGCGGACTTCCATGGGGCACAGTCCAAAGTAAACTTCAGCAGCATGATGAAGATATTTGATGAGTTCCTCTTCTTGAGTGTCTGAAAACACCTGATGGAGACGGGCATATCCAACAGATATGTTGGCCGCTGTCTGCCTTTCTGGGTCAGAAATGTTCTTTAATTTCTGTATGTGATCTCTCAGTGTTGTTCTGGGAACTCCAAACAATTCAGCTGTTTTCTTGGTGCCGTGGTTTGAAGTATGGAAATGGTCCACTGCTCTCTTGATGATATCAGGTGGAGACCCCCTTTTAGTTTTTCGTGCGTAGTTTCTCACCATACTTCACCTCAAACATTACAAAACAACATGGTCAGTTTTGCATAGAATCGCAGTATTTTGTTGTGTGCGCGCGCGCGCGCGCGCGCACACACACACACACACACACACACACACACACACACACACACACACACACACACACAAACACACACACACACACACACACACACACACACACACACAAGTATACTCTCTCTCTGATCACATGGGGCAAGTCCGCCTACCCTAATGGGGTAGGTCCGCCCCCTAGGCGAACTTGCCCCACAGAAAATAGGCGGACATGCCCCAGCAGGGGGAGACAACTTCAAAGGTGTATGCCTCAAAATGAAAGGGCTGAAGAAACCAACTGTACAGTCAGAACTGACTTCTTCTTCTACTTTCTTTGAGTGTCCACCTCCATCGAGTTGACGATTGTGACACTATAGAAGGGGGTTTCCAGATTTAACAGTTGTTCAAATGCTGCCCGGATCATCAGCTTATGAAAAGGAAAAAAAGTGGGGGAGGGGGGGGGAGGGGGTCAACCACGATTTTCAGACCTCCTGGGGGAGAGGATTGGGGGGGGGGGGGGCATAAGTGGGCCTTACTCTGGAGTGGGTGGGACGGACTAAGGTGAGGAAGAGGGATAGGTGGGGTGGGGGGTGGGGGGGTGGGAGGCAGGAGAGGGAGCAGGAGAGGGGAGGGGAGCGGGGGAGGGGGAGGAGGTTAAATCCAGGATTTGAAGTCCTCCAGCGAGGCCGATGCTACTGCCTCAGCTGGAAGATTGTTCCACTCTCTCCCAGCGCGCGGAAAGAAGCTGTTCTTTCTGCACTTCCTGCAGCAGGATTCTGCTTGGTACTGCAGCTCATGGGAGTTTCCGATGTTGTACTGGTGGGTGTAACGCAGAGGGGTGTGCGCAAAGTCGATTCTGATGTCGCCGTGGTGGAACTTGTAGAAGCTGGCTAGCCTGATTTGCTGACGTCACTGTTCTAAAGGAGCCCAGTGCAGCTGATTGTACATGGCACTCACGCTGGACGTCTGGCGGTAGAGATTTACAACCCAGCGCGCCGCCCTTCGTTGAAACTTTTCAAGTGCCATCTTGTCACCTTCTTGATGGGGATCCCACATCTGACAGGCGTACTCTAGGGTCGGACGCACAAGGGCTTTGTAGGCGTTCTCTTTGGTTTTAATAGAGACTAATTTCAGGTTTCTCTTCACAAAGCCGAGGGTCTTAGACGCTTTGTTAACGACATTGTTAATGTGGGGTTCCCATTTCAGATCTGTGGACAGGGTGACCCCGAGGTATTTTTCCTCCTTGGTGGACTGGAGGTTTTGGCCATGCAGATGGTATGTGGTCTTGTCTTGTGCCAAAATGGAGAGTGTGTCCGGATGGAAGGACATGAGCCAAGTTTGTTCCCAGTCAGCGAGTTTGTCAAGGTCTCTCTGTAGTGTGGCTTGGTCACTGGCCTTCCTGATGGTCTTGTGACAAGCAGTGTCATCTGCGAAGAGACATACGGTTGAGGATAGGCCCGTCGGGATGTCCTTGATGTAGAATAAGAAGAGGCAGGGTCCCAAGACAGAGCCTTGAGGGACTCCGGACTCAACCCCTACAAATGCCGACGTAGCTCCGTCCACCATCACTGCTTGCTGCCTGTTGGTCCGGAAGTTCCTTATCCACCTGTTCAGATGACCTGGGATTCCATAGTGATGGAGCTTGTGGACCAAGAGCGAGTGAGACACTTTGTCAAAAGCCTTGGAGAAGTCCCTGACCAAGACGTCATGCTGTCTCCCCTTCTCCCTATCAAGTGTGATATCGTCCACAAGTCCTAGCAGTTGACTCACACAAGAACGCTCTCGACGGAATCCGTGTTGTTGCCGGCAGATAATGTTGTTTTTCTCTGCGAAACCCATCACAGTGTGGACCAGGATGTGTTCTAAGACTTTGCCTGGAACACTCATCAGTGAGATTGGACAGTAGTTTTCAGGCATGTAGCGCTCTCCCTTCTTAAAGATGGGCGTAACATGCGCTGTCCTCCAATCTTTTGGTACGATGCCCGTGTTGATAGACGACTGATAGAGCAGGGTGAGGGCTGGGGCGAGTTCTTCTGCCAGTTCCTTCAGGATACGAGGGCTAATGTCTGGTCCTGGCGCTTTCCGGGGATCCAGATTCTTCAGAAGTTTATGCACACCTCCTTCTGTGATAGTGACGGTGCTGCAGGTTGGCCCGGGTGCGTCTGCGCTGAGTCCTGTTCTTGTTGTGAAGTCATCAGAGGATCATGGGAAGCTCTTACTGAAAGCAGACTGGAACTGCTGATTTAGTGTCTCTGCCTGGTCTTTTGCGTCAAAAATGAGCTTGCCGTTGATTCTGAGAGGAGAAACATTTGCTGGTTCATGTCGCTTAGACTTGATGTACGTTTAGAATTGTTTTGATACTTTTAGGTCCCCATCACCTTTGTCCTCTATCATTTCAGCTGTGTGGACCCAGTAGTTTCTTCTGAGCTGGCGCTGAACTTGATGCTTGAACTTTTTGAGTTCTGCGTGTATGTCCAGGTCGCCTGACTTCCTCCAACATGTATATGCCCTGTCCCTTTGCCTAATGAGCCGTTTGGTAGGATAGTCCACCCAGCGCTTGTTGTTCCTAGGTCTAAGGGTGGTGTGGGGGATGGTGCTCTTTGCCGATGGCCTGTAGGCCTTCCTTGAAGCTGCTCCAGATTTCCTCAGTGTCACTGGAAGAGTCATAGGTCTTGACTATGGAGTGGGATAGATTCACCGCCGCCTCCTGGAAGGCCGGCCAGTTCGCTCTATTGTACTAGGGTACAGGCATGTTAGTATTTGTACGGCGGGCAGGGTGAATTTGAAATTCCATAAAGACTGCGGAGTGGTCCGACGCACCGGGTACTCCCTCAACTCTTGGGACAAGCGATGGAGAGTTGGTCAAGAGCAGCTCAAGGGTGTTCTCGCCTCTTGTTGGGAAGGTGACCATCTGCTCAAGGCCGACGTCATGCTGCAGATCGAGGAAGTCTTCACGAAGTGTGGGGTAGCACTGCCTAGACTTCAGTCTGCATGTTGTCCAATCAAAAGGCTGGCAGGTTGAAGTCCCCTCCAACAATTAGGTGAGCAATGGAGTTTGCCGCTCGTCGGAGATACGTCTCAAATTGTCCAAGGCTGGTCGCGTCGCCGTCATCTGGCTTGTGATAAGCCGCCACGAGGAGGTGCCTTCTGCCCTTGAGTTTTACTCTCGCCCAGACTAGTTCACAGGCATCCACGGCAAGTTCTGTAGATCTGATGCTGACCAGGTTCGTGCGAACGGCGATGAACACACCCTCTCCGTCTCTCCTTCTGTCGCATCTGTGTAATTTATACTGAGATTTTGGAAGGATTTCGCCATCTAGGATATTCGTGTCTGATCGTGTCTCTGTAGCGATGATAATGTCTGGTTTGACTGTGTCTAGCAGGTTCAGGACACCTGGATGTTTTTTTCATAGTTGACCTGGCGTTGAAGTTTAATATTCTTAGTGGCCTGTTATATTGTTTGTTCTGTCGGTTGATTCTGGATGGTGTTGATGTGTGCAAGGGTTTGAAAGGTGTTCCTTCAGGAGAGGAAGGTATCGAGGCATCGAGGAATCTTGTCGGTTTCCCTACGTTGTAGAGATCAAACGCCGTATCGCTGTAATCTTCTGCGATACATACCAAGCATCGCCACACCACTTCCTCATGTCCAAGTTCGATGTTGGATGAAGACCCGATACTTTGACAGTTGGTGTGGAACCAGAGTCCATATTTCTCAAGGCAACCCCCCCCCTCCCCTCCCCCCCCCTCCCCCCTATCGTAGCTGGTGACTGGAATAGAGCACACACCACACTCAGAATGAATGAAGTATTCTTCAATGCCAAGACCTTAACTTTACATTTATATATGAAGAATCAATCCAAAAATAAAATCATAACTCCATATGCTACAGAAAATGATGAAAATCACTAAATAATGACCGTATTTACCTGAAATGGATGTACAGCCCCCAAACTTTCACAGCAGGTGTGAGGCAGATTGGCGCCAATCCCAGCCAGTGCAAGTGACTTAAAACCACAATTCCTAGAAATGAGAGGGCAGTGACAGACCCGCCCCGTAGGCGGACTAGCCCCGGTCTCCCTACCTTCTTCTAAAATTTAGATGTTCTAATCGTAAATTACGAGTGGAAGTAGATCGTCTATTTGCCATTTCAAAAGAAGAAAAGTTATGTAACAGTGTGACATGTGTGCAGCAGGTGATGAATTTCATTTTGTCATAGAATGTTCATCATTCGTTAAATCTGTCTATAATTTTTGTCAAGTGATGTCTTCTACTGGTCGAAAACGCATGCTTCTATTGTCAAAGTGTATTATATTATCTCTAGTGTTGTAAATTGATGGTCTCTGTCAGCATTGACTCACAGTTTGTTTCATTTTGGCTTGTTTCATTTTGGCGAGAGAGAGAGAAGAGAGAGAGAGAGAGAGAGAGAGAGAGAGAGAGAGAGAGAGAGAGAGAGAGAGAGAGAGAGAACAATGCTTTATCCGTTTCGCGAACCATGCAGGCCACCGCCCCCCCCCCTCCCCCCTCCCCGCCCCCCCCCCCCCCCCCCCCCCATCTCTACCCCCATCCCCTTCATTCCCCATCCCTCTCTCCACCTTGGTTCGAACCCTACTGGGCCTGGTGGTACATGAAATCACGTCTCACCCCATTCTTTGTTCTCGCTGTACATGTCTGATCAGGCAAGCAGCGAGAGGATCAATTACCAGGTGGAATGTGATTCGGCACACAACAGAGGTGGAGGAAGGGAATATTCGGACCTCGTTAGCGCGAGAAGGCCGGGGGGAGGGGGTGAGTGGAGGGGATTGGAGTGAGGGAGGAGGGAAGGTAGGGGGGGGGGGGGGATAAGTGTCTTCGCCTTTCGCCAGTTAATTTCTTTTGCGCACATTGAAGGCATTTACCACTTCCTGATGATCTAACTGGCTTCCTGTCTGTCTCGTTCTTGAATTGGTTGCACAGCTTGCTTCGCAGCTGACAGTCATGGGATTGATTTTCGGAGGAAACCGTCCATTGATCCCTGATCTTTTATTGCGAAGGATGAAAGTTGAGCGAGTGTGTGAGTGTAAAATTTGGGGACAGTCATTGCTTATTAGTGGAATTTTACTGCTGACGAGATTCTTATGCATGAGAAATACCAATCTAGAATTCACTGTGTGCAAAAAAAAAAAAAAAAAAAAAAAAACCCAACCCAACAGAAATCTTATTGTCTATGAGAGGGTAATGCGGGCATTTTACAGTTGTTTTGTTGGTGCAATCTAACATTTTCCAGATATTTGTTGGTAAGGCAGTTGGAGTGTTAAAAGTTAGAGTGTGTTGAGGAAAATTGTGAATGTTTGTGCCAAGAGAGTGGGAGTGAAACAAAATGGTCGGCATGTTCTGTATGAGCAGTGAGTGGAAAGGAAACGAAAGCAAGGGAGAACAGTCATGGACCCAGCAGATGCTTTGATCGTTAACCTTCAGGAAGATGCTAACGGACTGTCAAATTAACGGAAGGAATGTAGAACCAGGCACAGTTTTGTCCACATGTCAGTTTCTGTCTGTGAACAAGTCAGTGCGTGCGTGTTCGACTGTAGGTGTGTGGATTTGTTGAAATTAAGTTCTTTATAATCATCAAACTGCTCTTGGATTGTGAAAACATGCAAGTATTGAGTTGGTGTCCGAATTTTTTTTAATGTGTGTGTGTGTGTGTGTGTGTGTGTGTGTGTGTGTGTGTGTGTGTGTGTGTGTGTGTGTCTTGGAGCATATGTTGCACTTGCATAATGTATGTGAAGGTATATGCGAAGGTGACACGCATAGATATGCTACAAGTTAAGTTTATTTCTGTGAGTACTTGGGCTTCCGTCTTGTAACATGTTCTCCTTTAACTGTGACAGGATTTTTTTTTTACCTTTCATGTGATCATCGATGTACATTTCTTTTGAATGCATTCTTAGCGGTGAACATTGTATATGTGTTCATTATATATCTTACTCTTCTATGTGCGCTTTATTTGTGTCAAATCACATACGTGTATCACTGTCAATCTCTCATTTGGAGATGACATAGTTGTTTGGAGTTCTGAGTTTACCACACGCATGGTGGTTCCCAGAGGCTACCTTCAGGCGGTGGATCGACCTCGCTGATCAGTGGACTACAAGAAGCTGGCATATGTGGTGAACTGAGAGGGCAGCCCTGTATGTTGAACACTTCCCTCATGGCATGCGGTGACTGTTGTGCCCGAAAATGGTTAGTGACCCCCGTGCAAGTGAATGGGACTCCAGCAAATGATACTAATCCTGCCCCCGCTACATCTTTGGCCTGATCTCTCGCCTTTCCTCTGGACTTTCACCTCCGTTAGAATGTGAGATGTTGGCTGAAATTCATTACAACGGATACTGGCGTATATGCCACACACACGCGCGCGCGCGCGCACACACACATACACACACACACACACACACACACACACACACACACACATACATGAAAGAAATTTTACCATGTTCCCGAGGCTGTCGTAAAGAAGAAACAGTTTTGTGCCGTTTGCATACAGGCCACTCGTTGTACACCCATTCTTACGTTTTAAAAGGTGAAGAAGCTCCGTGTGGCATTCCATGTCATGTGCCACTCACAGTGAAACATATTCTTCTCGAGTGTTGGGACTTGCATGATGTGAGACACAAACACTTTACAGCAGACTCCATGAACACCTTGTCCAGAGATGTCTCACCTGATGTGATCTTTGAATTTCTGAAAGAGATTAACATTTTTCATCTGATCTAAGATTTTACGGAGGAAAGACTTTTAACAAAATTTCCGGTGTGGGGTTTTTGGAAGGTGTGTTTTAAAAGGTTGTGTGAATGAGTGATTTTTTATTTATTTATTTTATTATTATTTTTGTTGTTGTTGTTGTATTATTATAATAATGACTTGCGAGTTGACTTCAACGCAGGGACAGCTGGGCTATAAGCAACATTACCTTACCTTACCACACACACACACACATACACACACACACACACACACACACACACACACACACACACACACACACACACACACAGCACGCACGCGCACACACACACACACACACACACACACACACACACACACACACACACACACACATACCACTTTCTTTCCAACAAATCATAGAAAAGAAACAGAGACACGTTCACGAAACGTTTACCCCGTTTAATCACAGAATCACGATAAAAAGCTGCCAATGATTTAACACCAAACTAACAACAAGAACCACACACTGACACTTTACCTGTCACCATTTTCCCTCGAAACACACTTATTAAACAGAAAAAATGGCTTCATAATTTCTTCCGGACGATAAATACACACAGACAAAGTTATCACCGGAAAAAAAGGCAATGAAACATAAAAACATGTGTAGGTGCCGCGATAAAATACATAAAAAAAAAATCCTGTTGGCCAATAACACTGCAGGGTGGACACTTAATGACCATCCTAACTAGTGTTTAAGAGCCTACTACCCAGTCACCATATTACAACTAAAATAGTACAAACGGCATCCAAAGAAAAAACAAAAAGCAATAAACGATGAAAAGATTGTCTAGAACATAGGTGAAGTTGCAAAAAAAAAAAGTAAAAGAAAAAGCTGTAAACAGAAAGAAAAATAAAGAAAAAGCAGCAAAGTGAAAAAGAATGAGTAAAAAAGGGAAATTTCTTAGGCGGAACTTCCGGAAGGTGGGGACAGAATTTATCCTCTAAGAGCCCTCAGCACCCTCATATAACAAAAAGCTCACAACCGTGTCATCTTTATAGCCTTGCCAACAGCGAAGGTCGATTCAGAGCTGAAAGTATGTGCCAAACAGCAAACGGAATTGTTTCTGTTTTGTTTTTATCAAATGGAAAGAAAAAATCATACAAGCGATTTGTTCCAATTACAAATAGCAAAAACAAAAACAGCAAATGTAAAGGAAACCAGAACATTGAAACAGATGAGCTGAAAGTACGTGCTAAACAGCCAATAGGATTGTTCGTTTTTGTTTTTTTTTTTAATTATTTTATTTCATTTCTTTTAATCAAATTTAAAGGAAAATTATGTAAGCGAATTGTTCCCAAAACACTAACAACAACAAAAACAGCAACTGCAATGGAATCCAGTACGCTGAAACAGATTCAACATCAGATTAAACAAAATGTTGTTTTTTTTTTCAGAAAAACAAAGTACAGGTAGGTTATCAATGTCTCAGATTTAAAAAAAAAAAAAGAAAAAAAAGAAACTGGTCATGAAACAATAAACCT
>CM065719.1:38449722-38507222 GCA_033310375.1 Conus canariensis
GTTTGTCCACGTTTCTCTTGGCGGTTCGCTAACATTTATTTATAACTCTTGGTTTTGTTTGTTTGTTCCCCCCTCCCCTCCCCAAGACACATACTGATGATTTTACGACGGTCTCTTCTAACCAACAATAGGCTACTACTAACAAACTAACTGGCTTGAGAAGTACCTTCTTTTTGTGAAGAAGTCCATTACATATAGGACGTAACTTTAGCACACACGAGTGTGTGTGTGTGTGTGTGTGTGTGTGTGTGTGTGTGTGTGTTTGTGTGTGTGTGTGTGTGAGAGAGAGAGAGAGAGAGAGAGAGAGAGAGAGAGAGAGAGACAGAGAGAGAGAGAGATTTAGTTTTCAGTCTACGTTTGCGTGTGTGCATGTTTGTGCGCACCCAGCTGCTAGCACAAATTAGACGTTCAACAACTGATACCAGTCATTTGTCAGTGTGTAGTGCAAAGGAAACCCGCCTTAACTCACACACACACACACACAAACACGCGCGCGCGCGCGCGCTCGCTCGCACCTCCCTCCACACACACACACATCCACCATATTTCTCACACACACACACACACACACACACACACACACAGGGTGTTGATTCCCACACCTTTTGAGGACTTAAAGATACACACTTTCTGCTTCGCCTGTCTCCGGAGGATCGGGCGAAACTTGATAGATATTGACCGACTGTCATCACTGTACATGTCACAGTCTTCAGATCAGCTATTTTCTTTTTTTTTTTTAAAGTAAAATTCCAGGCTGTCGAACTGCCCTCTCCAGGAAGGACAGTGTAGACAGGTGCCTTCCAGCACTGTGTATTCACTCCAATATCTTGCTTAGGACCCCAGATCTGTGGAGGCCCCGTGTGCTTAATTAGCGAAAAGGTCTGACGTAGGTGGGAAAGTACATATACGCACACACTCTGCCGCGCGCGCGCGCGCACACACACACACACATACAAACACAGAGAGAGAGAGAGAGAGAGAGTTCATAATTAGGGGTGCATAACCGCATTATACAATCTCCAAACAGGAAAGGCAATTTGCGAACGAGAGGGAGGGAGGGATTGAGGGAGGGGCAGAATTCATAATTACGAATGCGCAACAGCACTATGCGATCGAAGAGAGAGAGAGAGAGAGAGAGAGAGAGAGAGAGAGAGAAGCAAAATAGAAGCGAACAAGAGAAGAGAAGAGAAGAGAGAGAGAGAGAGAGAGAGAGAGAGAGAGAGAGAGAGAGCAGCGGGTGGAGGATCAAAGACCTACCACAGTAGACTGTCGGAGAGCCAGGTTCTCTCTCTCTCTCTCTCTCTCTCTCTCACACACACACACACACATACAGAATAGCTATATCTGCTAGTTAAGATAGCTCCCAACAATGTCCAATTAGTCTGCATAATACACACATCGGACGATTCTCACCGCCTCACGCACACACCCTTCCGCCGGCCTTAAACCGAAAATGAAATAAACCTGAAAATGCCCGTGACGGGATTCTTACCGAGAATTTCACGTACCAGTCAGAAAAGCTTTTAGTGGAATAACACGATGGCAGTAGGCCTACATGGGAAAAGATTTCTTTCTTTGCCTCTTGGTTTTGCCGATTTTTACTGAGTTCGTATAGAACATGAAGCTGATTTTAATAAGAAAACTCGGCTATAAGAAATCAAAAGGTTTTCCCCTGCTGAGAGGATTCTTTAACATTACTTAAAATACCTCGGATGTAAGAAACTCGGTTGTACCAGCTGCCGTAGCGAAGTGGTTAGCGTCGCGGACTCCCGGCTGGGAGGTCGTGGGTTCGAATCCCATCAGAGTCATGTGGGTTTTTCTGCCCCGACCGGCTCTTACCAAGAGTTGAGTTTGCTGCGGACTCAGTTGGGAAGACTGGGACCACACAGTCGAGTTTCATCCACTTAATGGATGCGTTTCTGAGAGTGTTGCTCAAATTTCCTGACCAACACTGCAGGTGCCTGTATCTCTCGGGCCTGGTTGACGCCGGGATATATTATGAAAGGAAGCGTAGAATACAGCCCTGTTATGTAGTCTCAGACCGAAATGGAAATCCGTAGCATCATCTTAATCATCCTCATTCTCATCGACCAGCATCACAAAAAAAAAAAAAAAAAAAAATCTCAAATTCTGTGGCCCTTCATGCCCTGCTCTCATGGTGACCTCAATTTCGATGTCCTCTCCACGTCTATGGCCTTGGTTTGGTTCCGTCGGGGTCACCGGTATCGGTGAGTCTATGGGGGCTGTCGTTGGACGGACGTGGTGGCGCCCTCTGGAGGGAGAGCTCACTCACGCCGGCTCCGCGACTAAGCAATTATTGTCGTCAGTAGGGGGCTTAGTAGGTGGTGTCCTGCGTATGTTAGATCAGAACAGGCGCCACTGAACACCACCGAAGTGACTCGGCAGCAGTGCAGTGTCTCCTCCGGTGGGTTGCCTCTTCACGACTTGACATTGACTGCTCCCTGTGGATTGCCGCTGCCGGGGCTGCGGCGGAGCCGACCGGGCTGTGGCTGTGGACGGGTGTCGGAACGAGCGGCGTGGGTGCACTGCCTCTGAGGTGGCGCAGGAGTTGGGACAGCAAAAGGAAAAAGGAAAAAAAAAAAAAAAAGAAACTCGGTCGTACGAAAACTCGCTTGTAAGAAACAGGTTTAGCTGACCCTGGCGAAACTTTTCCTCGGATGTAAGAAAGTCTCGGCTGTCGAAAGATTTTCTCGGTGGGCCTACACATACCTATAAAAAAAATTTTTTTAAACCAACAAGTCCACGATGCAGGTCACAGGAATTGGTGGGACAGGATATGGGCCCTTTGATGTCCCCTAAGAGATGGGATATCCGGATGTAAGCTAGACAAAACGCAGGCGCTTGATTACGAGAGGTGTTTGAACTCCCCCACTCCCCACCCCTGTTTCTCTCTTCACGCCAGTGCATGTTCAATGCAAGGCAAGGCTTTGTACAATGTAAAGTGAAGATGGCTGACAAACACAAAAGACAAGCAATTTCGCTGAAATGAAAAATCCAAATTTTGGATGCTGTGGAGAGAAACCCGAAAAAGAAAAAGACGTTGATTGCTGAAGAATTTCAGATTCCTCTTGCTACTCTGTGCAACATTGTAAAACAAAGGGACAAATACAAAAATCAGTTCTTGGGCAGTACAACTGACCCGCAGCTACAGCAAAAGAATAGGAAGGCGAAACATGAGGACATTGACAATCAACTTCTGCAATGGTTTGTCCAAGCGAGGTATGTTATGTTACTATCTCCACCCCCTCTGCCATCTCTCTCTCTCTCACACACACACACACACACACTCTTTCTCCCCCTCTCTCCATCACTCCCTCCCTCCCTCCCCCCCCTCTCTCTCTTTCACACACACACACTCTTTCTCCCCCCTCTCTCCATCTCTCTCTCTCTCTCCCCCTCTCTCTGTCTTTGTTTCTCGTGCATGTGCACGTATGTGAGAAGCTTGACAGATAATCAAGGAATCACGTGCTATGTTCGTATTCATTCATTCATTTCACATTTGACGAGCATCAATATGTAACAGCCTACAACTTATGAGTACCTGTTAACTCCAATTCAGAATATCGCTGAGCGCTGTTAAATACTGCTCGTAAATACTTGTGTGGGTGCGCGTGCACACGTACACACACACACACACACACACACACACACACTCTCTCTCTCTCTCTCTCTTTCAAACTTTCAAGCTTTCGTGTTCTGTTCCGATGACAAATTATAAAACAGTTCCTACCTGCATTTCAAGACGATTCTCTACACAAGGCTTGAAATAAATCTTTTGTAGTGTGTGATATAGTATTGTCTCTGATGCAATCCCCATATACAACATATGGTAACATATTTATATGCATTCTTGTTAAAATTAAGAATATATACATATACTTGCATATTTGTAAGCACACACACACACACACACACACACACACACCATCATGGATATCCGTCGCAAAGCGACGATGACGTCAGTGGCGCCTTTGGTGTGTTATGGTTTATGTTTAAAACACCTTTTGGACCGAGGACTCGTCCGAGAATAAGTGATTCATTTATTTATAAGTGCATTTGTTAATATTAGGAAATTTCCGTACGATTATGTTGACTTTAAATATTTACCATTGCGTTCTCTCTCTCTCTCTCTCTCTCCACACCACATCATACACACACGAAAATGTTGATCCCTCTTTCTCTCTGTCATGACGGCCAATGGCTCCAAGAATAAATCTATACTCTCCTTTGTCGTAGTTTTACTCGTATATCGTGTTTATGCGTTTGTGTATGTGTGTGTGTGTATGGTGGTGGTGGTTTAATTTTACGTCTTTTCATCCGGCAGATGATATTAGACGGAAAAAAAAGAAAAAAAAAACCCACTTAAGTCATTTCAACACATACATCTGCATACACTTATGAAAAAGAAAACAGCATGTCAGTTAAGTGTGTGTGTGTGTGTGTGTGTGTGTGTGTGTGTGTGTGTGTGTGTGTGTGTGTGTGTGTGTGAGTGAGAGAGAGAGGGATAGAAAGTGATAAGAAAAGAAAACACACTAGAAGTTTTATGTCGCAGGCCAAAGTTTACTTGCGAAATCAATGAGCCTTCTCTCTCTCTCTCTCTTTCTTTTTCTCGCTCACTCTCTCTCTTCTCTGTGTGACTCTCTTTGTCTCTCTCCGTGACTCTGTGTATGTGTGTCTCAATCTCTTGTCTGTCTGTCTCTCTCTCTCCCTCTCTTTCTAACACTGACGTACACACACTAACAATCACAGAAACGTGCAGAGAAAAAGAGAACCAAAGTAAAAACAAACAAAAACTCGGATATTAGAAACACTCTAAAAAAATTTTTTTAGAGCTCTCGATTATAAGAAACCTCGGCTGTAAGAAAACTCGGTTATAAGAAACCAAAAAAAAAAGTTCCCCTCAACTTTCTTGTAACCGGATTCTACTGTACACACGCTCGCAGATGCACATCCTATCGTCCTCTTTTAGCATGTTTTCTTAAAACAGGATTAGGGTCAATTTGTTTTCAATGGACATTTTTAACTGGACTTTTTATATCCAGTTTTGTGCCTAGTGGACTTTTTATATCCAGTTTTTATAATTGTGTCTAAATGAGTGCACACTCAAGTGTGTGAACAGATGTGCATATCTGTAAAGAGGCAAAAGGATTAAAACTATTGTTACTGGTCAGAATCATGTTCATTTGTCTTTTGTTTGTCAGTTTTTGTTTTCAATCAGAAACAACTTTCTAAGATGGACAAGTATACTTTTCTGTCATGGTAGACTTGTTTGATTCTGTTTCCATATTGTTTCAATTGAAAAGTGTAAATTTCCCCTTCAGACTTTCACTTGAAACAACAGGACCTCAATTTATCTTTTTATCTGTCCATCTGTGAAAAACAACAACAACAACAACCTCATAACCATAAAAGTACAAGCTCACTATACATGGCATAGAGAATGGAAGAGGTTAAATTCCTGCCTGAGCATGGCTCAAACTATCAGTTTGACCAGTGGATTGTTACTTCAACCATTAAGCCAATTCATTGTTACTTTAACGTCTAAGCCAATTGATTGTTACTTTAACCACTAAGCCAATTTCCTGCTCTATTTGCACAATACGTGAAAATACACGATAATTTAGGCTATGAAGAAAGTTCATTCTGTGTATGTATGCTCATGCACATGTGTGTGTGTGTGTGTGTGTGTGTGTGTGTGTGTGTGTGTGTGTGTGTGTGTGTGTGTGTGTGTGTTTTGTCCATGAGTTTGTCTTTGCCTGGCTCGCAAGAGAGAGACAGAAATATGCTATATATAGAGAGAGGATGGTGGCTGTTTATGGACTGACTGATTCTTAATCACAAAATTATGACATAGTTTATATTTATCGAAGAGGCTAATTGCAGTGACTGGCAAGCGTGTAATTATTTCACTTTTCGCTTTGCAATCATCCAGTCCATCCAGCGTGACTGATATGCATATCATAATTCGTGAAGAGACAACTGAAGAGATTACCTCACAGCAGTATAACAGCAAACTTACCATGTGCCAGGAAAATGGTTGTCAGGAAGTAACAGAAATAGGATCATTTACAAGCAACATGAATGATTATAACAAACATTTGTGTTATTTGTATATTACATAAGAACGGCTGACAATTTGTCAGTGCAAGTGCAGAAGGTCTCTTGGCTATTACAAACAGGGACAGAAAAGGTCTCTAAGCTATTACATACAGTTACTTGGTGACAGAAAGTCAGACAACATGAGAACTGTGAATGTGTTAAATAGCAACAGAAAAGGTCCCTCAGAATCACAAACACTTAGTTGATGACAGAAGAGAAAGTATGGCTGAGAGAGAACTGTGAATACTGATTTCTTTCTTTTTTTTAAAATCTACATTGGCATAAGCAATTTGTGGAATTAAAAAGCTGACATGAAAAAACAAACTAAACAAACTAACTAAAAAGTGTAAACACAGACTGAGATATAAAACACAGAGAGATTCATGTTGCAGAGAAAGAAAACAACAATAATGTGACAAAAAGGACTTTTTCTTTTTTTTTAACATTTATTCAGGTTTCTGACTCTGGCCATTCATATTTTCAGTTACTAACATCTGTTAATCATTAGTTCAAAGTTTTTGCAGTTAACTGAGATTAGCTTCCCAACTCCCTCCCTCCCTCCCTTCCCCTTCCTGTTTTTTTTATGTTACAGACGATCTGAATATTTGATGGCCTGTTTCAAGCTTACAGGCTTGTGCCTTTGATGTAATGTAATGCACTTGTTTTCAATATCTAAAGTTGCAAAGTGCAACCATTGAAGTTAAGATAAATTGAACCATCTAAACCACTCACACAAGTATCTTTTTTTTCCCTCTTTCATTCAAACAGTACACAACAGTTCTCTTCCGCAGCATTGTCCTATTTCTTTCATTCAAACAGCACACAAGAAATTCCGTTTCACAGCACTGTCCAACACTTAGTCTTCTGGGCGCTTAGGAGGGGGCCCACAAGGCTGGAGCATCTTCTCCATGATGTTGAACTTCACGCGGGCGCGGGCTTCATTTTCTGCCACAGCAAAGTAATTCAGCATGTCGCTGTGGCCGAGGTAGGCAGCATACGTGTCTCTGTGCTGATTGGTCAGCCACTCCCACTTGTTGGTGTCTGCATGGCCCGTGCCAATGTACTTGGACTGCAAGTGCTCCAACTGGCTGTGAATGTTGTAGCGGTCACCCATTGTGTCTGCAACATCAGATTTCAGAACTTGTACTGCACAAACGTTTAGGATTAGGTGATAAATACTACAAACCTTCAAACTAAATAATAACAAATCTCAAAATACTCAACACTAAATAAGTATTAAAGAACAAGAAAAAAAAATGATTCTGATTTTGGCCCAAGTTTGCCAGAAACATTTGCACATACTAACTCAGTATTGATTTTAGACTTCAGAAAAAAAAAAGGGGGGGATGGGGGGAGTGCTTTGGCACCCTCATTATTTAAAAAAAAAAAAAAAGGGAGGATCAGGCCATGGTAGGGCTAGGTCCCGGAAAATGTACTATAAAAGGTTAAAACAGTGATTTATCCTCCATCTCATTCAGTCTCCAGAAATTCCTCTGGTAGACTCTCTCAAGGTACTCATCTCAAGGTATTACGTGCATCATCAGGCTGCCATGTCTGCTTATCTACATCATCTTTTGTAGACGTATTTCAGTCTACTTCTTCAATCTCCTTTTTTTGTTGTGGACAAAGTTTGTACAAGCAAAATCAAACAAATTTACTTCCTTGTACTCAAAATTTATGCTCGGGCTAGCGATACTATGACACAAAACTATTTCCGCAAATAACAAGACTGTGGGAAGTGAATGGCTGAGAGAAAACAATAGAACAGGCAATAGATTTCAACACAGATAAGATTTGGTAAAGTATGGATGTATGCGTAGTGTTTATAACTGTTGCAGACAATGCAATAATGCAAATGCTCACCAATGTTTGACCCGCTTAGACCACTTGCAAATGCAGCATTTTTCCTTCGGTTTGAGGGGAACAAATCAGTGGGATTCCGCAGTCGCACGCTCTAGAATCAATACTACTGATATGTCATGAAATGACTATTGTCTGACCTGCGAAGATCCCTTTCTTCCATTAAGAAAGGGTGAACACCGTAGTCGCACCTTCTCGCCACGTTAATGTGGGTGTTTCCTCGGGGGGACATGGGGCAGGTTGTTTTCACTAACGCGGCACGGGAGCGGAATACTGGCGCTATATCAAAACTAGATCCCGGCCTCTCCAATCAAGGAAAGCTGCAGGCTAGACCAGTCCAGATGGAGGAGTAAGGCCCCCACCAAAATGGAAGGAACTGAGTGAAGGCCCACCGGCGTGTGGATACGCCCTGACACTGCTCCAAGCCTTACCCCAGCCATGGGTTAAATGGCAAAAGCATCCAGCCTGCCGAAGACGGAGTGTGTCAGCTACGGCGCAGGTCCTGGGGATAAATTAGGACACACACGCATCAACGATTATGGTCATGCGTCAGACTACCTTGTTGTCATGGCGTCGTCCCTATCAGCGACAACCGGGGAGGGACGGAGCCGGGCCCTTAGCCTCAAAGGGGCCCACCCAAGCGACCGGTGCCTCTGTTAACCTGACGGTCGGGGGAAGGCAGAGTAGAGCGACTGACCAGACTACCCAGCCTCCTACCATCCTTACAGTGGCTCAGTGGAATGCAGAAGGACTAGGGAACAAGAAGCCAGAACTGCAAAAGTTTCTCAGCAAAAACAACATCGATGTCATCTGCATCCAAGAAACACACTTGAAAGATCATCGACGTTTCTTCGTAAGAGGCTACGAGACATTTCGCCAAGACCGCGAAGACAGACACAAGGGAGGAATCATTACCCTTGTCAGAAACTCCATCCCTGCAGTAGAGACTAACAGATCAAGAAGACAAGAACTAGAACACCTGACTGTCAAGCTCTTGCTGCCCAGTGGAGACCTACGGATCACCAACTGCTACAGCCCATCAACCTCATCTCTTACGCTACACAACGTGAAGCTAGAAGCTTACAGACACCTGGTGGTTGGAGACTTCAACAGCCACTCGCAAAGCTGGGGATATGAGGAAATGGATGCCCGTGGTGAGGAGGTGGAAGATTGGATGATGGAAAATAATCTAGTACTCATCAACCAGGCGGATGACAAACCAACGTACTTCTCCAGAGCCTGGAAAACCACCTCCACACCAGACCTGGCAGTAGCTACTGAGGACATTCACAAGCTCACGTCCAGAGAAGTTAGCACCCAGCTTGGAGGGAGCGACCACCTGCCAGTCATTCTCAACATCTCCAGCTTAGGATGTACTGAGCGCAACATGCAACCAAGTTGGAACTTCAAACGAGCCAACTGGACCCTCTTTGCAGAAAAGGCTGACCACCACACCAAAAACATTTGCTGTGCAAATGACCTGAACAAGAACGTCCAGAATTTCACTGATGCAATGCTTCAGGCAGCAAAGCAGGCAATCCCAAGGGGCAAAAGAAGACATTACCTGCCATACTGGAGTGACACACTGGAACAGCTTCACACTGAAATGGACAATGCCAGAGAAGCTATGGAGCAAACCCCCACTCCAGAGAACCTAGTGAGGCACACCAACGCCAAAGAAGCTTTCAACCAACAGAAGAAAGCTGAACTCCAAAAGAGCTGGAACGAGAAGACCAGCAGCCTAAACATGGAGAAGGACACCAGCAAGCTGTGGAATCTGACAAAAGCCCTGAATGAAGACACCAGAGCGGGACACAGCAAAACCGTCATCGAGGAAAATGGTACACACCACACGGGAAGGAAAGCAGCAAACATCCTGGCAGAATTTTACAAAGAGGAAAGCAAAGCAACAATACCCATTGCCCGAGTGCAGGAAGTCAGCATGGAAACCAGGGAGAAGCTGAAACACCAGAACCCTACACCGTCCATGATGTCAGCCTTCTCCATGACTGAACTCAATGCAGCCATTAAAAAACTAAAGCCAAAGAAAGCCCCAGGGAAAGATGGTGTTACCAATGACATGATCAGGAGACTTGGAACCACAGCAAAACAGAAGCTCCTTCTGATCATCAACCAGTCATGGAGCTCAGGGAAATTCCCAGACCGATGGAGAGAAGCAGTCATCAACCCCATCAGAAAGAAACAAAAAGACAAAACCAAGAAATCCAGCTACCGACCAATCAGCCTCCTCAGTTGTCTGGGCAAGGTGATGGAAAGAATGGTGAACACAAGACTGCTGAAACATCTGGAAGAAAATCACCTGCTCAGCAACACACAGTCAGCATACAGGAAAAACCACAGTACGGAAGACCAGCTTGTGTACCTCGCCCAACAGATCGAAAACGCCTTTCAGGAGAAGAAAAAGGTACTCGCTGTCTTTGTGGACCTGACCAAAGCCTTCGACAAGGTATGGAAGGAAGGACTTCTCCTGAAGCTGCTAAACAAGAAAGTGGAAGGGAATATGTACCGCTGGATACGCAACTTCCTCCAGTACCGCACAGCAAGAGTTCAGCTTGATGGGAAAATTAGCCACCGAATCACTCTACAACAAGGTGTACCACAAGGAGGAGTCATCTCCCCTACACTCTTTCTCATCTTCATTGATGACATCGCTGAGAAGCTCACCAAGCACATCTCCAGAGCTCTCCACGCCGACGATTTTGCTGCCTGGAGTGCTGCAGAACATCTAACCACAGCCAGCTACAGGATGCAGGAAGCACTGGAACACGTCGGAAGATGGGCCTCTGACTGGGGCGTAGAAGTCAATGCCACCAAGACAGTGGCCACAGTCTTCTCGCTGTCGCCACTGCGAGAAACCATCAGCCTGAAAATAAATGGAAGAGAGCTAAAACAAGAAGACAACCCAACATACCTAGGCATCAAGCTGGACAAGCGGCTTACTTGGAATCCGCACCTCAAGAACATTGAAAACGAAGCAGTCAGGAAGCTCGCCATCATGAAGAAGCTGGCCGGTACATCCTGGGGCGCAAACAGCAGCATCCTGCAGAAGGTGTATGTGGGTACCGTCAGACCAACCCTGGAGTATGGCAGTTCTGCATGGGCCACTGCATCCAAGACCAACACCAGTCACCTGAACAAAGTGCAGAATGCAGGATTGCGACTGATCACTGGTGGGATGAAGACTACCCCAATCCAAGCCATGGAGAAGCTTACTAGTCTACATTCCCTCGAAGACAGACGCGAGGAGAAGGTTTTCATCCACAGTGAAAAGTTACTGCGTATGCCTACCCACCCCATGCACACCGAGATGCAGAACCCCACCAAAAACAGGCTAAAGAGAACAAGTTTCAACCACCTGTCTAAGAGCCTGCATCGCAGCAATGAAGACCTGCTGCCTGTTTCACCAGCCGAAATGGAGATGCTTCCAAATTTTGAGGAACCAGACAATCACCTGGAAGATGTTGCAATCATCACCGAAGTTCCTGGCATTAAAAGAATGGACCGTCAAGCCCCTCAAGTAATGAAAGCTCTAGCACAGGAGATGATCGCCAACCAATACAACCCCAGTGAGTGGACCCACGTCTTCACAGATGGATCCTCAGAAGGAGCAGTCAAGAATGGAGGAGCAGGGTTCTTCATCAGACACACCAATGGAAGATTGACACACAAGGCCTTCCCTACTGGAAAGATCTCCTCCAACTACAGAGCGGAGGCAATAGCACTGCTCCACGCAGTGAGGATCTTTCTGGAACCGGCCAGCCCATCACAGAAGGTTGTCTTCTTCACAGACTGCCGATCTCTGCTGCAGGGACTTCAGAACACAAGAAATGAACAACATACGCAAGACATCAAGGCTGCCCTCCATGAACTCTCAAAACAGTCTGTCATTACGCTTCAGTGGATTCCGTCTCATTGTGGGATCATGGGCAACGAAAAAGCTGATGCTCTCTCCAAAGCAGGCAGCAAAATGGAGCAGTTCAGCCACCCCGTGACCTACAGGGAGGCCAAGACCATCATCCACAACCAGTTTCAGTCCCATTGGAAGAGAAGGCTGGGTGCAGAGAGTGGTGCTGACCCGATCCACCAGCTCCAAAGGCACCAGCAGACAATCCTCTTCAGACTGAGGACCGGCCACTGCAGACTGCTGAGCCACCTTAACCGCCTGAAGATCACCTACACTGACCAGTGTCCATGCGGCACTGGACCCCAGACCCCTGAACATGTCCTCCTGCGCTGTCCTACTCACGCAGCTCTACGACACAAAACCTGGCCGGGGGGAGCGGAGTTACAGGCGCAGCTTTGGGGAGCCCGTTCTGACCTGGAGAAGACCGTGGGCTTCATCATGGCGGCCGGGTTACAAGTCTGACGCATCCAGCTTCAATCGAACGCAGAAGAAGAAGAAGAAGACTATTGTCTATTAAGTCCTGAATCTTTTTCTTTTTTCTTACCCTTGTTGCATTATCTATTCACTTACTTTATTTTTCGCCCCACAGACATGTGTATGCGCCTAGGATCTCACAGCTTAACAATAACAGATATGGTTTTGTGTAAATGAACTAGTTCACCGCACCATAGTGACACTTTTTTTTTTTTTTTAAGTGAAGCCACACTGGGTATTTATCTTTAAAATTCTTAAAGAATAAGTTTTGTCCATGCAGTATTACTGTATTCAAATTTCAATGCACAGTTTCCATGCATTTTCATCAAGTATCATATCATCATAGTGGTTGCTTTTCTTTTTCTGTCCATTGAATTACATTCATTAACTTCATTCTCATTTCTTTACTGATTTATTGACAGAATCATTCATGAACCACCGTGGATGATTAAAGACTTTGTTTATAAATTGTCTACAATATAGTGGGGGCAAAAAACCTGAATAATTCAGTCAAATGTCCATAAGGGCACAGGAATAGATCAATGGAGAAAAGTTACCAATCTCAAAATCAAACTGTCACCATCCTAAAAATGAAATTTATCATGAGCTGGATGGGCACTTGGTAAGATCTTGCCAGCATTTCCACCATGGAAGTATGAACAGGTGTGGACTGAAAGAGTTACTTCCCATATACATTTTTTTTTTTTTTCCTTTTTTATTCTATCCCACAAGAGTTGATACATGCACCACCATTTAACTCTACGCACACACACACACCCTCCCACCCATATTTTTGCCCCCCTAATCACACCCCAGTATTGTAAAGTAATACAAATGTAACCACAGTCAACTGGTTTTGGCTTCTAGAACTTTCTACAACTTACACTACAGGTCCAAATTTACCAGACCAGAAGACAGCATCACTCTCTACCGGACAAAAAAAGTGATGAAACCTCTTAATTGTTCAACAAACAATGTATTGTGTATTTCTTAGTTACACTAAAAAGCAAACAGCAACTTTCGCAGTTCTGGATTGTAATTTTTGTGGCACTAGAATATGTGATGAAGACAGTTATTTTAGAATTGGAGGACAGGTTGAAGTGGAGATGATGTGACAGTTTTGGGCACTTTTGAAGTCCCCCTACACCCCATTTCAAGCCTTTTGAAAAATAACGACTTGTTCTCTAGACTCATTGCTCAGACCTTCCCCACCACCCCTGAAACTGTGAAAGCAAAAATGAAGAAAAGAGATCAGATTCTTCTGCAGAGAAAAAGACTAAGCCTGAGTCACTGCAGTTTGGGACTATGTGGCTTTCCAAAGATCACTGGCTACTGGTTCCACTTCAGCAATGACAGCTAAAATATTGTTTTTGAATGAAGATTTAGCATCCTTTGGGTTTAAGAATACGACCTTATGTACACCTGAAAATCTACCTCCAGTCTAGCTTTCTTTTGAAGACTGACATAATGTTGGAAAGATATGAAAAAAATAAATCCCCAAATCCTCTTATCTTGCAAAAAGAAATGTCTAGTAGTAGTAATAGTAGGAGTAGTAGTAGTACTTGCGACTGGCTTCCATTAGTCTTGGCCTGCAACCTATGAACATCCCCTTGTTGATAAGATTTTTTTAAAATTTGGGTCTGACCACATATTTCAAAATATAGATCAATCATTAACAGTTGAATTCTCAAAACCACCCCCGCCCCCACCCAAGAAAAATTTTGGTATGTTGTCCTGAAGATTCTAGAAATTAACAACATTTTGTGTACATTTGATGTTGGCTGTAAGATCCCTTTAGTGATATGCAACTCTGTG
Organism: Conus canariensis; assembly: GCA_033310375.1. Classification (NCBI taxonomy): domain Eukaryota; kingdom Metazoa; phylum Mollusca; class Gastropoda; order Neogastropoda; family Conidae; genus Conus; species Conus canariensis. Next base: position 38,463,917 of record CM065719.1, read on the forward strand.
AGAAAAGGAAACTTTTCTTTCTGTAGACTGACTCTATAGAGTATTAAATAATTTTTCCTTCCAAATTTTTTGTGTGTTATTAAACAGTTAAACAGAAAAAGAGGATCCATTTGATTGTAATCTATATCATAAGAAATCCTGTGCGTTTCAATAAGACCCCCTTTGATCCTCATGGGCTACCTTAAACTCTCAAAGGTTTTGAGTGTTTCGCATTTTTTAGCAACAACTGTGCAACAATATTAAAATGTATCAAATAATTTTTTTTTCTTGGTAAATTCATTATTGTGCATTTGTGTAGGCTTGTTTTATTAAACCATTCCATTTTTTTTTTTTTTAAGTTCTTAGACATGATAATTCTGACAAAAAAACAACAACAAAAAACCCTTCAATCATCAGATTCATCAGTGATAAAAAAAAATAAAAAAAAATCAAGAGAAAGAATTGCAGGGAGTTAAGAAAAAAAACAAAAACAAAACAACTGAGCTGCGGATAAAAATTGCCACGCTTTGTAGACAATCGACTATCTCGCAGTTGCTACCACTGTGCATCATGTGATGGACCTTTTCACTGCTCACTGTGGGCAGTGCGTAAAGTGTATCATTCCTATTGAATTAATAATGATTCCCAACCACATATGACAGCATGACGTACTGTACAGATGTTCCTGCATCTGACTGGCTGATTCAAATTTTGTGCGAGCCTGCCTCAATACTTTTTAGTTCCAAAGTGTGCATTCTTCTAAATATCGTGACAAATTCAAATGGGACCCATTCAGTCCATGTTATTTTGAAAGACCCAAGATGTTCCTTTTTGCAAGAGTCCGCAAAGTTTCTATGAATTAATCTGTGGAGTTTAACTTCACATATATCCCAAAAGTTCAATGTGTTGAGACAGTGGGTAAATGGCATGCAACAGTCATTGTTGCTCAACCTGCTGTCATCTGCCAAGATTCTTGTTCTTTGGGACACAGATTCTCAGCTTCATCTTCAATACATTTCAACTCATTTTCTATGAGGAAAATCTTGTCACTTAAAAAAGTGAACAACTTTCTTCTAAGGTGCGTGATAGTTTTTGCACCATTTAGTTGCAAATCTTCTGCTCTTTCTACAGTAGTGATTATTTTTTGATTTGGTAAAAGATTTTTTTGTTGCATGTCTCTCTTTTATAGATCCATGCACAATTAAACTACTGCCACTGACTTTAATTATCATCAAGAGCAAGCTCAAACCAACACCACAACACCATCGCAAACAACGTGGACTAAGTCCTGCAGAATCTAGTACCAACAGATTTCATTACTACCTGGAACTATCAGTGCCTGACACGAGCTGCTCGTTTCACTGTGACACGGTGACTTTTGTGTCATGGGCTTCCAGACTGCGCTAAACGGATTTCTTTTCTGTCTTCTAATACCCTTCATTATCATGTCTTAGCCATGGTGAGTCTATTCCTTAACATCAAATCGGGAGCTCTGCGGAGCCTGGCCAAGAGCCTAGTATGAGGATTGTAGAACTTTACAACAGCCGAGTTACAAGGAAATACAAATAAAATAAAGAAAAATATGAATGAGGGGGGTGGCAAATTGAGTGTATGATCTACAATCAAATAAACTGGATATAACCTGGCACTCACCCGCAAATCTAGTAAAGTACTTAAATGACAAATGGAAACTTCAGCTTAATGTTTCTCACACTTGTCCAGGAACCTCGTCAAGCGGAAGTACACAAATGGAACATATTTACACAAATCATTCAAAATTACAAAAAATTTACTCAAATGAACGATCTCTTTCTCCCTCTCTCTCTCTCTCTCTCTCTCTCTCTCTCTCTCTCTCTCTCTCTCCCTCCCCCTCCCCGCTCTCCTTCTCTCTCTGCCCTAAACAACAACATTAACACCTTTTCATTACTGCTTTCAAAACCAGTCTTGAATGTTGGATATATATATGCTAGTATAAATCATTGTTCATTCCTCCTCAGGTTATACTCATTATACTGGTTTGGTTAGTGCTGCTTCTTATGTCCTTTATCCACGTAAGAATATTATATGCTGTGCGTGCGCACGTGCGTGCGTGCACGTGTGCACGCACGTGCGCGCATGTGCGCGCGCGCGTACGCGCATGTGCGCTCGCATGTGTGTGTGTGTGTGTGTGTGTGTGTGTGTGTGTGTGTGTGTGTGTGTGTGTGTGTGTGTGTGTGTGTGAGAGTGAGACAGACACTTCTGTTTAGTTTCTTTAATGCTAAAATGAATCATCTCTGTTTATGTTATATTTAGTACTATATTATGTAATATTGTACCATGTTAGTATCCTTAGTCCCTGAATTTATTAGGGCCAGATGGAAAAGAGCACCTTCTTGTTTGACTGTGCGTTACCCTTGGGAATAGAGATCTCAACCATTAAATCAATCAAACAATCTCTCTCTCTCTCTCTCTCTCTCTCTCTCTCTCTCTCTCTCTCTCTCTCTCTCTCTCTTGTTTCAGTGCTTTTGTTTTTCCCGTCTTTCCATTCATCTATTCGTTAATTTTGATGACTGGACAACAACAAAAAATGTTGCTAGTCATGCTTAGGTAATTTGTGGAAGTCATGCTTAATTAATTGGTTGCTATACTTACTCCCCCACCAGGCCAAGGACCTGATGAAATAAAAGCTTGTAGATCCTATTTAGCTTATCAGTTACCCTTGGAAATAAAAGATCATCACCATCATCGAAGAGGATTCTGTTTTCCGATTTTGCTATAACAAGCCAATAAACGAGCGAACGAACAAACGAAAAATACCATCCAACAAAGCCGGTTTTCATTTTTCGATTTTGCTTCGTTATGTTTTTAAGACTCTCTTTGACCTTTTCGGTGGGCATGCGTGGCGGGTGAAAACCCAGCCAAGAAAGCGTGGTAGCTCGCACGCAACCGGATGGACATTTGAAATCGTGCTCGAAAGTTCGGCAATCTGACTCAAGGAAGTGGTGAGTCTGTAGAAGTTTTAGTAAATAACAGTACAGGCGCATAACAGCCGTTATTAGAGGAGGGGGATGTAAACGCTGAAATTCAAAACGTTCTTTGATTGAGACAATCCTACATGTTCCGTGTGCTAACGCTTACATACCGATGTCGCATGTGGGTCGGTGCGACCATTCCATCAGATCGTCTGCTCACAGACAGGCCTAGTTTCTTCTTATCTGGCGGGCTGCTCAAGCAGTTTAATCGGATATTAGTATTATATGACTTATAGCGGGCTGATCATACCAGGCGGATTTCTTGCGCAATTTAAATCGGATTACACTGAAGGCTTAATACTTCTAACAGGCTGTCAAAGCAGTTCATCGTAAGCCGATTTTTTTTTTGTCTGTAACGATTTGATTGTTCTTGCTTCCCCTTAGCTGTGAATTCGATGACTCAAGCCATCTATATCAGTGATTCCATGTTTATGTATGGCATTTTCTGAAGTGAAATAAAAACAGCTGTAACTCAAGAGAGAAACTTACTTAGCAGTTTTCATTGTGACAGTCTTCTCTCAGGGATATGTGCATTTACAGTTTAGTCAGGCTGATGGTCATGCATCACTGGCCAGTGCGCTTAGCAATCAACAGCTATGTATAACAATAACATCTTGCACATGCATGTTAAGTAAATAGCACAATTACCATCATCATCCTGCAGAAAAGTAGATCTATATATATAAGATCTTGAAAGTCCTTAAAAGTCCTTGAATTTTGAGGACACCTTTTCAGGGACAGAAAAGAAAGCTCCGTGACATTTGAACTTCCATGCATATGTACCTCAGAGTACATTAAAGTAATTGAAAATGAAGATTATGATGGAGCAATGTATACTTTGAGCACAAGCCAAAATTATATGCAAAAGCAGGAAACAATGTAACGTTTATTTTATTGTATTCTTATGCGCAAAACCAATAAGTAAATTTTCAACAAAAGTGTTGTCTTCAAAGTTACAAATGAGAGACATTAAAAAGTTCACAAAACAGTGCTTACAAGATCACAGTCTCTTTTGCACTTTGTCATTTTCCTGCTGTCTGGTATCTGAAGGGAATTGTTTTGTGTTTTCTGTGTCTATTGTTTGTAATATCTGAAGAAGACATTAGTTTAAAAAAAATGTTCTTATTGTTTATGAAAAGAAGCATTACTTTGTGCCTTGTTTTGTGTACAATTTATGTTTTGACTTATTTCCATAAGGCTGCTGTCTGTAAGTCAGTGAAAAGTACTAAAAGAAAGTTCTTGAGTTTTTTGTTTGTAAGTTGGCAAGTTCCCAGTCTTGCTGTAGTGTAAGGCATAGTTATGGTAAAGCCTTTTTAGGCATGAATGTGAAGCAGTCACACACACATAGATGCTGAACCTGGAGCAGTCACTAGAATCTGACACTATTGGATCCAATGTGATACCAGAATATAATCTGAAATAGACTTGGTTGGATAGCTGTTAAAATAATGCAGCAGAGTTTGTGCAGAATTGGATTTTAGCAGCCCTTCCATACCCCCACTCTTGACTTCCTTTTCACTTCTCAGTCAGAGATCACTAAGACTGTTTTTTGCGTTGTTTGAAGTCTGGCATGTGTGTGTGTGTGTGAGAGAGAGAGAGAGAATTAAAAAAACAAAACAAACTTAAAGCTCTTTTGTATTGAATTTGTATATATCACAGTATTCACACACACACACACACACACACATACGCACATGTACACACACACACACACACACACACACACACACACACATCATATTTTTTTTAGCGACTTTCTTTGCACCTTTTTGTGTTTGTGTGCGGGTTTTTTTCTCGTGCTTCATTCCTTTTTTTTTCTATTTTGATCAGATTCATTATGCCAGCCAAGGCGGGAAAGGGCAGAGCTCCCAAACGAGGCCATGACAACAAAGCTGTTGGCAAAGACAATGGAGTGTCAGCGAAAAGAATAAAAGGTGAAGGTCATTAAATTCACTCTGAAGGCTACGAATATTTCAAAGAGGATCTCTCCTTTAGGATAACTGATGTACAGCAATATACAATATATATACAAGTTTTAATCGATACCTGATAACCCTCCGTGTCCTTCTTCCTCCCCTCCCCCTGGTTCCCCCTCCCTGGCAAGACAACAAATCAAAAGAGGTTTAATTGACTGTTCAAATTTGAATTTGTCCAATATTATTGTAAAAACATGTTCTAGTTTATCTGTTATGAAGGGTGCATCACAGCAAATTCGTTGGCAAGTCTTTTGTGGCTGCCCGAAATTTAACAAGAGAAGAGGTGAAGTACTAGTGAATATTAAATAATGTGCAAAGCAGTGCAGGCTTATTTGATAAACAGATACTACAAATAACGCAAAAGGCAAAACTGATAGTGGTGGCAGTCAGTATGATGATATATACCATGTTTGGATGTTTGTGTTAAATGTTGTTTAGGGTTTTATCTAGTTCCCAGTATCTACAATACGAAATACACTGTGAGATATCCTGTTATAATGTGCAGTAAAAGGCAAAGTTTGGAAATGAATTTTTGACAGTTTATCTTTTATTAGATAAAGACAGTATCAAATAGCAGAATTAAGGGGGGGGGGGGGGGGGGGGGGGGGGGGGAGTCTGCCCTATCAGCATTTCGGCTTTTTCTTCTGCAGCTTTGTTCGGACAAGACCATCAGAATTATTTTCCTTGAATGGAAGTCTCTTTCACAGTATGGAAGTAAATACTGTGAATGAGCAATAAGCTGGGTACATGTATGTTGGCTGTAAATTATGTCAGTGGTTAAAACAAAGCTGGGTACATGAATGTTGGCTTTAGATCATGTCAGTGATGTAAGTCGGTAAAAGCAGATACTTAACGCAGCTCAGTTAACACTATCACTGCAAATGCGTGTAGCGTGAGTTTCCCCCCTCCCGCACACAGCTGCTCACGCTAAAACCCCTGCCTACGTAGTGATTTTGGCATTTTTGGAATGTATTTTACGTGTTATGTTTGGTCCGTGTTAACATCATGTTTGGTATGTCTGAAAAGAAGAAATCAGGGACTTTTAGATGAATGTACTTTCAGAACACTAAGAGATCCTGCATTGAGACAATGCACTGAAAAATGAAGTAACCAAAACACACAGAAATAAAAACAAGTGAAGAGTTTGACAATCAATGTGTAATAATTGCATGAAGGCAAATTGATTAAAAAATAAAAAAAATAAAAAAAAAGTACTCACCTAATACACTTATGGGTATGGCGCTTTTCGCTATCAGTTATTATCCATCTTTAAACAATTTCACAGAATTTGGGCTACAGAGATTTTTGCGAGTCAACCGCCTGTGTGTGTGTGTTACTGAATCAGTTGAATCTATTTTTGCCATTGTAATCAAGAACATCTTCAAATAGACGCTCCTCATCTTCCCTATCATCTCCACTGTCGATCGACTCTCCTTTGTTATCGGAACCGCCTTGAATACATTCTTCAATAACTTGTTCTAAAGAAATAACTTGCTGGCGCCGAGCTGGCATTTTGACGAGCAGATGAAAGGCCCATGCCAGAAACGCGGTCAGTTCACTCAAGTCGGAAAAACTCCAGCGAGGGGTTCTTTGTTTCAGCCGGAGATAGTGAACGTGAACTTTGCTTGAACTTAAGAACTAGGGCATGTCAGGCTACCAGGAACCCTCTACTAAGTTCTGGCGGGAGTTATTTCTCTTAGACCATTAGAGTTTGAATACTAGAATTTTTCTAAATAAGAACATGCGGACATGTGCGCGCCATAGACAACGGAGCTCTCAGTGGGCGCACGGCACTGCGTGCCGTAGGCAGCAGAGCTATCAGCAACGCACGGAGCCGTGAGCGCAGTAGGCTGAAAGTTAAATCCTTTGAATGATGTGTCTGCCTTCCTGCCTTGGTGAAACATCAGTAGGGGGAGACACCAATTTGATTGAAAACATTCCATTCATTTTCAAGAAAAACATTCCAGCGTCTGATATCCCATGCATAGGTTAATTCCTGCGACTGATACTAGTGATAGGTGGATCTTATTGGTAATAATAACAATACAAAATCTAAAATTCATCAAAGAAACTGTCACTACTGGAACATAATTGTCTTCTTTTTTTTAAAAGATATTTCTGACTTACATGTGAACGCTGTCTTTTTTTTTTTTTTTTTTTTTTTAATCTATAAGTTTTTTTTCTGTTCTGTAACAGTGAATCACCGGTCTCATGCAAGCAAGCCAGGGGTGGTGCTGACGTGTGGTGGGGGTGAGGTAGGTCAGCTGGGCCTGGGACCTGACGTGTTTGAGAAAAGCCGTGCTGCTCTTGTTCGCATCCCTGACCCAGTGGTTCAAGTGTGTGCTGGGGGCATGCACACAGTCTGTCTCACCAACAAAGGACAGGTGAGTGTGTACTTTTTTGTGTACCGTCTGCCTTACCGACAAAGGACAGGTGAGTGTGTACTTTATTGTGTACCATCTGCCTCACTGACAAAGGACAGGTGAGTGTGTACTTTATTGTGTACTGTCTGCCTCACCGACAAAGGACAGGTGAATGCGTACTTTATCGTGTACCATCTGCCTCACTGACAAAGGACAGGTGAGTGCGTACTTTATTGTGTACCATCTGCCTCACCGACAAAGGACAGGTGAGCGCATTTTTATTGTGTACTGTCTGCCTCACTGACAAAGGACAGGTGAATGCATACTTTATCGTATCACCGTCCGTCTCTCTGATACCGGACAGGTGGCTAAAAACACAGTGTTAACGTCTCACTGATTTGAAGGACAGGTATATTTGGACAGGTGAGTGCATAGTTTGTTGTGTCGCCGTATGTCTGTTTCAAACAGGACAGGTGGCTAAACACAGTCTTGATGTCTCTCTGATTTAAAGGACAAGTACATTTGGTCTGTCTCACTGATATTAAGTGACAAAGGACAGGTGAGTACGGACTTTATTGTGTGGCCATCTGTCTCTCTGATACAGGACAGGTGGCTCATATCTAAAGGACGGCAAAGTGCATGATGTTCTGATCCTAAAGGACTGGCGAGTGTGAACAGTCTATCTCCTACAGAAAGGGCAGGTATGTGAATGTTATCACAGTCAAAAATCTGTGGTAAGCGCCTACGAGTCTGTCGCATTTCCAAGGAACAGGTAAGAATTCCCAGTCTGCCTCGCAAGGGACAGGTGGAGGGCGCCGTGTCACAGGTAAACTATATTGTCCCACTGATGAAGGACAGTTAAGTATGTATAACCTCCTGATGAAAGGAAGGTGGATTCTACATGCAGTCTGTCTCGTTTATATTACATACAGGTAAGTATACGTGGTAGGTGATAGTACAGTTAAATGCATTCAGTTTGTCTTCTTGAATCATCAAGAACTTTTGAACATTTTTCCACCAGTAAGTGATGCCCTACTGATATTGGGCACTACAGGTAGATTCTTAATTATATTGTTTGATTTCTTAGAAGAGAAGTTAGAGCTTTTCTCACTGATAAAGGATAGGTAGTGATGAAGGGATAGATATTGATGTAGGCCATCTCATTGATAAAAGACATGTAAATTCATGCAGTGTACTGCAGAGGCCTCATGTCTGCAAGAGTCTTGCATACAAATTTATTATGTTACACCTTTTTTTTTCCTAATCTAAAAAAAGAATATTAAAAACAAAACAATAATAACAACAACAAATACCTGTTGATGCCTTATGAACTTGAGGTTCAACTGACAGATCCAGCCTACAACGCGGAAGTCGCCAGCTTCAGGGCAGGGGGAGCAAAGTGTGTAAATGTAAACAAAGATGTTGATCATGTAGCTAAAATTGTACAACCAATCAAAATTAAGGAACCTGAAGTGTCGGGTATGTGTAATCCAAACCAAATAGTATTCGTTGCAAAAAAAATAAAATAAAATAAATCTTAGAAAACTGCTTAGTTTCCTTACCAGATCAAAATCAGAGACAAACAAGTTGATTGATGGCAAGGGTATTGCTGATGGTATCCCTTCTTCAGCTTCTGAGATTCCTAATGTCTCTCCATCAGGAATCAAATCAGGACTTTTACCTAATGAAGGTACATCATCGATTCGAGGAAGTTGGTCAGGACATGATTGGTTTTAAAGCAACACACGCAGTGTTAGATTAAAGATTCATTGTTGTTGTTTTTTTTAAAGAAAACAGATGGAAGAAAAGAAACATGTTTTGCATTTTTTTCGTAGCCATCCCAGCTGAACTTTGCAACAACTTTTGGTTCAAAAACAGTAATAACATGGTTAAACTAAATAGAGAAAATCAAACAAAAGGTGTGACTGCATACACAAACGAAACACACATGAGTCGTGGCAATAATGATAATGTTACGGTGGCTTAGGTATGATCATGAAGTAAATACATGACATGGCACACATGCATTATATATGAAGAATGTAAGGTATTCACAACAAAAAGATGAATTTCAAAACTGCTAGTTCACCTAAGACACGCTGAAGGCAATGATCACAATCATGCCATAGTATTTAATCTGAATTGTTGCATGGAGGCTTGGTGGAGCCGATTGACAAAGTACTGACTGATCAAGAGGCTGCTGTGATGGTTGTGCTGAAATCAATTCTGAACAGTGGTGGAAGATTTCCCAGGTGCAAAATGTGGCGTATTCACTTGTTTGGAGAGGTAAACTGTCCAACAATGGAGCATTTGTAGTTAGCAACAGATAGCTCCAGACTCTTATGTGTTGCCTAGTACTCTGCAAGATTGCAAGGTATTTCACAGACGGGTATGATTCATAAATATATGCACTTTAAAATGGATTTGTTGTTGTTGTTGCTGTTAGATTAAAGCATGGCACATACAAGGTAAAGTTTCTTTTTGGGGTCATTTTTAGGATGGGGTCAAATGTCCCACAAGGCTGAAAATAGCCCTAACTTTTTTAGACCTATGGGACAACTGTCTTTTTTTTTTTTTTTTTTTTTTTTTTTTTTCCCAAACCTTGGCAGACAGTCATGCTGATATGGGACGGGTAAAATTAAAGTCTTATTTCACGTTTCACATGGAAAGGACTGGCAAGTGATTACATGAGTCATAGTGGCATGAGTGCAAACAGCCTGTCTTACTGATGAAGGATAGTTAAGCTTCTTCTCTTCAGTGCTTACAATTACTGCCAATCTGAATTAAAAGAATAATACTTGTGCATTGTGTTCCCAGCAAGTGCACATTCTGACATGATCGATAATGTATTTACTTTGAGTTCATATAGTTTGTCTTAAATGCAAAGACAGATTTATCTCAAGACATGTTTTCAGAGTCAAAGCATTAGACATCTAAAAGTGACTAGTGGTGGATTTTTGGTGTCAAGGGAGCAATTTTCTAGGGTGGAGGGATGCAGTTAATATAGAAAATAATCCATTGTTGACCATATTAGTCCATTTATGTGTAAGTTGAAGAGATAAACGGTTGGAGGAGTAAAATCAGATGAACTGAAAGGACATTTTTTAGTGTGATCAGTCGAGCGTATGAAAAGTATGATGGAGTTTATTTTTCTTCAGGTGTACACCTTTGGTTGCAACGATGAAGGAGCACTGGGTCGAGAAACAGCGGAGTCGGATGAAGAAACAGCACCGGCGTTGGTCGCAGGGCTGGAGAAGATTGTGCAGGTGACGGCTGGGGACAGTCACACCGCTGCACTCACTGAAGACGGGAAGGTGTTCGCCTTCGGAACCTTCAGGGTATGATTTTTTCTGGGGGTAGGGGGATGGGGCGTTAGTTTGTTTTCCTCCCATTCTCAGCAATTGTTTATTTTTCATGTACATGTCAGGGCTGCTTGTACTCCTGGATGTTTGTGTGTTGTCTCTGGAAATAAAGGAAAAAAAAACTGTTGTCTCAGGAATTTGCATTCCTGTTTCATGTCTCTGGAAAAAGAATCTGAAAACAGTTGTGGATAGATTGGTGTTGACCTGTTGCTGAGTCTACTAAAACTGTCAGAACAACACAGACCATAACACATTGACCAACACGCATGTGTATGGACCACCTGTCGAAGTTTTGACAGAGACAGAATGGCAACGAAGCTTAGCGAAGGCATGTGGTTCATATGGTTATGTCGCCAACAAATCTGCACAGAAGATTTGATAATCACATTCCACTCATCTGTTCCAGATATCTACTCAGGCCTTTGTAGGAGTGTACATTGTGTAACGTCTGAACTCACCTTTGGAGGAATTGCACATAGTGTAAATACATGGAAGAAATGCACGTAGTGTAAATGTATGGAGGAATTGCACATAGTGTAAATACATGAAGGAAATTGCACATATTGTAAATACATGGACAAATTGCACATAGTGTGAATACATGGACGAATTGCAAGTACTTATAGTCTGTCAATGTGAAACTGAAAGGGACTGCTTTAATGTTCAAAGAAAACTGACAAACTTTTACCTATCAGACCCAGAAAGATAAGACTCCAGGAGGACATCATGGACAAAAAAAAACACACACACAAAAACCATTCTCTCCTACTGATCAGCATAACTTTTTAATATGCGCCAAGGTGGCTGATGTTCCGTCTTGATTGGTGCTGTCCCCTGAAGGAAGTAAAATCAGTGTACTTTGCACTCAGAAATGTCATCTTTTTATCATTTTACTGTACAACTTCAAACTTGTAAGGCGCAATGGGCATATGAATTATGATTTTCGAAGAACATGTGTTTGAAGCTGAATTGAAAAAAAAGGAAACTGAATGGCAGTATTACAAGTAAAGAAATCACCAGAACCATTTCATGTTGTTGTTTTTTTGTGTGTGTAGGATGCAAATGGTTCCATGGGGTTGACGAAGAACGGCATTGAGAAGAGGCCGATTGAAGTGCTTCCAGATGCTGTGGTGGTTAAAATCGCATCTGGCAACGACCACATTGCCTGTCTGACAAATCTTGGAGAGTTGTATACACTAGGTAAGGAACAGAACAGGTCAAATGAAAATTCTGTCTTCCCCATCTTTAAGAAACGACTGTCAGTTAATGACCAGGTAAATATTCGCTCAGAGTGCATTTTCAGCCAGCTGGGACCTTACTAAGCCTCGGAGTTGATCGTTTGTACTGTATGTGTGTCACTGTTTCTTATTACTTTGCTCACGTCTAAAATGTGTCTTAAGTAGTCTGCAATAGACAAAGCAAAATGTATGTGAGTTGCTGAAGTCACTGGCTGTTAGTTGATGGCTGATATATTCTTTGAATGTGTGATAAGAGGTCTTAACTCATCAACAACGCATCAGCCTGACTGTAATCGAGTCATGCAGTGTGTATGTACGCCTACTACATTCATAAACATACAGCACAATCCGATTGGCCTGTTCACTGGATGTGTTGTGACAGTTTAGCCACAAAAGCAGATGAACAGTTAAGTTCAGCTACAGTTGTTGATTTTGATACATATACATGTCGTCCTATCAGTCATAAAGGGTCTGCGGCAGATTCATGGACAGTTATCACTTGGGCCAGGTTGACTCTTGAACACATGAAAGTGAGCAAAAAATTCTGCCCTGTCATGTATTCCCAGACCGGAATGGAACTCCATAGGTTCATCTTTATCTCCATCAATCGGCATTGGAAAAAAAGTCTCTAATTCTGTGGCATTTCATGCCCAGCTCTCAGGGTGACCAACATTTTGATTTCCTCTTCCATGTCTATGCCCTTCAAGTCAGGGTGGCCAGTATTTGGAAAGTTCATGATGATTGTCGTAAGGGAGATGCTCGCTGGCACCAGCGTCATGACTAAGCAGTTGTTGTCGTCAGTGAGGGGCATGTCTCATCAGGTGGAGTTGCCTCATGATGACTTAACAATTCTTCATGTGGATTGCCTGTGCAGCGAAGGGATCATCCTGCATGTGGCTGTGTACTACAGTAAGCCAAAAAGAGCTTCAAGAGGGTAATGCCAGTAGAGTGACGCACAAGACTGCAACAACAAAAAAAAGAACGAGAGAATGAAAGAAAAAGAAAAAAGATACACATTAACAGTGAAGTTACTGACAGCTTCACTGAAGTGAGAGTATGAGTGTATGTGTTCATCAAGGCAAGCTACTTTTTTAGTGGGCACACATTGAATGGTTGGTGTGGTGCTACATTCGTTACCAGTATCCCACTGCATGCTGGGTATTTTTGAGATGTGGGCTAGAGGACCTTTAACGCGCGCATGTACATAAAGGGGATCCAGCCACTGGCTGATCTGCACAGTGGTTGCCTTGGGAGATAGGAAATATCCATCTCCACACTTCACCAGTCAGGTTCTACCTCTGGACTCGGAGTCCAGTTTTCTATACCATCAGCAATAATTAAGAATTGATATTGTGGCCTCTTCAGTTTTGATTTGTTGTGACAGATTAACACTTTCCCCAGATTATACCACTAATGATAACGTTTGTTTTCATTTCCGTGATTAGTCAAAGACCTGATTTTTCAAGGTGGAGAAAATGGATAGGATCGGTCAGCTTGGAAAGGGTAAACTGGTAGAATTTTTTTCGGTGGAATTTTTTTCAGTCTGTCGAATAATGCTTCATATCCAAATGTGGACAGTACTTTTGACGAATTACAATTTGATTGAATTTTAAGAGGTATGTGAAAAACAACACTCAGGACAACGAAAATGAAGAACAAACAGTTACTTCTCAAGTTTGGCGCAAGATGGGCGTTGCTTCATTATTGTTGTGCTGAGTGTTGTTTATCTTGCCTGAAAAAGACCAAAGAGGTCAAAGTGCGTCATGTTTTGTCTTGTGATTCATTTGTCCGTGTTAACTGACGGAGTTATTTCAAATACCGTTTGAAATTTTGCTTCAGTTTCTGCCTGCAACCACTTCACTTTCCAACTGATTGTAATATAAATGTTTATGGTATGAAGTGTTCCAATGTTGCAGGATGTGCTGAGCAGGGCCAACTTGGTCGAGTGGCAGAGTGTTTCTCCTCACGTGGTGGGCGACTGGGATTAGGTCAGTTGTGAACAGTACTGTACTACTATTTTTTCCATGATGAACTCAAACCTTGGCTCTTTCAGGTTGCGCAGAGCAAGGCCAGTTGGGACGCGTTGCCGAATGTTTCTCCACACGTGGGGGTCGTCATGGGTTAGGTTGGTGAGGTCCATACCGTGTCTTATTCTGTTCAAAACCCTGTTCTGGATTTGAATTAACCAGTTTTATTTTAATCTTAAAAGGTTTAAGTGTTAAATCCGCCAAACATGAACAAACAAATGCCTTGTTATAGGTTTGTTCATGTTTGGTGGATGTAGTACTTAAACTTTGTAAGATTTGTTTCGATTTCCGCCTGCAGTCGCCTCACTTTGCTACCAGTTTTGTTTTGTTGATCTCAGTTGATGAGAGATTTGATTATTATACTAATCTGTTGTTTGACACCAGAGTTTGATTTCTGTTACTTGAAGTGGTTGTATTTTAAAACTAACTCTGTTTTTTAACAGTTAAGTTCTGAGAACACCTCGGGCATAAGTCTAAAATGATCAAAATTTTTTTCTTTTCTTCTTTAACCAGATAAACAATGGATACATTGTTAGACTAAAACAACATTTTATCAGACAAAGTGGATAGTTTATGTAATCACACAGTGATCATTTGTTTACTTAAAATAATTCAGTGTGAGCAAGACTCTCACTTTCACTCTCTCACTCTCTCTCTCTCTCTCTCTCTCTCTCTCTCTCTCTCTCTCTGTATCAGTCTGTTTCTCACTTTCCTTTCTGAATCTCACTTCCCCCTATAAGTTTTACAATGGGGTCTGCTGCGTTTCATGATGCTAGGCTTGAGGAGTTCTTTTAATGATCTTATGCATATTATGTCCATTTTTTTATTAATGAATTTATGCATAGTATGTCACTTTGTGCCATTGTTTTGAGTGAGATCGGAGACTAAGCCTTTCTCTGCGGTATTAACCCAGTGCCTACCGCATCGACCGCGAGATTTCCTCTATCTGAATACCAGATCAACCGCTGAATACTAGGTCAACAACTTTTGCTTTCACCATCGCATATCCCAGAATGCAATCGCGACAGAAAGTCTTCAGGTACAAAAGTTTCTGGATGCCATTTTGTTTTTTGTTGCATGAGTTTTGGTGGAGTAGTTTTTGCTGCTGTGAATTTTCAGAGTTGGGCTTTTTTTTTTCGCTAAGATTATCTGGGAAAATGGCGGATCAAGTAACTATGCAACTTGTAGAATTCATTTTCTGATGTGATGTTGATGAAGAGAGCGTATTTGGTGGCTACACTCATGAAGAAGATTTGAAGCGAGATGATTCGGCATCGATCTTGACCTAGTTATTAGTTAGAAATAAAGATCGACTGCTGACTGATTTTGAGGTCGGAATCAATAATGATTCGGGCGATGATAATGACGACCTCGAATTGCCCATTGCTGCTGGGCCCAGCCCCGCAAAAAAAAAAAAAAAAAATTGAAAAACAAAACTTGCTAGAGATTCTTTAATTGTTGACTGGAGTGGTAGGTGACAAGAACTTAAGCCCCAAGAAAGTTTTGCTTGTTTTGACAGCCAGGAAACCGGGTCAGTCAGTGGGTGTGTCCCATGATTTGCCTGTGGGAGCGTCACCTTTAGCGTTTTGATTTCAGAGGAATTTTGGCAGACTTTTAATGAGAAACAAATTTATTTGCTACACAAAAGCAAGCAGAAAAGGATGAACATAAACTCTGGCCTAAAATAAAAACTGCCTGTTTATGAAAAAGCAAAGAGGAGATGGACAAGAGGTACATCATCACCACAGCGTGTGTTTGTGGGGGGGGGGGGGGGGGGGGGCAATTGCTCAGTGCACCTGTGCAAAAGCACATTTTTGCTGAATTCCATCACAGTCTAAGGTCCAGTATTCAGTAATTTGTTCTTGTTATTTTTTTTCCCTTCAGTAGTTAGAAGACAAATCTTCTTGTATGTGATGCCTTCAGTTTAACAGAATTGTTGAAGTTTGGGTTGTTTTTTTTTCCTTCACAACAAAAGTGGATTATTTAGTGTGCAGACTATATAGAATGACTTTATCTTGTTCCTGAAGGTTTCAGTACTTTGTTTAGACTTGGAAAATCACTCTGTGATCCTAATCCATGACATTCTGTGGGTGCAGTGAATTTAGGGAAAACTGTTTTAGAACCGAGAACACTGAAGTAGAGTTAGTTTGTTCGTTCGTTTTTTTTCCTCATGTACCAGTTCACTAGTTCACTATATATGGGGGAGAGTGTCTGTTTTGGATGGAGTGATGTCATTGAATTTTTTTCATTACTTTTACAGAATAGATGAGTTAAAAAAACAAATTTTTTATTGAGGTTTCTTTATGGCAAGTGTGTATCTATTGCAGAGTTACCTCACTTGGCATGGTATTCACATAGTCATGTAGAACAAAGTCATGCGGCAAGCGGAGGGTTAATTAAACACAGAGACCAATGCATTGGGTCCATAGTGGCCTCTGACGCATGGTTATAGATTTGGGGAACTGTATAGGGACATTTCCATGTGGGATCAGTGTGTCCCTCCTCTGGTGAGCATACTTCTCACCATCCTTTTCAATACTCAGGGCATTTGTTAGGGCAGAGTAGTGTGAGAAAAAAGAGCATCACTACTGTAGGCAGTATCTTTATGTGTCCAATTGCTAGCATGCCCTCCCATCCCCCTGCCCCTCTTCATCAGGAGAAGGTGTGAAAAGGAATCCAGTTTGAATATGGGGCAATGAAGTAAACTCATTGTGGGCAATCACTCTCGCTTGCCTGACTGGGTGGAGAGGTGAAGTAAGTTCCATGCTGTCCCATTTCTGTTTACTTTGGTTTGTGTGTGTTTTAACTCTTTCATTCCTACTTTTCTATGAACCATTACTTCCTCTTGTTCTTAGATTCTTATAATACGAGTATTTCCTTCATTCCTGGATTTAGAGGAAAAAAAGAACAAGTGTAAAGTGAGAACTGCCACGTATGCAGTAGCAAACCAGCCAGAATAGAGCGGCAACCACTTTCCCATGCTGTAGGGGCCATCTGGCATCCATTCCATTCATAAACACTGCCCCACAAGCAACCCAGTCATGACGTATACCGATGATGCGACTCGCGTGAAGTTCAAAGCGCTCACCGCGAGAACCGATTTTCCGGGCTGCAGGAAGGAAAGGAGGGATTTTGTGCTGCCCGGTTTTCCGGACTGCAGGAAGGAAGGGTACAATTTCGGAAAACCGGGTTGAAGGGATGAAAGAGTTAATAAATCCTGTTGATATAGTGATGTTCCATGCCAAGTGGGAAGAAGGCATCTGTGTGGACAGGTAACTATATTGTCAAATCACCTTTAGCAGTGAAATGCCCATCTGATGAAGTTTAATGAAAAAGGTGTGGTGCTGCCAAGCTCAGACGCTATCTTTCTTTACTGGTGCATTGCTTCAGTTTAAGACCACCCCCTCCTGAAGAAAACTTTATTATCTGGACAGCGGTCAGAGTCGAATGCATTTGATTGCTTACTATCTGAGTTGTAATGGTTATGTTCAGTTTCAGATTGAGTTATTGAGATGAAATGTTCTCCCCTTTGCTTCAGATACTATCTTGACAGCAGCCTTGGTTCGTTGCAAGAGGTACAAAACACGCCGACTGGCCAGGTTCTCAGACGTATGGACTGGCCAGTACATGACCTTTGCCCAGGAGAAGGAGACCGGTGACATCTACGCCTGGGGGCTCAATAACTACTACCAGTTGGGTAGATTGGCTTTTGCTATATTTTACTCTTGTTTTTGTTTTTTAAGCGCTCACAGGGGGTGATTTTTGTTTTAGAGGTCTGTTCATATTGAGGGGAGAACCCATCTGCATCCCTCTCCCTCTCTCCCTCTCTCTCTCCCCCCCCCCCCCACCCTTCCTCTGTGGAGAAGGCTATCACTATAGGTCAGACAGAAGTCAGGCTGGTTCTTGATTAATCCATTGACAGACACCATTAGAGTCTGGCATACTCATTGCATATGACACTGTCCATGCCAGTTTCTCTCTCTCTCTCTCTCTCTCTCTCTGTGTCTGTCTCTCTTTGAGACTCTCCATGCCAGTTTCTCTGTGTCTGTCTCTGTCTCTCTCCCTCTCTGTGAGTCTGCATATGTCTCACTTGGTCACTCAGTCAAACTTTCTCGCTCTTTCTGTCTTCCTCTCCCTCTCTCTCTGAATGTCACTCAATCTTTTTCGCTCATTCTCGATTCTTCCCTCTCTCTCCTCTTCCCCTTCACCCCTTCCCTTACTCTCCTTCTCTCTCTCTCTCTCTCTCTCTCTCTCTCTCTCTCTCTCCCTTTCTTGTTGTCTTCCATTGCTCTCTCTCTCACTCTCTCTCTCTTCCTTCCTCCACTCCCTCTCATATCTCGCTGTGCATCAGTCTGTTGCTCTCTTTTTCTGTCTGAATCTCTGTGTATGTCTCTTTTATCACACAACCATTCCCCTCCCACACATACCCCCACACACCCCTCTCTCTTTGTATTGTGAGGTGTTTTTTTTCTCTGTATTAAACATGGAATATTGCCGAGTGTTTTTGTTTTTGTTTTGGGGTTGTTTTTTTTGTGTGAGTTTGTTCTCCACACCTGTGTTTACCTGTTCATGTACATTTAACTGGGGAAAAAAATATGGCAGAAAAAAAATGTAGTTGCAAAATTCACGCTTGCGGAGTAGCGTTTTTAACTGAGGTAAGTCTCGGTGTGTCAGTTGGGATGTTTGACCGAAGGATGGAAACTTTTGCTAACTTGCACGTAAAATCTCATCTCACAGAGTTTGCTTCCTTGACAGTCTGCTGGTACGTCGGAACAAAAGCAAGGATTACAGGCCCTAAAATACCAAAACAAAACAATAAAAAACAGAATGAGAGTGCAGAAATTTGTCCCAGAATATGCCAGTGAACGAAGAACGTGTTGGAAGATCTCATTTTTACTGTAGTCTCTCTGAGGTCAGGAACGTGGTTCCTCTGCTAAGATGGTTGGAGAAAATGAATGGGACCCCTTCTCCCTTCCCCGGCTTTAACAACAACAATGACAACAACAACAACAGAGGAAGATTGGCCCCTTTACACCCAGCTTTTACAAAAATTCAGAAGAATTGTACACATGCTTTATTGAAAATACGCTCTATTTTTGTGGAACAGTACACTGAAAGCATTTTTAGGGTAAAAACACCTCATTTTTTCTGTTTGATAAGGTAATTGGCTGTTTGGTTGTTTGGTAAGTTTAGGTTTGTTTGTTTTTTGAGAGCATGATGAACATTTGTATTCATGTCCTTTCTCTGTCACAGAATCAGATCTCAACTATCAGAGACACTGACGGTGATGGATGTTAGAAAGACAGTGAAATTGTGACGTGAACATTTCCTCTGCTAGATCATTTGGTGATATTTATTGCTCTGCCGGTCTTGGACACCAGAACAGGGCAAGGGTGTATGATTACAGGGGGACATGAGAAAGCTGGTTACCTAGTCAATGAAAAAAGGTTTTGTTTGTTCTCCATTTAGGTTTGCATACATTTAAGTCATATGATGAAAAAGTTCACTGTAATGAACCATTATGTTAGTTATGTATCTTAAACCCAAGAGAATACTGGTCTTGTAATGTAATTGGGATGAAATGTTTGATGTAATGTTTAAATAAACATACAGGATGTGTAATTTTCTTCCTTTTCAGGGCTTGGCGATATGGTTAATCGCTTCACACCACAGCGTGTTGACACATTTTCAGCCAATGGTCAGTGGCAGCTGATATCTGGTGGTCAGCATCATACTGTTGCTCTGGACTCGGAAGGTTGGTCTTTTCACTGCGTGCAGCCTCTGTCTCATTGTGTATGCATGGATGTAGGTAGTGGCAGCCGTTGGCAATATGACCAAGCACTCCACAGAAAGTGAGAATGTTTTTGAGTGTCATTCAACAATGCTATCGCCTTCAAACTTAAAACTTATGAACCATTTATAACCATTGAAAAGGGAAAATGCTCAGTTTTCGAATGAGTTGAAGGTTCATGAACATTAATGATGTATATGTAAGGTTCAGAAGTATCAGATGGCCAAAGAAAACATCAAGGGATTGACAAATGTTTTTGCCTCAAAGCTTATTGTGAAGGTTATGGTATCAGTTTTCCAGTGATACTATTTTTGACTGTGCAGCCTGTGAAGGAAATTCACCCAAATGATTGAATTAACCAACTCTCCTCAGCCTTTGGAACGCATGCCACTGTATGCAGCACACGAATTTTTCACATATTCCACCGGCGCCTTACAGAGTCACTCTACATAAGCAATAAAAGAAGATAACAGCTTTAAAAAGTAATTCCTCATTATTTGACGCTCAGTTTTGTGTCTGTTGGTGATTGCATTGTTGAATGAGACGTTCCAGAACTTATATCCAGTTTGCACTTTGCAAAAGTAAATCGACATTTTCTAAAATTTTATGTTTATTTTTGTTAATTTTTACCATGAAAATGATTGTAAATAGTAAAGATTGAATCAGAGAAAAGAAAAGACAATGGTAGAATCTTCTCATTGTGTCTTAATACCCAGCAGCTCTTGTTTGAAGATCCCTGCAGTTCAGTGGTTAGAGTGTAAGGCTGTAGAGCGGATGGTCATGAGTTGATTTTTTACAGTTTGAAAACCACCCCTGTCCATTCAGCACTAAGGAGATGCTGCATTCGGTACTGGGACTATGAGACAGTGTACATCTAACATTGCCACTGTGGCCAAAAAGCAATAGGACATTAACCATTTAACTTGTGTTGAAATATCATACTGACTCAAGTTGTTTGTTGAATAATACCGTTACAGTTATGTTATTTGCACACAAAAAAGTGTGCTGAATTCAATTGTAGATTGTGAACATTTTTCATAGAGTAATGGTTGGATTTGTGGGATTGAATTTTCAGGTAAAGTGTACACGTTGGGTCGATCGGATTACGGACGCCTGGGCCTGGGTGAGCCCTGCGAAGAAAAACAGGAACCAACCTTGGTGGCTGATCTTCAGGATGAGAAGTGTGTGTGTGTGGCCGCAGGGGGCTGCGTGTCCTTCGCGCTGACAGAGACAGGTAAATACAGCACAATACATGCAATGTTCACCGATGATTGAAAAAGGTAAATACAGCTTAAGACATGGGTATGTTCACTGATTATTGAAAGAGGTAAATACAGCTTAAGACATGCAGATGGTTGAAAGAATTCAGATCATTAAGAAATGCATTAGAATTCAGGGTGGGTATTTTGATTAATCAAAAAATTACATGATACATGATGTGGCTTGATTAACTGGGAAAAAAAAAGAATTCTTGACAGAGCAAAAAGTTTAATAAAACATATGTAACATTACATCACAGAACTGGTTTCTTTACTCTGGTCTCTTCTGGTTTCCTTTTCTGTCAGTTTACATTGACATACATGAAACGTGCATGCTTGTCCTCACAAACTTGCAGGCAGAATGCAAAACGAAGAAAAGTGACCTTGTACATTCATGTTGACTAGGAAAATCATCCCAAGGGGACATCCAAGCATTGACATACACATGCAAGAAATACACTTGTAATCATGCACACCTGTGCAGTTGGAGAAGACAAGGAGAAGAAATGGGATGTGTGCTATGATCATGTTGGCAGGTAAGGTCTACTCGTGGGGCATGGGGACGACCAATCAGCTGGGCCTGGGCTCTGAGGACGATTCCTGGTCCCCCAGCCAGGTCCGAGGCAAACAGATGGAGGCGAGGTAAGTTCTGTGGGTTGGTGAGGGACGATTCTTGTTGGTGGACTTTGTTGTCATCTCTTCCCCTCTGTCTGACTCTGTTTCTCTTTGTCAGCCAGCCTGTCTCTCTCTCTCTCTCTCTCTCTCTCTCTCTCTCTCTCTCTCTCTCTCTCTCTCTCTCGGCTCCTCTGTTCCCCACCCCAGGTCCTGTGTGTGAGTGTGTACATGTGCATATTTTAATTGAGTGGTAGTAGTAGTCTGTTCCTGTTGTTAGTCTGCATGTTGACTTGTGTATTCACTTTCTTTCCTTGTTCTTGCTATATTGACTTGCATGTTTTCCATATGCTTTGTGATTTTTTTTTCTTCTTTGCCCCCCAGGGCTGGGTGGAAAAAAGCACTTGTAATCAGCTTATCTCATTACCCTGGTGGAATACAACTTCCTTTGTTCTCTGACCCTTTCCCTCCTGCCACTCTCCCCTCTCTCCCCTCAGGGATTGCGTGGTCCAGTGATTCCTTAGGCTCTGCTGACAGAGGCATCATTAGTTGGACGGACGGTTAGTTTTTCATCACGATTCAAGCTGGTTGATGTCTGTGCTGTCTACGGTTCTGCAGGACCCTGCATCCCATCCACTGTAAAGAACTTCAGCTCTGTCTATATGCATTCTGCACCACCCCTATGCAGAGGCAGGGGAGCCCTCTCCAACCTTCAGCGGAAACTTTCATTGAACTGTTGTTTGAACCTTTTCTCTGAACCTTAAAACCCTGCTTCTGATGTGTTTTCGACCTGAAGTTTTTGTGTCTTCTATACACCATGTTCTTTGTGTGTCTGTGTCCCTTCATCATTGTTTATACAAATCCATGGCTTTCATCTGATCAGCTTTCTTTAAACTATTGTTTTAAACCTCTTCTCTGAACCCTAAAACTCTGCCTATCACAGTCTTTTTGACCCGAAGTTTGTGTGGCTGCTGATATAAATGTTTCTGTGTGTGTGTATCCATGAGTTTCATCTGATCTCCTCAAAATGTGACATGGTGACTCATTGGGGCACTTGGCAGATCAACAGCGAATCCTTTTTTATGGTAGAAAGTTGCAGTCGACTGTATGGGGAAGCAAAGCAGCATGGGGATTGCAATAGAGTCGAATATGTCTTGCCATTCGCATTCTTAGAAAGTGTCTGCCCACTTTGGGAGAGCATGAGACTGGAGATGTGCAGCGGGGTTTCAGACACCATTTTTTTTTCCCTTCATTATTTTCTTTAAGTGATTCAATGCGGGTCTAAGGCAAAGGGTGGGATGGGGACAAGGGAGGGAGGACATTGTGAGGAAGGGGGACAGGGGAGGAGAATAGGAGGGGTGCAGGATAAGTGGGAGGGGTGGGCAGGGACAGGGGTAAGGGGACAAATCGAGAGATGGGAGAGGATGGCTAGTATATACACAAATTAATCTTTTCAACAGCAAAATGTATCTTACAATAAGCACGTCCTGCTCTTCTCTCCTCAAGGGCCTTGGTGATACTATTTCTGTGTGTGGAGGCATTGTCTTTGCTGTTACAAGTAAGCTTCACCATTCAGAGGGGGGAAAAATGGATCGAGTGTTTTGTTTTTCAGGAAAGGACTTATGATTGCATCAGGTGGTCAGCATACTGTCTTTCTCGCCACGGAGGATGTTACCAAGGATATACCTACTACACCGGCTGCAGCCGGCCCCAATGCAAACGGCGGAACTTAGGAAGCATTTCCTGGGCAGACATTGTATCACAGTCTTTATCATAATGCTGGCTTCCTTCCTCCACGGACCTTAAAGAGACCCAGAGTTGGTCATTGTAAGGGCTCCTTACTCCAGCTGTTTGTGATTCGGTGCTACAAACCGGGGTATAAAGAACCGTTTAGCCCAGATTATGTTTGCTAGTTCAGAGCTGGGAGATGACTGCAAAATTCAGGATCTGTAGGACACATTGATCAGTCAGCTGAGCTTCCAGACTGGAAAAAAAAATGATACAGGAATAAACTGTGTAATAGTCTTGACCACTGTCAGAAAAACAGATACACACTTTGCCCTTTTTGTTTTTCTGCGAGGTTAAAATGGAAGCTAATGAAGCATTTTACAGCAAATTTACAGAAAATCAGCTGGGTTTTTTTTTTTTTTTTCTTTTTACACTTGCAACAGGATTTTTTTTTTTTTTCTAATCACACACACTCGCACCCCCCACCCCCAAACTTTTGTCTTGAGTGAAAACCTAGTTGATCTAACCAACTTAATCATTCAACTTCCAGGTTATTGTGGTTACTTCTAAGACAGGAACTTTAGAGGTAGGGGTAGCCTTTTTGTGCCACACCAGGCCTGATTCAATACGTGGCATGAGTCTTTTACACAAGGGAGATAGTGTTGGAGAGGGTACCCATGCAGCTACATGCAGTAATCCCCTCTTCACAGTTGAGCTAGATTCTCCAGACATGTGTTTGATGACTGTCGTTTTTATATGTGTGGAAGACTGGCTTGCTTTTTTTTTTTTTTAATGTTCACCTGTTTTAACTTGAAGTCAGGATTTATCTTTTTTATATGCCTCTTGCAGGTTTTGGTTTTAATGATGAAAGTGGATAAGTATATTTATATATATGATATTGGTGAACTGTAATATTAGTGAGCCTGCTCCAGTTTAGCTTCTTTTTTGGGGGGTGGGTGGGGGGGGGGGGGGGGTTGTCATTAAATGGGTGTGATACTTTTGACTTAAGTATCAGGGGAAGGTGATTTTCATTTGATGGTACTGTCATTATTCTGTTTTTTGTTGCTTGTTATATGTACTTATATAGTTTTCTCCGCTTTCAGTGGAAAATCTGCTGATCTTTTTTGTGGGGAAGCATCAAAAATGAAAGTCACACACACACACACACACACACACACACACACACACACACACACACACACACACACACACACATACACATTTAAAAGGGTATTCAGAGGAGGCCTGGAAAGAGCAAAGTGGTGTCCTCAAAACAGTGTGGTAAGAATATTAAGATGCTGAGAACACCATGTTAAAATTTCATGTTATGGCACAGTCAGTCTCTTCTCCGCCCACCTACACCTTTTTTTTTTTTTTAAATAAACGTTTTTGCTTTGCATCTGTTTCATATGTGATCTCACCTGATTTAATATTTGTTCTCATGATAATGTAGCTTTTTTTTCTTTTTTTTTTATTCTGTTCTGAGTAGCGGCCAACCCTCCCACATTCTGCTGGAATTTCCATAATTCAGAAATTATTCCCCAAATCCTGAAGGTGGGAAAAACACACCAGAATTTCTGATTTTGTTTTAAAAATGTAGGGGAGGGTGGGGGTCATTTTTGAATAGGGATGATAAGGTATTATTGCAGAAAAAAGTCCAAATGAGGGTATCTGTATGTTGGGAATGTATGGAAAGTGCATTTTCTTTTTAAAACCTTCCCTTTGTTAACTGAAATGCTGGAGGGGTGAAAATGCTTTCAGCCACCAGTGTTAACTGAAACGTTGGAGGGGCAGACATGCTTTCAGCCACCTTTGTTAACTGAAACGTTGGAGGGGTAGACATGCTTTCAGCCACCTTTGTTAACTGAAACGTTGGAGGGGTAGACATGCTTTCAGCCACCTTTGTTAACTGAAAGGTTGGAGGGGTAGAAATGCTTTCAGCTACCTGTGTTAACTAAAACGTTGGAGGGGTAAAAATGCATTCAGCCACCTTTGTTACCTGAAAGGTTGGAGGGGTGAAAATGCGTTCAGCCACCTTTGTTACCTGAAAGGTTGGAGGGGTAAAAATGCATTCAGCCAAAGCCCAACAGCTCCCTCTTCAGTCCACCCCTCCCCCTTCATACCCTGGTTCACCAAGTTGAACTCCACAAGGTTGGCAGCTGTGTATTCTGTATTCAGTGGGTTTGTGACGAGGAATTGTCTTTTTTTTTATATATATTAATGATCATGAAACATTGATGATTGCTTGATGAGCTGTATAGTATCAACACAATCATCCGATCAGTATTTTTTGAAAATTTTTATGACATGTGTTGTCCCGTTGGCTTTTTTATACCATGTGTTTTAAATCTACAAATCTTAAAGTGAGATTGAGGGATGAAACCACAGTAAATATTGAACAAGGAAGGTAACTTTTGCCCTCACAGTGAAATAAAAACTCAAAACGGGTGCTTGCGGGACCCAGTTACCTAGCATACATGCAGATGTGAAGCACACCTTCCTTCTGCTGTTGTTGTGTACATGTCTGATCGAGTTATATGTACAAGTGTAGAACTTTTTTTTTCCGTGTACATAAGCAGCTTTGTTTTTTTTCAGTATGCCTCTTGTCTGCGTGTGTGCTAGGCAAATGCAAAGTGTATGACTTAATACATTAGTGCCCTTACTTCACTGCTGGAATAAGAGTAGATTTTCTTATTTACAATATAACTTCTTTTTTTTTTAGCAAGATTGACTCATTTTTTGAAAGGAAACAATAATGTATTAACCATTGTTGAGGTGAAAATATTGTGCTAATGTGACTTGAGCAGCCCAGGAAGTTTTATAGTGTAAACCAGTTTGCCTGGATGAAGAAGTTTTATAGTGTAAACCAGTTTGCCTGGATGAAGAAGTTTTATAGTGTAAACCAGTTTGCCTGGATGAAGAAGTTTTATAGTGTAAACCAGTTTGCCTGGATGAAGAAGTTTTATAGTGTAAACCAGTTTGTCTGGAAGAGGAAGAGGGCTGGCCTCAGTCTGACGCACTAGCAGTCTTGGTTTTTTAGCTCAAGTACTAGGATAATGCCTTTAGAAGGAGGACCAAAATGTTATTAACAACACAGGCGTCATGGCGTATCTTTTGTCAGTTAAGAGGTGTGACTCTCTGAATGGACACAGGAAATACACAGTGTTGCTACCCTGGCATACAAAGGGTCATAATGTTTTTCCTCTGCATTTATACTTTTATCGGAGCAAAAGCCTGACTCTGGCGCTTACTGGCTTGAATGATGCAGGCTGATTTGATTAAAGATGACATATTTCTTTCAGGTTTGCCAGTATGGAAGCACGCTTTTATCAGACTGCTGGGCACGCTTGTTGTGCATCTTTATTCCATATGATCTGCTGGCCTGATTAAACTGCTGTCATTTAAGTCTGTATGGTGTGAAGATTGACAGAATGAAAGATGAAAATGAAATACCTAATAGCTAAACGTTCAGAGCTGCTTGTTGTCTTTCCATTCATTCCATTTCCATTCAGACATCTCAGGAACACTGAATAAAAGGCGCGTTGACCTGAACCAGAACCTTTGCTCCCAGTCTGTTCTGTTTTTAAGGTTTTTGTTTTGTTTTTTTTTATACCAGTACTGTTAATAAGAAAAGTTCATCATGTGATTAAATGCAAGGTGTATGGTGGATGAGATGGAAACTGTATGTCATGCTGTATGATACAATTTGGTGACTAATAAAAGAGTGGAGAATGGCTACCCAACTTCTTGAATGAGGGGTAAGTGTGAATGTTAGTATGTGCGGTGCATTGCTGTATTTTTGATCAATTAATGAAAAATTGGATTCCTATTACATTGATTTGCTAGCATTTCCTTCCCTCCCCTCCACAAACTGATCCCCATGCCCTCCTTCCTCTCCCTCCTCAATCCACTCCACTCATCCAGTCTCTGTCTGTTCTCCATCCTCTCCCTCCTCAATCCACTCCACTCATCAAGTCTCTGTCTGTTCTCCATCCTCTCCCTCCTCAATCCACTCCACTCATCCAGTCTCTGTCTGTTCTCCATCCTCTCCCTCCTCAATCCACTCCACTCATCCAGTCTCTGTCTGTTCTCCATCCTCTCCCTCCTCAATCCACTCCACTCATCCAGTCTCTGTCTGTTCTCCATCCTCTCCCTCCTCAATCCACTCCACTCATCCAGTCTCTGTCTGTTCTCCATCCTCTCCCTCCTCAATCCACTCCACTCATCAAGTCTCTGTCTGTTCTCCATCCTCTCCCTCCTCAATCCACTCCACTCATCAAGTCTCTGTCTGTTCTCCATCCTCTCCCTCCTCAATCCACTCCACTCATCAAGTCTCTGTCTGTTCTCCATCCTCTCCCTCCTCAATCCACTCCACTCATCCAGTCTCTGTCTGTTCTCCATCCTCTCCCTCCTCAATCCACTCCACTCATCAAGTCTCTGTCTGTTCTCCATCCTCTCCCTCCTCAATCCACTCCACTCATCAAGTCTCTGTCTGTTCTCCCTCCTCAATCCACTCCACTCATCAAGTCTCTGTCTGTTCTCCATCCTCTCCCTCCTCAATCCACTCCACTCATCAAGTCTCTGTCTGTTCTCCATCCTCTCCCTCCTCAATCCACTCCACTCATCAAGTCTCTGTCTGTTCTCCCTCCTCAATCCACTCCACTCATCAAGTCTCTGTCTGTTCTCCATCCTCTCCCTCCTCAATCCACTCCACTCATCCAGTCTCTGTCTGTTCTCCATCCTCTCCCTCCTCAATCCACTCCACTCATCCAGTCTCTGTCTGTTCTCCATCCTCTCCCTCCTCAATCCACTCCACTCATCAAGTCTCTGTCTGTTCTCCCTCCTCAATCCACTCCACTCATCAAGTCTCTGTCTGTTCTCCCTCCTCAATCCACTCCACTCATCAAGTCTCTGTCTGTTCTCCATCCTCTCCCTCCTCAATCCACTCCACTCATCCAGTCTCTGTCTGTTCTCCATCCTCTCCCTCCTCAATCCACTCCACTCATCAAGTCTCTGTCTGTTCTCCATCCTCTCCCTCCTCAATCCACTCCACTCATCCAGTCTCTGTCTGTTCTCCCTCCTCAATCCACTCCACTCATCCAGTCTCTGTCTGTTCTCCATCCTCTCCCTCCTCAATCCACTCCACTCATCAAGTCTCTGTCTGTTCTCCCTCCTCAATCCACTCCACTCATCCAGTCTCTGTCTGTTCTCCATCCTCTCCCTCCTCAATCCACTCCACTCATCCAGTCTCTGTCTGTTCTCCATCCTCTCCCTCCTCAATCCACTCCACTCATCAAGTCTCTGTCTGTTCTCCATCCTCTCCCTCCTCAATCCACTCCACTCATCCAGTCTCTGTCTGTTCTCCATCCTCTCCCTCCTCAATCCACTCCACTCATCAAGTCTCTGTCTGTTCTCCATCCTCTCCCTCCTCAATCCACTCCACTCATCCAGTCTCTGTCTGTTCTCCATCCTCTCCCTCCTCAATCCACTCCACTCATCCAGTCTCTGTCTGTTCTCCATCCTCTCCCTCCTCAATCCACTCCACTCATCAAGTCTCTGTCTGTTCTCCATCCTCTCCCTCCTCAATCCACTCCACTCATCAAGTCTCTGTCTGTTCTCCATCCTCTCCCTCCTCAATCCACTCCACTCATCCAGTCTCTGTCTGTTCTCCATCCTCTCCCTCCTCAATCCACTCCACTCATCAAGTCTCTGTCTGTTCTCCATCCTCTCCCTCCTCAATCCACTCCACTCATCAAGTCTCTGTCTGTTCTCCATCCTCTCCCTCCTCAATCCACTCCACTCATCAAGTCTCTGTCTGTTCTCCATCCTCTCCCTCCTCAATCCACTCCACTCATCAAGTCTCTGTCTGTTCTCCATCCTCTCCCTCCTCAATCCACTCCACTCATCAAGTCTCTGTCTGTTCTCCATCCTCTCCCTCCTCAATCCACTCCACTCATCAAGTCTCTGTCTGTTCTCCATCCTCTCCCTCCTCAATCCACTCCACTCATCCAGTCTCTGTCTGTTCTCCATCCTCTCCCTCCTCAATCCACTCCACTCATCCAGTCTCTGTCTGTTCTCCATCCTCTCCCTCCTCAATCCACTCCACTCATCAAGTCTCTGTCTGTTCTCCATCCTCTCCCTCCTCAATCCACTCCACTCATCAAGTCTCTGTCTGTTCTCCATCCTCTCCCTCCTCAATCCACTCCACTCATCAAGTCTCTGTCTGTTCTCCATCCTCTCCCTCCTCAATCCACTCCACTCATCCAGTCTCTGTCTGTTCTCCATCCTCTCCCTCCTCAATCCACTCCACTCATCAAGTCTCTGTCTGTTCTCCATCCTCTCCCTCCTCAATCCACTCCACTCATCAAGTCTCTGTCTGTTCTCCATCCTCTCCCTCCTCAATCCACTCCACTCATCAAGTCTCTGTCTGTTCATCCTCTCCCTCCTCAATCCACTCCACTCATCAAGTCTCTGTCTGTTCTCCATCCTCTCCCTCCTCAATCCACTCCACTCATCAAGTCTCTGTCTGTTCTCCATCCTCTCCCTCCTCAATCCACTCCACTCATCAAGTCTCTGTCTGTTCTCCATCCTCTCCCTCCTCAATCCACTCCACTCATCAAGTCTCTGTCTGTTCTCCATCCTCAAAACTGAAGCAGTAGCGGTATTGTTTCCTGTACCACCATGTCCACAGGCTCTCCTCATCTCTCTTACCCGCCCTCCCTCCCTCCATCATCAGCCACCACTTCAGTTCCACTCCTAGCTCTCTTTTTCATTCTCTCTCTCTCTCTCTCTCTCTCTCTCTCTCTCTCTCTCTCTCTCTCTCCAGGTGTGACTTTCCCCCAAAAGAACCTTAATTCACATGTAGAGTAATTGAGCCATGAACATCGATTCACAGAGCATTACACAAAACGAAAAGTGGCATGCTAGCAATTAAAAAAAAAAAAATGGTGTATGTGGATTTGATTCCGATCCCTCAAATAGCTATCATACGCCCCATGAGGACAGGTGTTCCATTTTGTCCATCTGCCTCAAGCTGACACAGTTGTTTGAGCTTGCCTAAATACCCATAACTGATGCAGCTGTTTGTCCATATACCCTGACCAAGACAGCTGCTTGCCCACACACTGAGGGGAGACAATTTTTTTCAGTTGTAGCCAACACAGCTGTTTCAGCTTGTCATACCTGAGCTGACACAGCTGTTTTAGTTTGTCAGTATGATAATAACAACAAGTTAGTCTGAAAGTGAAGTGACTGCAGGCTGAAACTGAAACAAATCTTAAAAGGAAATTGGAGTTAATCCACCAGATAATAGGGACAAAGAATTTACAAGTCATCTTCAGGCAAGAGAAACAACATGATTCAGGACAATGAAACCAAAGAACAAGCAATTTTCTTGAATTAGGTGCAAGACTGGCGTTGAAACAACTTATAGCCAATTTTAAACAACAACAACAACTATGATGATATCAATGGTGATGGTGGTGATAATGGACCTACATACAGCACAATTTTGAGAAGACTGCTCTAGGTCTTTAAGTAATGATAGTCATAGTGACTACACTAACACATGTATACCATACACAGTTCTACATGACACATTGTGTCATTCACACAAAGATGCACTTGACAAACTATTCACATTAAAAACAAACAAGCTTGCTGTACATGTATTTCTTTACAATAGCGTATACGTAGATACACGCACTCTAATCAAACACATCACACATGTGCAGAGGGAAATACTGTTCGGTGGACCTGGTACAACCGGACCTTTTGCCAAGAGAAGAGAGCGTTGAAGCCAGACTGAAAAGAGGCAAGGGAATCGGTGCTGGAGTTTGTCAGGAAGTCTGTTCCAGATGATTTGGGCTTTCAAACCACAAAAATCTTTAAATATTTAACAGGTAGGATTACTCTTGCTCCCATCATAAAATGAGTACATGTCCATAACTCCAAACGAATGCTGCTTTCAACACCGAATCGCTTTGGGGGATGATGTATTCTTGTTTTTTCCATGTGCTCTGTGTTGCCAATTCTGCTAGGGTGTCGTAAGCAGCATTCGTTTGGAGTTATGGATGTGTGTTTCTTTCACCATGGGACCAAGAGTTACCTACTTGTTGATTATTTACCGTTTACTCTTCCTTGCCTCATTTAAGATTTCTTTGAAGAAGAAAAAATTTGTCCGTAAGTCGCAGTTCGGGTATGAGGTACCCTGAAAAGACGAGTATCAGAAGAAGAGCGGAGCAGGCGGGACAGAGTAAAGATTTGAAGATCAGAAAATACTCTAGTCCAGCGCCACTTACAGCAAAGTTAGAGTAGATAGCTTGTAATCTATTCGAGCAGAAACAGGTAACCAATGGAGGGGATGAAGAAGAGGAGAAACATGGTCTGATTTATGGCAGCTCGGCAAATGAGTCCGACAGAGTTGTCATGAATTTGTTGAAGTCTAACAGATATTTGGGTAGGCCAGCCAAAAGATATATACAGGAATCCATCTGAGCTGAACCGTGTCAGCTTGTCCATATACTCTGAGCTGACAGCTGTTTCAGCTTGTCTATATATCAAACTGACAGAGCTGTTTTAACTTGTCTACTTGTCAAAGTGACAAAGCTGTTTTAACTTGCCTATGTATCAAAGTGTTTATCTATATCGAAGTAATACAGCTGTTTCAGTTTGTCCGTATACTCAAAACACACACACAGTAAGTTGTAACAAGCTCGTTCATGACCCTTGAATAAACACGGCTGTTTCTTCTGTACACATGCCATATGCTGAGCTGACACATAGAGGTCACACGGGTGATGTATATAGGCAAACTTGGAATGGACTTTTGCATGCATGTCTTTTTGTCGAATACATGGAAGAAAAGATCTCTGCACCTTCCAAGGAAAATGTCACGACTTCTTCAAACGATTCATTGACGTTGTATAGGAGCCACATCCAGTTCAACATCTGACCTACAGTTCATAACATTTGTTTCCCATTTCCACCCAGCTCTTCGCTTCACCTATGAGATTTCAGAGGCCTTTGTTTCGTTTTTGGATATCAAACTGTCCATCTCAGCTGACTCAC
This sequence comes from Conus canariensis, assembly GCA_033310375.1. Lineage (NCBI taxonomy): Eukaryota > Metazoa > Mollusca > Gastropoda > Neogastropoda > Conidae > Conus > Conus canariensis. The sequence continues at coordinate 38,496,332 of CM065719.1, forward strand.
AACACCTGTCAACTTCTGTTTTCTACAAGCCCACAGATTGTCATTGTGACCTGTTGTATTCATCTAGTCATCCACGCGTTGCAGAGGACAACATTCCCTTCTCCCAGTCCCTACGTCTCCGACGCCTGTGCAGTGATGACCAGGACTTCGAGGCTAAGGCACTGGAAATAGCATCCTTTTTCGAGACACGCCGGTATCCATACACCATTGTTCAAGAGGCTCTTGTTTGAGCTGTGTGTCCCCGTCAGAAGCCTTGATGTCCAAACCTGATGCAGACAACAAAGACCGCATTTCCTTGACACTTATCTACCATCTTTTCTCTTCAGCTGTCTCACCTTGTACACACGCCATACACTGAGTTGACACACAGAGCTCACATGGGTGATGTATAGCCTAAAGGCAAACTTGGAATGTACTTTTGTCTAAAGACAAGTTTCCTTGTGTTGTTTAGTGTGCTTCTTGTCGGACACGCGTGCTAGGCGAAAGGTGCCAGAAAAATCATCAGTTTGGCGGTTATTTGTAAGCACTCTTTTTCTCCACTGGAGCACACACACACGCGCACACACACACACACACACACACACACACACACACAAGCACGCACGCACACACACAAAACCTTTGTTTTATTACTTACTGTTTATGCCTGTCCGCTTTCGCTTAAATCATGACAATTTATTCACTAACTGACGAAATAACTTTTATATACATGACACAGACGGCATAATCTCTCATTGATCTGAATTCCGTTTCTTCAAAAAACCATGAATAGCTTGAGAAACACCGTGGAGGAATAGAAGGGGGTGGGTGGAAAGGGTAGCAGGAAAGAGAGGAGCGTACAAATATATGAATACGCCAACACCCTAAGCCGTTTGTACAGAGATCGGGTTTCTACTTGGGAGCGGTGGGCACACAAAGAGTGGGAACAAAGAAGAAAGGACAACACACACACACACACACACACACACACCACACACACACACATCACACACACACACACACACACACACACACACAACCACACACACACACACACACACACCGACCCCCCACACACATGACACGACCCTACACACACACACACACTACACACACACACACACACCGGACCCCCTCCACACACAGTGACACAGACCTACACACACACACACACACACACACACACACACACACACACACACACTCGGACCCCTCCACACACAGTGACACAGACCTCACACACACACACACACACACACACACACACACACACTCGGACCCCCTCCACACACAGTGACACAGACCTACAACACACACACACACACCACACACACAACACACACACACACACACACACACAAGCCTTATGAGAACCTAAGCACGGTACATATGCACAGTGCCTCTTTGTGGGCCGATTCGTCCGGGCAACCCCTAGAGGCGTGAATAGAATGTATTATTGTTCACCCCTAGGTTAGTAAGTAGTAGTGAGTGTACATATTCACCCCGTTTTGCCCCCGACGGCTACATTGTTGTTAAGTGAGAGATGGGGGTAGGGCTGAGGAGAGGGTGGGGGTAGGGGTCGGACTCGATTAGTATGCGTGTGTGAAAAGTGGTGGTGATGGGTGTGTGTGTGTGTGCTCAGGCGACGGGGGAGGGCGGGTGGAGAAGGAGGGGGTGGGGATTCATGGGACGACTGAGTCTTGAGGTCCATTTCAATGCAATATTCAGCGTGATTAAAACTGCATTAACATGTATAGGAAAATAAAAGCATGAAATTAATGATGATAAAATCTAGAATATAAATGGATAAGAGTATATCAGAAAGAAATCATTTATGACGATGCAGACAATGAACTAAAAAAAATGATGAAAGTAGAAGAATGTGTGGAATACATTAGGCCTACATCATCGGATATGCATCTAATCATGTGCGCACGTGTGCACACACAAACACTCACACACGCACGCACGCACATGTATGATAGTATACGAAAGAGATAATTTATGATGAATCAGTCAATGAACTTAAAAGAAGAACTGCTTCTCGCCAGACAAAAGAGACAAACAAATTCACAAGACGAAACACAACGCGTTTCGACCTCTTTGATCTTCTTCAGGCAAGATAAACAACGTTCAGGACAATGAAAACGAAGAACGACCAATCGCTTATGTCCTCAGCTCTTCCTGTCATATGCTGGAGTATATAGACTCCAGAAACACAAAAAGGATAGGCCTACTCTTTCTTTCATATCTCCCGAAATACCAGAACCGAAAAATACAAACGTCTGTTAAGAAATTTAAACAAATTACTTTCAGAGACTCCTAAGTCGATGAGCTTTGACTATGTGTTTCAAAATTTCCAATTTGACCCCCTACATCACACTGAATTATTCTGGAGAAGGGTATGGCGAAAATCCCGCAAAGACCATGAAAAGGGTTAATAAAAGTTCTTACGGCCATCTTGCCACATTCATTGTGCTGCGGTGAGTTAACCGTCTGATTTTATCACCCTCTGAGTGTTTGGCTAATTAAGAAAAAAGACAAAAAAGGCTCTCTACATGTAAGGACAGTAAAACAGACTGCAGCGTTTGTGAAACAAGCCCATGTCACACAAAGGAACGATAAAACTTAGGTGAAAAATGACGCTTATTTAGAACACAATTCGAGACAGACGGTTTAATTTTCAACATAGGCCTGTAACTTCTTCAGACGTTGAGTCACTAATAGCAGCTATGTAAACGCACAAAGCCGTGGTCTAGGTTAAGGGTGCTTGTAACTGATCATTTTGTTCAAGTACATTTGATCATTTTACGGTCTGTTAAAAGTATGAACATGGACTTTCGCCGAGTGGATTGTGGTCTATGGTTGGGGGTGATTCATATGAGGTAAGAATGAAAATGACTGATTATTTTGTTTAAGTGCATTTGATAATTTTACGCTTTGTTTTAAGTGGAGACATGGACTTTTACCGAGTGGACTTTCTCTCCAAAGGCAGGCAGTTTCTTTTAACGTGAGGGGAGATTCAGTTATTTCCAAAAGTCCACACACACACACACACGCGCGCGCGCGCGCGCGCGTGTGTGTGTGTGTGTGTGTGTGTGTGTGTGCATGTGTGCGTGCATGCATGTGTGTGACGACAGTGTGTGCATTCAACTCCTCATACAGGTTGGCACAGAAGACCTCCAGGCAGTTAGTTACTCGTTCTCTAAAACTGGAATGACGTCCCCTCCCCTTTCTCCTCCTCCCCACCTCCTACCCCCAATCCCACACTTCCACCTACTCCTCCCCCCCCCCCCCTAACTTCACCCCTGTCCTACCTCCCCTCAGCCCCCCCCCCCCCCCCCCCCCCCCATCCCAAATCTGCACCCCCTTCTCTCGAGCCGACTTTTCATAAAAGCAGACGGCATTGGCATGCTAGCTATTGACACCTTGCGAGCCAATGAGAACAGGCAACTCTTGGTCATATAAAGGTGCGGGGGGGAGGGCAACCAACACACCAGGTCTTTGTCACTTTCAGGGGGGGGGGGGGGGGGGGTGAGACGACAGTCATGGGTAAGTTCAAATGTTCCTTCCAGAAAGATTCATTGATCTCAGGTGTGGAGAACTTTTTTTTCTTTCTTTTTCTGTGTGTGTGTGTGTGTGTGTGTGTGTCAGTGTGGTTCTGGTTTCTTCTTTGATTATCGATTTTTTTTTTCTGTTATAAAACGAAGTGGATTTAATGAGTATATGCAGGAATTGTTGCGCGTGTTTCAAAAAACGACAAGTGGGAACTAAAATGAAATCTTGCCCATATGGAGTATACATACATACATAATATATATGTGTGTGTGTGTAGAGAGAGAGAGGGAGAGAGAGAGAGATCTCTGTGTGTGTGTGTGTGTGTGACAGATAGATTGTATTGTAGAGTCCTGCGAGGCATACACTAGTCTTGCCAACGGAGTGTTCAGTTCGGCCTTTCTCTGGGCAATGGCGAATGCTTGGCAGTGCTCAGCTAAGTGCTCTGAGCATGCCGATCGAGGCATTGTGAGAACAGTTGAATTTTTATAACACCAGCACCGAATGCCGTCACGGATCATTGGAATCTGTGACTTGCGGCCGTATCTCAATTTGTGCGTGCAAAAATAAAAAAACAACACTCGGATGGATTTCAGTCAGCCACTACAGCAGGTCTTCGCCTGATGTGAGAAATTGTGTGTGTGTGTGTGTGGGGGGGGGGGGGGGGGGGGGGGGGGATGTCACTCTTCACGTGAAACTCACGGTCAGGCGATCCGGCCACCCTCAGGCTGAGAATCAAATATCCTATACCACTGGGCTGTCATGCTATGCATATACATTCCGTTCATTTGTGCTCACGTTTTAATTTTCGGAGAAACATCCGTTCATTGTGTGCTCATGTTCCGATTTTCGGAGAAACATCCGTTAATTGTGTTTTCATGTTTCAATTTTCGGAGAAACATCCGTTCATTGTGTGTTCATACTTCAATTTTCAGAGAAACATCCGTTCCTTGTGTGCTCGTGTTTTAATTTTCGGAGAAACATCCGTTCTTTGTCTGTTTCTGTTTCCATTTTCGGAGAAACATCCGTTCTTTGTCTGTTTCTGTTTCCATTTTCGGAGAAACGTCCGTTCTTTGTCTGTTTCTGTTTCCATTTTCGGAGAAACGTCCGTTCTTTGTCTGTTTCTGTTTCCATTTTCGGAGAAACGTCCGTTCTTTGTCTGTTTCTGTTTCCATTTTCGGAGAAACATCCGTTCTTTGTCTGTTTCTGTTTCCATTTTCGGAGAAACATCCGTTCTTTGTCTGTTTCTGTTTCCATCTTCGGAGAAACATCCGTTCTTTGTCTGTTTCTGTTTCCATCTTCGGAGAAACATCCGTTCTTTGTCTGTTTCTGTTTCCATTTTCGGAGAAACATCCGTTCTTTGTCTGTTTCTGTTTCCATTTTCGGAGAAACATCCGTTCTTTGTCTGTTTCTGTTTCCATTTTCGGAGAAGTATCTGTTCATTGTGTGCTCATGTTCCGATTTTCGGAAGGACATCCATTGATTGTGTGCTTATGTTTCAATTTTCGGAAGGACATCCATTGATTGTGTGCTTATGTTTCAATTTTCGGAGAAACATCCGTTCATTGTGTACTCATGTTTCAATTTTTCGGGAAACATCCGTTCAGTGTGTGTTCATGTTTCAATGTTCGGAGAAATATCCATTCGTCGTGTGCTTATCTTTTTTTTAATCTTTCGGAGAAACATCCGTTCATTGTGTTCTCATATTTCAATTTTCGGAGAAACATCCATTCATGGTGTGCTCATGTTTCAATTTTCGGAGTTGAAACATCCGTTCATGGTGTGCTCATATTTCAATTTTCGGAGTTTAAACATCCGCTCATTGTGTGCTCATGTTTCAATTTTCGGAGAAACATCCGTTCATCGTGTGCCCAATTTTCAATTTTCGGAGAAACACCCTTTCATTTTGTGTTCATGTTTCAATTTTCGGAGAAACTTTTCTCATTGGTGGAAGGATCAGCCTGATTTCGGGAAGTTTTTTTTTTCCACTACCGTGTAGAAGGGGTTCTCATAAGAAGGTGTAGAGCGCCAGACTCATAATCCAAGGGTTGCAGGTTCGAATCTCCGCCGGGCCGTTTCGGTACAGGGAGGATTTTTCCCTCGGAGTTAACATTGGTTCTGACTCCATTTCCTATACAGTCCTTCGAATGAGACTATAAACCGAGGTTCTGTGTGTGAACGCACGCATAACATCTTGCACACACGTAAAATCCCATCACCAACTTTCGGAACAGAAGGTCAGTTTGGCCGTTGGTATGGATGACACGTTACACGTGCACCTTCCCCGAAGATGGAGTATGGCTGCCTTAATGGCAGGATAAAAAACGGTCATACACACAAAACTCCACTCACTTTGTTGAGCAGATGGGATTAATACCCGCCTGACTATACAGGGGGTGTCCGCAGGAGTATCAGCCTGCGTATGCAGAAGAAGAAGAAGAAGATAAGAAGGTGACCAGGCTACAGCAGCATGCCTGATAAGCTTCAAATGAGGCGAAACACCTTTCACTTGCTGGCTGGCCCGCTGGCCTTCACTTCCGACCAAAACAAAAACAAAACAAAACAAAACAGAATTGCTCATACTGCATACTTTTGTCTTAAGTTAAAATAATGCAAATCGATGATTTTAATGTAACGTTTTCCAGGGTGTATTTCCGCTTGTATTCGTTGTACATTTTCTTCGGAAGTTCAAGATATTAGGGACTCGATTGATAATGAATGATCTTTTTTTTTCTGCATGTCCTGCATCGTCCTGTGAGTCGTGCTTTGTGGAAGTGTCCGTTGTTCTTAATTTGAGATTTTTAAAGGAAGTGTGTGTGTGTGTGTGTCTGTGTTTTGTGTGTCTGTGTGTGTGTGCGCGCGCGCGCGCATGCGTGCGTGTGTACGTATGTGTGTGTGTGCGTGTGTGTGTGCGCGAGGGGGGGGGGGGGGGAGGGGGCTCCATTACGATGCAATAATGTTTAATTTCCTACTGGGGCTTTCTTTTACAGAGTCCAGTGAAAGAAAAAACGCAACATACAGAAAGAGTCTCCTAAATCAGCAGTAACTCTATAGAAAGAACTACCGTCTACTCCTCCTCCCCCCCCCTCTCTCTCTCTCTCTCTCTCTCTCCTCTCTCTCTGCACAAATCCCCATCCCCCCGCCTCAACCTTCACTGCACCCGAAAGACATTGATTCGTCTTCGCACCTGAGTGACAGTCGGTTTTTGTGCAAGATCTGTTCTTCTAGAGGTAAACTATGTTGTGATATGAAGCAGCCAGCAGACTACAGCCAGTTGGTTTGCGTTTTCATCGTCATGTGCGTCTGTTCAGAGGCTGCCATTCCCAGTGTGGGTAAGTGGCCAGTTTTACCTTACGGTTTGTTAGTTTGTTTGGGTGGGGTGGGGGTGGGGGGCTGTTGACTAGAAGATTTGTGGCGTGGCGTAACTGATGCTTTTGCTTAATGAATGACGTATTGATCAGCTGTTGGCTTCTTTACAACTGCATGTACAGCAAGTGCTCTCTGTCTGTCTGTATGTCTGTTTCTGTCTTTGTCTGTCTGTCCGTCTGTCTGTTTGTCTCAATCTCTTTCTGTCTGTCTGTCTTTCTGTTCGTCTGTCTGTCTCAGTCTCTCTCTGTCTGTTTGTCTCTCTGTTCTTCTGTCTGTCTATCTGTCTCTCTCTTCTCTCTCTCTCTCTCTCTCTCTCTCTCTCTCTCTCTCTCTCTCTCTCTCTCTCTCTCGTGCGCGCGCAAAGTGTGTGTGTGTGGTGTGTGTGTGTGTGTGTGTGTGTGTGTGTGTGTGTGTTGCTTGAAAGCATGTTTGTTAATCATGGGCTGACTTAAGCATAGGTCCATACAATTGCTCTGCTCCCTTCCCCTCTTCCCTTCACACACACACACACACACACACACACACACACACACACACACACACACACACACACACAGAAATAAATTCGCGTGTGCGTTCTCTTACCAAGTGATGAGATAATCAGCTGGTGATATCTTTCGACATACACCATACAATGGTAGGTCTAATAGAGATACTATACCTCTGTAGGCTGACAATAGATGACTCACTGGTAGCAGGTTTACGTAAATCTTGGTCTGTCTGTCTATCTGTTTGTCTTTCTTTCTTTCTTTCTTTCTTTTTTTTCTTTCTTTTTCCTTAGTCGTTATACAGCCCTATATCTGTCTTTACATTTTCCTCGCGCCAACTTACACACACACACACACACACACACACACACACACACACACACACACACACACACACACACACACACACTGACCACGCTTGTGGTGATCATTTCTAGGACAATTGATTGATTTTTGTTTTCGGTGCGTGCGTGCGTGCGTGCGTGCGTGCGTGCGTACGTGCGTGCGTGCGCGCGCGTGTGTATATGTGTGTGTGTGTGTGTGTGTGTGTGTGTGTGTGTGTGTGTGTGTGCGTGTGTGAATGCTTGCAAGCGCGTGCATGTGACATTGCTAGGCTTTTTAGGCTACACGGTATCATTGATCCAACATGACCATGACCCACGGACAAACCTGCTGTGAACCGGCGACACAGCTGTCTGACGATCGGTATAGAGAGTTTGCAGTCAAAACCCATGTTAGTCATCTGGTCTGGCGGGTTGTGCTCAGTGTCGTTTAATAGCCTTCCACAACCACTGACTAGGCCTATAACAAAGAAATAAAGAAATAAAGGGCCGACAAGCAGGTCTGTTGTGCTTCCGTGTCTGTGTTAGGATCAACGAAGCAGGTATTAAGTCTAGAAGAACACGAGGATCAACAAAATCCAGATACTAGGGTCTGGATCACAGTACCTTTGAACCATCACCATCAACAAACATTGGGTTCGAACCTTTCCATTGTGGTGACAAAGTGCTGCTGGAAAAGGAATCGCAGTCTGCCCCTCCTCCGCTGCACTGTCTCTCCTCCGCCTTCTCTCTCTCTCTCTCTCTCTCTCTCTCTCTCTCTCTCTCTCTCTCTCTCTCTCTTCTCTCTCTCTCTCATTGCGTGCCCTCATGCGTGCGCGCGTATATATATATATATATATATATATATATATATATGTGTGTGTGTGTGTGTGTGTGTGTGTGAGTGTGGTGTGTGTGTGTGTGTGTTGTGTGTGAGAGAGAGAGAGAGAGAGAGAGAGAGAGAGAGAGAGAGGAGAGAGAGAGTTGTACACCAAAACGCATTTTGCAGGCGTAAGGAGTGCGGTCATTAAGCTCCATGCACAAGCGAGTGCGCGCGAACTCTGTCTACCTCTGTTTCTGTCTGTCTGTCTGTCTGTCTGTCTGTCTGTCTGTCTGTCTGTCTCTCTCTCTCTCTCTCTCTCTCTCTCTCTCTCTCTCTCTCTCTCTGTTAGAGAGACAGACAGTCACCATCTCCTCTTCTCTCTCTCTCTCTCTCTCTTCTCTCTCTCTCTCTCTCTCTCTCTCTCTCTGTGTTAGAGAGACAGACAGACAGATAGGCACAATCTCCTCTTCTCCTTTCTCTCTCTCTCTCTCTCTGCGTGTGCGTGCGTGTGTGCAAGCGCGCGCGCGCGCGCGCGCACGCGTGTGTGTGTTGTGTGTGTGTGTGTTTGCGTTTGTGCGTTTGTGTGTGTGTCTGTGTGTCTGTGTGTCTGTGTCTGTGTGTATACGTAGGTGTGTGTGTGTGTGTGTGTGTGTGTGTGTGTGTGTGTGTGTGTGTGTGTGTGTTGTGAGCGCGCGCGCGGGGGCGCGCGCATGTGTGTGTGTGTGTGTGTGTGTTGTGCGCGCGCGCGCGTGCGTGCGTGCGTGCGTGAGTGTGTGTGTGTGTATGTATGCGTGCGTGTGTGTGTGTGTTTGCGTGCGTGCGTATGTGTGTGTGTGCGGTGAACTTTTAAGTGATCCCCAAATTCCTCGAACCGCAGGGCCAACAGAATACACCAAGGTATGCCCAGACGGTTACTATGGTTACAACTGTCGTCACCACTGCCACTGCGCGGACCACAACGACTGTGACGTCATTTCCCGCTGTCCCGGAGGCTGCGCCGATGGTTGGTCAGGGCCGACATGCCAGTCACGTGAGATTTTTTTTTTTTTTTTTTTTTTAAATAATAATTTAATTCAGTGTGCGGTTGAATTAATACTTTGTAATCGCCTTGTTTGAAATGAATTTAGAAAAGTTGTAAGTGGATGATGACAATGATTTAAAAAAAAAAAATCCGCATACTGCTATCAAAAGATCGAAAACCATACTATGATTGTAGCTGGGTCGTGAGAATGCGCTGGCACACACACACACACACACACACACACACACACACACACACACACACACACACACACACACATGTAGTAGATATCTATATAAAAATGCTTTTTTTTTTTATTTAAACCATTGGAGCTTACAGATGTGCAAAATGAGGACAGTGGAATGCTATTTTTGTCATATCTCAATTTTTTTTTTTTTTTTTTTTTTTTTTTTTACAGCTGAGGCAACCACTGAGGACCATGCGTATGAAAGCTATTTACATGTCAAAAATCATTTTCATGTACAGATATATGCGTGTTAAACACACGCAAAAAAAAAGTTCATTTTAAACAGGCTACAACGGATTGAATCGGTCCACCCCAGAGTGAGACAGATGAACATGTTGACTACACAGGGATTCGCCCCTCAGGTTTATTCCGGTTCGTTCAAGCATGAATGCTATGATCAAGTAAAGGTCTGTTTGTGTCTGTTTTGTAAATTATTGAAACATTTTCGTATTGTTCCAGAAAACACAGCGTTCAAAATGGCCACTACAATCCGCGCCAGGGGGCAGAAAGTGAACTCCAGGTTAGCTGTGGACGGAGACAGCAGCACCTGTGTGACCTCTGACCCTGACAATCCTGGCTGGCTGCGTGTGGATCTCCAGCAGACCGTGTCTGTCTATCACCTTACATTGATTACAGGTTTGTGAGTGACCGACTGATTGATTGTGTGTGTTATTAATTGATTGTGAGTGACCGACTGATTGACTGTTTCATTAATTAATCATTCTATCATTCTACTGGCTGCATGTAGCTCTTCAGCAGACCGTGTCTGTCTATAACTTTTCATTGATTACAGGTTTGTGTCTGACCGACTGATCGATTATTTTATTAATTGATTATGAGTGACTGGCTGATTGATTGTTTTATTAATTAATCATTCTACTGGCTGCGTGTAGATCTTCAGCAGACCGTGTATGTCTATTATCGTACATTGATTACAGGTTTGTGAGTGACCGACTGTTTGATTGTTTGTGTAATTAATTGATTGTTTGTTTTATCAGTTAGGCCTAATCATTCTTCTGGCTGCGTGCAAATAATGATCATGCTACGAATATAAAAGCCAGTGTAGCCTATATAATTTACCATGCAGAC